>CM059222.1:18619261-19181761 GCA_030347435.1 Clarias fuscus
CCAAGAAGGATAAGCTTTCGTTCGCGCCCTTGCAAACTCTTTGAAATTGTGTCGGAAAAATAGATTCCGTGACTTGTTCTTCTGTTCCATGGAGCGTCTTGAACAAATATCCCAAAGACAGGGGCATTTTCGTTGAAGAGACTGAAGGAATGCTGGAAGTCAGGTAAGGTTTGCAAGCTCCAACTGACACCACATGCCTTGATTCTTCCTAGTGTCCTGAGCTCCTCTGCCGACAAGTCATTAATTATCCGTTGTGTCTCTCAGGCTGGAACCATCCCTGGGTGTGCCCAGGCTCGAAAACCTTTTGTTTTCAAACAGCTGACGATAGATGCCTTCAAATAGGTAACTGAGCAGGGCTTAAGGTTGCCTTTCCGTGGTTTAAACATTTTGTTCACCGTTGCTTGTTGCCTCTAATTACGTTTCTCTAGGCTTTACAATACCTTATAAAATTTTCAAAGAGGCATGGTTTATTGATTTATGACCCGAAAAAAAGAGTAGCTACTTAAACAGGTCCCAGTTCAGATTCATGCCCCCACCCATTGTTATGGTATAAGTTGTCCAAAATGCACAACTTATGATTACTATTTGTCCTTATATTATTAGGATTTTATATTGCTGTATGTGAAATATATGGTGGCCTTGAAACGTACAACATTCTGCCTTAACAAAGCGGTAGCTTATTATTCATTATGGCCTCTAGGTGGATGATTATTCTGAATTTTAATGTATCCTTCTGGTCATCCCACACGTTGAGTTGAACGCGGACTTTATGAAGAAATAAAACTATACTGTCTTACAGTTGTCTTCACATCAGGCGTTCATAAATAATATTTAAGACTGTGTATTTAATTCCTCTAAAGTTGTCCATAATATTGTACCGTTATTTCCGAGGATACAGCAGAATCTATCTCGAATTTCCGGACACATGTTGTTGCTTTGTATAGGGAATTTGGTGCAACAATTTAATTAATATATATTTTTGCTGTTTAACGTGCAGAACACATTTCTCCAGGTATCTGTCACATTATTACGCTTTAATCCAGTCATATTCAACTAGTCAGCTAGGCTCAAAGCTTATTCTAACTTTCTTATGACATGCTAGACATGCTGAGATATCATTGTCCCCCAAACTCCACGTATTACTGTGCTACAGCAGTTAGCGAAACAGGACAATTATGTTGTTATATATCAGTCTGTTCTTTATATATAATGCTTTCAGTGAAAATTGTAAAATTGTATGTTCCCATGATTTAATTGATTTGATCATAAATAATTAACAAAGAACCAAAAATAGACATGACATCATGTGTTTATGTATACTTGGTGAAGCAAAGAAATATATACTCATGGATTTTTTTTCCACAATTCTGGTGACAGAAGCAGATTTTGTTTGCCTTGACAAACAATCTTAATGTCCATTCAACAGCTGGTACTTGCATGTTTATACAAATACATGGTTAAGTTTATTTAACATGCACTAATTCATTTCAGTACTTTACACATCTTGAGATGATTTTACTGGTATAATCTATGGTATAAAGGCGAGGTATCATTACCACAACTAGCATATGAAGTCGTGGCCTCCTGAGTCGTTTGTCATATTTCGTGAAACTGGCACTTTTCAAGCCCAGAGGCCATGAGACTCCGTTGACCCAGATTCCTGCAATCGTCCTCTTTGTGCTTTTCTATTGAAAGCAAGTTAAATATTACCAACACGAAGCCTTGTTAGTCTTTAAAAATTAACTTCATTCACAAAAAAGTCATGGATTTTTTGCATAATCTAAGTAAAGCACGTGTAGCCCAAACGAGGTTATCATAGGCCATATGTATACTAATTATATTTATAAAATGTAGCATACAGTCAGGGAACATAAACATTGACTCATATCTAGAAGTCAAGAAAAAAGATTCTCAGTGAAAAATTGACATATAACAAGAGTTGAAAAATCCCCATAACACATGTAACGACTACACATGGTTATACCTTACGTTTCTTGACGTTCCATGGGGATGGAATCTAGCATTTTGGGAAGGTCAGTGCTCCAATGAAAGTTAATTATAAACCGAGCATATATACTATTTGATGCTATGTACGTGGGTGTCAGAAACCAAGCCCACTTCTCACACACTCTCCCAGCACTTGCCGAAACCCCCATTAACGTTTAAGATTGGACGTTTGCAAGTTTGGCGTGTTGAAAGCTCCGCGTCATCTGTCAGAAGCAAAAGAAAGGAAGATATATAGCACGCATTTTTTTCCGCTTAAACCAAAAGTTGTCACATTTGATTAAACTAAAAAGACTAGTGCACTCTAGAGCACATAGTATATAAATATATATTTAGCTTTATTCTATGTTCAAGATTGTTATAGGCAAATCTTGGTAAGCTAGCTAATATCATATCAGAGAGAGAGAGAGAGAGAGAGAGAGAGAGAGAGAGAGAGAGATTGGCAATAATGTTGGACGTATAAATGTTTACTGTGTGAGTTGCTGTGAGTGTGTGCTATGCCTGTAATATGAGATTTAATCAAAAAAAAATTTTTTTATTGAAAATCAGTGTCTGGTAAAGAGACCTCAGCTCCCAAATGCCAGGGCATCTACTTAATATGCATTTTTATAAATTATGCAGGAGTTCTTTGTTGCAAAGCCTGCAGAAATGAACCGAGGCCAGCCCCGCAGTTGTTACCGTCCGTTTTTTCGATACCCTTCGTAATAATCGAAACCTTCTGGAGGCTTTCATTCTCTAGATTTGAGTCTGGTTCTGTTTCGAGTAAAATATCGTTGATGTCTTGCTTCTTTCCTAGCCAATTCCCCCACTAAAAATTGGCTCATCAGCTCTTCTGGCTGGAAGCTGCCTCCTCCCTTTGTTCTGAGCGCAGCAGCGTTCGAGCTTGCGGGGGAAGGATCACCCTTCACTTTCTAGGTAACTTTAGGTTAGTCCAGCAAGACTGCGAGTTGTTGGCGTGTTAGCGGGGACAAAAACCACACAAAACTGCTCGTTTAGTGTTTGAAAGGGCGCCGGGGATGGACGCGAGCCAACGGCGTGCGTGAGTGCGGGGATGCAATAAATAACTTTATAGCGCTATAGGCCGCAGAGTCGGGGAGGTCGGGGAATCCTCGTTTTGATTTATGTGTTTGGGGTAGCTGTCAGGAGCCGGCGAACGGGAGCGTCCAACGTTTTTATTCCACTTTTAATAAGCGCTACTATGCAGACAAGCAAGGCCATTTCATTCCATTTCTACTTAGGCCCTCGCCTAATGTATATCCTTTTTCGCTTCTCTATGACTCTCGTTTGGATTAGAAACTGTTTTAAGGGAGGATTTTTGACAAGAATGGTGGGGCTCATGTTTTATGGTCGCCGAAAAACGCTTGCTGCTTTTGTAAATGTTTTATTTGCTTATTTGCACTACTGCTACAACTTTATTATTATTATTATTATTATTATTATTATTATTATTATTATTATTATTATTATTTCTACTGTAGTTGTCTTTTGGACTTAGAGAACTTATTTACATAATTTAAATGTGTTTTTTTTTTCAACTATCCAGAGCATGCTTGGTTTAGCTTTATTTTAAAATCAAAAATGAATTTTTATGCATAATTAGGAGTAAATGCAATAATTTTGAATTAGCATTTGCTTTTTAAAAATCTTTTTCTAAATCTAATCTTTTTCCCCATGCATAAAGGCAGACTTTGAAACTAAATTATAATATTCGAATAAGAAAGGAATAAGAAATGTTCCTTACATGTATGTTTATGTTTGCGATGACCTAGAAATATACCCTCATATCATTTGAAGTTAACGGTACGGCAACGGCGGTCAACTATCAAACTGCTTCAACGGTTTATGTATGAATGGTTTTAAAATTGCGAACTCAATGTAGTGTGTTTTTTGTGTCTAACTTCAGTGCCTTCGAGTTATCGGGAAGCTGTATCCTTGCATAAAATCTAGACGTGAAAGACGTTATCTCGGTAAGTGATCCATTTTTTTTTGTGTGTGTAACATGTGACCGTAATTCATATCTTTCCGATTACATGCTTGACAAAACACATTCCTTCTTATGCCCAAGTCATTGCATTGATAGTCTATTATGGGAATTATTGATTTAATTTTGCAAACAATAATAACCGATTTGAAATAATGCTGACTAGGAGGTAAACAAGTTTAACGTTTGTTTTATTTAGGTTAATTTGTTGTCTTGCAGTGTTTTTTTTTTTTTTCATTTTATTACGAAATGTGGACTACCATTTTAGTAGCGCATACAATCTTTAAAAGTACTCTAAAGCCCGGCTTATACGTTATTAAATAGAGGCACTCATAATGAAGTTGTTAATAAATCCCCTCAATCTTTATGATCTGTGTAGAACGATTAATCAATGTAAATCTTTTGTGTGCATGTCCTTAGTGCCGCTCGGCAATGGCCATATGGCCAAGAACATTTGCTTTTTGCGTTTCTGCTACATAGCTACACACACACACACACACACACACACACACACACACACATATATATATATATATATATATATATATATATAGTGTATACATATATGTGTGTGCTATATAGCTATGTGTATTCTGCTACATAGGGTTAGGGTTAGCACACACACACACATATATAACCCTAACACACACACACACACACACACACACACACACATATATATATATATATATATATATATATATATATATATATATATATATACTAGCTTAGCAATAGGCGAATAATGAAGATTTGCCAGGCAGTCAGTCCACACTGGAACAACATTCCTAGCCTGTTTTCTTTTTTTGTGTAAACAAACACACTAAGATAACAATATGAACCGAAGTTCTGTAATTATTTTTCCATTTGCTGGGAAAAATGACACAGAAATTTAGAATACCATTCATGCAAGGTTATATAACGAAATTTGAATATATATGTGTGCGTGTGTGTGTGTGTGTGTGTGTGTGTGTGTGTGTGTGTGTGAGTGTGTGTGTGTGTGTGTGTGTGTGTGTGTGTGTTTGTGTGTGTGTGTATTTTGCTATATATATATATATATATATAAATTTTGTTATTTAAATAATCAGTTATTAAACCAGATTTATTAAATGAAAACGATTGCATTTAAAATGAAGCCAATGGAATCTTAAGCTTTTCGTTAATTTGAACCTTTTATGTAATATATATTAAAACTATTGGGTTGAAATAATCTATAGGTTCTATCGTATAACAACATATTGCTCTGGAAATGTTTTCTACATAAAAGTGACCTTATAAAGGAACAATGTTTTTTCCCCTCGTATATTTAACCCACGCATTAATTAATTACTAATCTTTTGAGTGGATGTCTGTCACACGTTTAGTTGTAGTTGCAAATTCTAGAACAATGCCGTAAACGAAAAGAGTTGCAGACACCCACATTTTTGCCTCCTGCCTTCCTCCCACATCGTTGCTGATGTTCTGTATTCAAGTACCTATTTGCAAATCACCTTTTAACAATTGACTGTTTACAACTGTCGGCGAGAGGTAGAAGTCATAAATCTTAGCAATGTGTGTCCAGAATAATAAAAATAGGAGAAACAGAGGGGGTGTGTGTGTGTGTGAGAGAGAGAGAGAGAGAATTTTAAAGCATCATGTTTTCTTTCAATTTTGTTTTCCGACTTTGCCGTTATTGCCTTTTTTGTATATTTCCCTTTGCTGATTTACTAAGAAACCACTTAGGGTATATAAAAGTGAAAAAAAAAAACTGAGCTGCTGAATTTGTAACGTGTGCTCCTTAGTCGAGTTACAGTTGTGTGATCAGGACTCGTCGGTACGGTTAAATATGTAAAAAAAAAAAAAAAAAAATCATCTAGCATCTATTTGGGTGCTTTGTTTTCACACTCCTCCCTCGCTTACAAGTCCGCCTGCTGTCTGTTCCTCCGTTCTCCGACCCCCTCCCAATATTGTTTTCATATTTTGCGCATAAGTTGTAACAACTTGGTTGTGTTGGAGAATATATAGTACTACACGGTCAGAATTTCGGTTTCTGTCCAAATAGCAGCATAATATCACGGCAAAATCTCGATGTTGTCATTTATTATTTACAGATGGATTAAGTATGGAAACAAATTACTTTTCTCACATTTCTTTTTTTATATTTGATAACTACATATGAGCATATCCTGACACCTCAACTTGTGAGAAGTGAGATGAAAAGAGGTGGATTTCCGCTTGTAGGTCCTCCTGTCCTACTCGCCTGCAATTAGCATAATTTTTCACTGGTGACGCTGTTTGATGGGGATTAACGCTCGCGCCTCGCACATTCAAAGCCACCCCCGTTATTTCCAAACAGCCGGAGAGGCCTGTGATGACAATACAATAACCCACCAAATGGGGAGTAAAGGGCGAAAATAACACGCGCAAATGCCAGCACCCGAAAGTCAACGGGGGAATGTGGCGGCGGGGAGTCGAGAGCCCCGTTCGGATTATGATGTTCGGATTTGCACGGTGAGAGAGCGGAGAGAGGGTAAAGGAAGCGAAATCTGAGGCCATTGTTATCAGCGAGCAGGGCGTACCAGTCGACAGGGCGGCCAGGAGCAGCGCTGCCTGTCCATTAGCCGTTCTCTTCGCATACCTTAGATCTTTCATGCTTAAACCGTCTTCCTCCTTAAGCCAGTCGAGGGAATCAAACCAGGAGCGCCCGCACTGTGGCGCGGGCCAACCGTGCTCGCCATACCCTCCGTATGATACTCGATTACTGGCTGAAATATCGAAACGAGGACGAGCTTTCGGCTTTTTTCCCCCCCTTTGATTGCAGACTGACCGAATGTGAAAAAACATGGTGCCTCCTCGAACGTCGCTCGTCAGAGGCTAAGGTAAGCTGGTTTGAAATAGGCTATCAGTTTGTGAATGGCGGTATGTGTGTCCTAGTGATTTATGACCATACGACTGCAAACGCGGTTCAAGAAGAGTTCACAACGCCTTAAGCTTCCAGGCAGCAGTCCTCTTTTTTTTACCCCTCTAGATCGTTTCATGGCTCAACAAATTCATTTTTTTCCAGGCACATATTTTGTTCAGTATCAGCGAATCTCATCGGGTTGCATATTGACCCACTGTCTTGTGTGCAACTTAACGTGTTTGATTCCAAAGCCTTATAGAAGAAATTACTATGTGCGATAAAATTTTTGTATAGCTAAGCGACAATCTCAAAGTGTCGTAAATTTCCGAGATTTCCACAAACGGTTTCGAGGGACATTATGATGCTGTTATTTGGTAAAACATTCGCTTGTCCCGGACCCTTTCTCCATCAATATAGGTTCTGAGTAAAAAGTATTGATAGTCTGCGTTATATTCTTATAGGTCTACACATAAAGAAAACGTTAATAAAAATGTTCTGTTATTGTATTATTTCTATATACTCCGTATAAAAATTTCCGTCTTCGATAGCTAAGGGGCGCCCAAGCGATATTCTCTTGTGTTGTTTTGTTGACGTTTCACGGGTTAGCCCCTTTCTTCCAACCACATCCTCTCTTGACTCTATAATCTTGTTAAGGTTGAATCTAGAGAAAAGTTGGTTATTGTGTTACCGTAACAAGACGGCCAGGACATTACGTGTTCCATTAAATGGAACTACGATATGATTTGATATCTACTGGCCTAGTACTTCCCCCCTCCCTCTCTCGTTCTCTCTCCCTCTCTCTCACTCTTCCCTGAACAATTCCATGGATTCCGCCCGTCCTCATCGAAGATGAATCAGATACATTTGTGACGTGTTGAGTGTTGATGTCCAAAAGCTGTAGTTCAGGTTCTCAGTTATATAAACAGACAGATCCAAAAGACAATTTCAACAATTTCAACGTTAAAAATGTATGTAATTTCGGAGCTGTTGCATATTCTTATGTTTTTTTCGTTTTCAAATAGTTATTTTAACTGATTAGATTTTTGTAGTCAAGTCAAAATAGCAGTAAATTAAATTTAAACAGTTAATAACACAATATCTACCATGTCTTCCATATTAATTTTCTATATTATCTTTAATAGTACTAAATATAAGCATTTCGTTCTATTCTATTAACTAATATAAAATTACTTTTCGTAATTGCTAAAATAATTTTGACAAAAACTGTTACTTGCAAGCGCTATAAATGCATTGTGTCATTTGCAATCCTTACTATATAGCTAGGTGCCGACGACATTGTATGTACTAAATGTTTATATGAGACATATGCAAATTGCTCAACAACAATATTTTGTCATTTCATACGAATCTCTATCTCTTGACGACTCTCTTTTGACTAGCTACTTTAAATAAATGTCAGGGGCCTTTAAGCATCTGAACAAATACCCTGGCCTTGTCCTCTCAACTACCCTAACGGACGAGCAGGTCTTGACCATTTCCGGGATTAGATTAGTCTATTTTGGTTCAGCGAGCATCATGAATCATATTTAGAGAGGCCTTCCGGGGACGTCTTTCCACGCCACGTTTAAAGTGTCCACTCCTTAACAATGGTGTTTTTTTCAGGGTTTTAATGTTGACCAAATACATTTGTGTGTAATTCGAGAAAACCTTGGACCAGAGAATGGCCTCTGTGGATGAGACATATTCATTGATTTGTCTAGGCTGCTAAACATTTTGTAGAGCCCATTTCTTTTAGGAGGCTATATATATAAAGTGAGAACTTGCTTCTGTTTTAGTTAACCTTTATTAGGCTCGGTTATCCTTCAAAATTAATTAAGTAGGCAAGCAAGCAACAAACAAAGAAAACCCAAAGTACGTTAAGTACTAGTTCAAGTATAATAAATACAAATTATTTTCTCATGAAATGCTTCTCTATTGAGTAATGTAAATAACTAATAAGTAACAAATAAAATTATGAAAATAAAATGTAAAAGATATTAAAGGATAATTTACTGACTAATCAAAAACAAAGCATAACAACAGACCATTGGAAATGAATGTTTCAATTTAATATTGTTATTTTTATATAAACAAAAATTATTACTTTTGAACGACTTGTATGCTATTTATGAAAACAAAAAATAGACAACGAGATATTCATTTTATTAGCAACAATATGAAAAATCGAATTTTTTAAATTCGATAAACAATCTTTCATGAGAAGTCATGTTGGTCAGAACTGTTTGACAGAAAATTCATCGAGACATCAAACGTAAAAAGATAGTTCCAGAAAATCTGAACAGTTGTGTTCTTGTAGATAAGGGTGTTTAAAACGAGACACATAGAGAAAGACTGCAGTCCAGCGTTGCCCGACGTAGCATCTGCAAGCAGCATTGTGGGAACACGCTATTCATGTCATGGCGCTTTTCAGAGCAGTAAGATGGATTTACCTTGCGCCCCTCTTATTATGTGCCTCTTATAACCTTTCAGGTCAGCTTCCAAGAAGCCGTTGGAAAAAGACCGTCACGTGACATCGGGTGCCAATGTTCTTCCAGAAGGTCGTCAGGACCCTGGTAGCCGGTAACGCGAATTTTGGAAATGCAGAAAACCACCTACTACGACAACTCGACACTATTCGGAGGTTATTCGTATCAGGGGGCAAATGGCTTCAGTTATGAGGCCCAGCCAGCGGCTTTCCCGAGTTCGGCACACCTCGATGGCGATTATCAGAGGTCTGCCTGCTCTCTGCAGTCGCTAGGCACCAGCGCACCCACACAGTCACAGCACGCCAAGACGAAAGACCTCAATGGCAGCTGTATGCGTCCCAGTCTACCATCTGAGCATCACCAACCTCCCCAGGTTTCTCCTCCTCAAAATCCTGTGAACCCAGCTGGATCTAGTGCCCCCCAGCAGCCGGGTGGTAGCGGCAGTGGTGGGGCTGGCGGCGGAGCTTCTACCAAACCCTCCACCAAGTCGTCCACACTCACCCAGAACCCGACCATCACCAAGCAGATCTTCCCTTGGATGAAAGAGTCACGTCAGAACACCAAGCAAAAAAACAGCTCCCCCAGCGCAAGCTCGGCTAATGGTGTGTGTGCCAACTGCTCCTTACCCTTTAATGATTACTCTCTTCCCAACCCCACCTGCTCCTGCTCGCCTGGGACAGATGTTGACCAGCATATAGGTGTTATGTTAAAGTAGCTTTAGCACGCGGTATGTGTTGTGGGCTAAGAATGGGGCAATAAATTATCACTTATTATTCAAATGTTTTGCTATATAAATATAAATAAATGTAGGTAATCTTAAAATCTGGTTATATTGTCGATAATTATTAGTGCTATTTCTCAGCCAGTCTAATACACATATTAGGAAGTTATACTTTTTGTGCTAGCTCGTGGATAAGGTATTGTAATATCTTCACAAAACAAACGTCATGCCTTGCAGAACAGTCACCAACTATAATCTGGCGCACTGCACGGTATGACTGGCCGTAGGCTTTTGGTCATAATACAATTTACATATACCCGGTCAGTGTTAGGACACGCATCTATTAATAAATGCCATTTATGAAGTGTTGACAACCAGTATCAAGGGGTAAATTTTTTCGTGGCCTGTTTTATTAAGGGGAACGATGCATTCAATTGCCGCTTGTAGTAATTATGTTTTATTTCATTCCCAACCCAGCGGAGAGCAGTGGCGGCGAGAAAAGCCCTCCGGGTTCCGCGGCTTCCAAGAGAGCGCGCACAGCCTACACGAGCGCACAGCTTGTAGAACTTGAGAAGGAGTTCCATTTCAATCGGTACCTGTGTCGGCCTCGACGCGTAGAGATGGCTAATCTTCTCAACCTTAGTGAAAGGCAGATCAAAATCTGGTTCCAAAACCGACGCATGAAGTACAAGAAGGATCAAAAGTCGAAAGGCATGGGTTCCTCCTCAGGGGGGCCATCCCCAACCGGAAGCCCACCCCTCCCAATGCAGTCCTCAGCTGGTTTTATGAACTCCATGCACTCAATGGGCAGCTATGACGCGCCGTCGCCGCCATCGTTCAACAAGCCTCATCAAAACGCATATGCCATGTCATCATCCTATCAAAATTCTATGAAAGGTTGTCCCTCACAACAGAAGTATGGCAGCACAGGACCAGAATATGACCCACATGGGCTGCAGGGTAGCAGTGGCAACTATGGCACCCCTAACATGCAGGGTAGCCCAGTGTACGTAGGAGGGAACTATGTGGATGCCATGCCGGCCACTGGGCCCTCTATGTACAGTCTCAACCACCTGCCACACCACCAATCTGCCAGCATGGACTACAACGGTGCCACACAGATGTCGGCTAACCAGCACCACGGACCGTGCGATACACACCCGACATACACAGATCTGTCAGCGCACCATCCTTCTCAGGGTAGAATTCAAGAAGCACCCAAGTTGACGCATCTGTAACAGGTTTGGGGAAAAATACAAAATAAAAATTGAGATAGAAGAAAAAACAAACAAATGAGCAAACACGAACCCAGGGGACGATGCAATGGGGTTGAAAAAGATGATCCAGTGGTTTCTTGCCGTTTCAATCACAGCAGTTGGTGTTGATGTTGTCCTTTCATTCACCTGTGAGCACATTCATTAGTTCATAAGACATCTTACAATCAGTTCTGTATGCATAGCTCCGAAAGCCCTAATTAAAACAAAGATAATTAATAGTGGGTAAGTGTGGATAGTGTATGACAATTAATAGATTATTTTTCTGTATGACACTGTGTGACTCCCTTTTACGCCATCGTTGGCATGTGTGTGTATTGTGTCAGGCTATCGCCGAGGTCTTTACTGTAAAAACTGCTTGAGGATAGAGCGAAGAAAACTCTTAAAACCTGCGTAAGGAAACCACTGGATTGTTTTTGTTCACTTCCCTTTTTCCACATACCTCTTTTTGTTTAATAGATTCGCTCAACTGTCTTTTTTTCTAATTCATCTGCCTAAGACCATCAACAGGAAAAGCTCATAGGTAATCACTTTACATATAACAGGACTTTAATCTACATAAGTTCGATAAGTTAAATACTATTTTCGCACTGTGCTGCATATGGCCTCCTCTTGTAAACCGACTGTAATTTGGTAATACTTATGAAACTGCTACAGGGTAAAAAAAAAGACTATTTGAGTATTTGAGAATTTAGTCAATAAACAGTCGCCCCACCTTTCTCAAATGCTTGTACCCCTCCCTCGTTTTTGTCCATTTCTTGTCCCCAATCTCTCTCTCTCTCTCTCTCTCTCTCTCTCTCTCTCTCTCTCTCTCTCTCTCTCTCTCTCTCTCTCACACACACACACACACACTCTCTCTCTCCACACTGAGTTTGCTTACATCAGCCTTCACTAATGAGAAAGGCAGACATTTTCTCTTGTCTTGACTTAACGTGGAAACAGGGTATAAATGAACAAAATGCATGTCCGAGATGCAACGCAGTGGTGTAGACGTTTCGGTTTACGCCTAATGTTTTCTCGGCTGGGCATCATTGTTGCACTTAGAGTTTACATTTTGATGGGTAAGGAAAAAGTAAATCTTATTTTGAAGCGAAAGACCTTCAATCAGCGTCTTTCGGTATGTGTTCAAACGAACATTCATAAATATATATTTATTTGTTATAGCCAGTTTAAATACTTTCTTTTTTTTAATTATTTATCCCTCATGTATTTATATCGAGAAAGTGTACTTTTTTAGTATTTACCTGTTATACGGAAAAGACATTGTGTTCTTGTCATTGTAACTAATTTTGGTTATTGTATTTTAGAGACACCTAGGTTTACGTTACCCTTGTACATAAACGACTTGACTTGTACAGGGTGCGAGGCAAGGGAATCAAACCGTTCCAGCATAGTCGGAAATTAGACAGTATAGCGAAACTTTTTTTTTCTTTCTTAAGAAGAAACCTTCAGTTGTTATTTGTAGTAACATTGATTTTCTTGTTAAGAGTTGTCTGTTGAACAATTCTTTAATAAAATATTATGTTAATCATTTTCATTCTAGTCCTGCACTTCTTTAGTATAGTGATCTGTGCCCCACCCCCTCCGCCGCATGTACGCTCTCTCTCTCTCTCTCTCTCTCTCTCTCTCTCTCACACACACACACACACACACAAACACACACACACGCTCGTGCGCACACACACACACACACACACACTCTCTCTCTCTCTCTCTCTCTCTCTCTCTCTCTCTCTCCTTCTCTCTCTCTCTCTCTCTCTCTCACACACACACACACACACACACACACACACACACACACACACACACACACACACACAAAGGTGTGTATATCTTCGTGGCTTCTAAAAGTATCCAGCAGGACGAGTCACGTGAGCAGAGGTCAACCCAGTCCCTACACCGGGTTTATTTTCTGAATTTAAAAATTACCGGGTTTCTCTGTGATTTACAAATAAAAAGTCGAGATTGGAAAAACAAGTAAGATAAAGAGAACCTGGATTAAACAATGGTTAAATATTGTTTTGCTTAATAAATAGTAAAGTAAGTAAAATAGTAAAGTATTGGAATGCATAACAGTACGATTAGACTGAAATCGTTTTAGTGAAACTAAAATAATAAACATCTTTAAGTCCAATAACATTTCCTAGCTTACATGGTGATAGCACACTGCAGCAGGTTCCTATATAAAAGAAAATGTAGAGGTTATCTACGGTTTATAGTTAGAATTATTTTATTCAAAAACGATCAGGCAATGCGTGTAGATAGATAGATAGATAGATAGATAGATAGATTAAAATGATAACCTTTCAACAATATGATGAAAATCCAAAATTCCTTAATCTACTTTTAACAAGTGAGATAGAGCACTATAGTCTGCAGTAAACTTAATTTTGTTAGTGGACCTCGTGAACTGACCCGCTCTATATATTCACTGGCCACATCGTGCTTTGTATACCCCTTTAATACCCAACCACCCACACACATTTTATGTTTTCCTCTGCTTCCTCCTAACGACGATAACAGCAAAAATGAATTCAATTGCAAGCAATTCGAGACATTTTCAGACCTCTGGACATACATGCGAAACCTTTTGACGACCCCGATTTTATTGCCGGAAACAATTCTATACGTAAGTTGCATATAAATAGTGGAACTAATTTTAGGCTCATTAATTTAGATATAAAATGCGAAGCTCTGCGTAAATAGAGAGGCTTTCTTTGTTGTAGCCGTGGAGGGAAGAGGCGAATTCTTGAGGGTGGTTCCTGTCAAGCGCTTTGCCGGGGAAAAGATTGATCACCACAGCTTCCTCAATACTATGGAATATATCCAGACCATGTGTTATTCTTTTTTGTTTGAGTTTTTTTTCACATTAGTGTTTATCAGCATTTGTTTATTATTTATTTATTTTAAGCAAAACGTATTGTTTTGTTCCTCATGCGTGCTATTTCAGAAAATAATCTACATTTCATAAACGACCCCTTAGCGAACCTATGGTAACCTATGCGATAACTTGTCCTATTGAGAGATTACCTATGTTTTATTTATTTTTTTAACAAAAGGACTGTAATCTTTTATTTAAAACTAATTCCATGCTTATTGCAATATAATCAAAATTATGCACGCGTTTTTTAAAGATACATTTATTTTAGCCGAAAGTTAGCTGCAAACTTACATTTACAAAGGTCCCCAATTTTAGATGCCTCATAATAGATGGAAAGCTGTAAAGTAATCAACCACAGAGGCTACACCAGTCGCGACGCTCTGTGCAATGATGTCCAAGAGCTAAATATTCCTGTTTACTTTGACTACACACATGAAATAGCGTGTATATATATATATATATATATATATATATATATATATACACACATATGCACCCACACACACCTATTGTCGTAATGAAGCTACATTTCATGTCTGTTACTCTTGTCAAAAGTTTTAAGATTAATGACTCGGCTAAAATATACGCAGTTAGCCATATTGTATATGTACTTTTTTCATGCATTTAAGGCCTCAGGCTTACATCACCCAAAGCGCTTTATTCATATGGCCATTGTCTAAAAGAAGACGTTATTTAACCACCCACACTGAAAAGCACTCAAGCACATGACAAACGTACGCATTTTTTATTACATGTATTGTTATCGCGGGAATTCTGTGATCTTGAATATTTGATCAATATAGAAAATAATGGTTTCTTTTGCCACCAGGCCCCGTATTTTCATTGGTTGAGACTAGTCATGTGACCAGGAATTGGCTGCAAATTCGCCCATAGTCCTCAGTTTAGTAGACCCTGGTCCCCATACGCTAGTAATATCACCAATTATTAAAGCCCGCAAAAACAGTCGTGGTGGGAGCGCAAAATAAAACCGCGCCTTTTGGATGTTATTTTTGCGCGTTTTTTATGTCGCTGGCCGCCCATTTTGCTTAGGCAAAGCGATGAATTTTGAATTTGAGAGGGAGATTGGGTTCATCAACAGCCAACCTTCCCTTGCTGAGTGCCTGACGTCTTTCCCCGCTGTCCTGGAGTCATTTCAAACTTCATCAATCAAGGACTCGACAGTAATTCCACCTCCTTTCGAGCACACTATCCCCAGCCTGAGCCCTTGCACAGGCAACCAGGCGCGACCGAGGAGCCATAAGCGAACTGCCTCTAATGGCCTCCAGCTCCGAACGCAAACCACGACACCAACGCAGCAGAAGCAGGGCCCGGGTCCAGCCACGGCCGGTGGCCCCCTTGCCCACGAGTTCCCATGGATGAAGGAAAAGAAATCTTCGAAGAAATGCCCCAAGCCAGGAGCAGCGCCCACTGCAGCCACTGCAGCTGCCTCTCCTTCTCCAGCATCCTCTGGTTTCACCACCGCAGGACTCGAGTCCCCCACAGGTCAGCGCACCGTCTTTTCTTTTCTTTTCTCTTCTTTTTTATGATTTTGTATAAAGATATGGCTCTTAACACGAATTATTGAACGTCCTATTTACATACATTATTTTACAGACATAACGGGCAATATTAAAAAATATTCGGTGCATATTAAAGCATCGTTAAATATACGCCCTATTTTTAATGGTACAGATTAATATGCTCAATTGCTTGAGCACATTATTCTCATTTATCATATCCCTTGTTCTGATACTTTATTTATTGGCAAATCCATGCACACGGCTGTCTTTTATATCGTTATAAAAGCTGTATACTTATAGTATTTTTATATTGCCTATAATATTTTACATTGCTACATAGATAACCCGATATTGGTGTAAAACTGTGAAACACTGTGCTTATAACGCGTTCTTTCGAATTGTCCGCAGTTGAGGTCAGCGCAGTCTGTAAAATATTTATTCATTATCATGTCTCGTGGCGTGGGGTGGCCATTTTTATGTCTGTTGGTATGTATCGTAAAAATCAGTGCAACAAAAAATACTGAGCTCGAACGTTTAACGCAGAAACGTTGGCATATTCAGTGGTCTAGACCGAATTTCTGTCTTTGGTACAATGTATTAAAATAGGCATTTTAGATAAAGTTAATTTTTTAAATTATGAATAGTTATTGAGTGTATTAATTTCTCTCTTTCCAGAAGTGCAAGTCGGATTAGACAATGGCAGCGGTTCTCGGCGTCTAAGAACAGCCTACACCAACACACAGCTACTCGAACTGGAGAAGGAGTTCCACTTTAACAAATATCTTTGTCGGCCCAGAAGGGTCGAAATTGCAGCCCTTTTGGATTTAACCGAGCGCCAGGTTAAAGTATGGTTTCAAAATCGGCGCATGAAGCACAAGCGACAAAACACGCACCACCGAGACGGACAAGAGGGCGAATCGAGCTGTTTCGAGCCGCTCGAAGGCTCAGATGCAGCTTCGCCATTCCCGAATCCGCCTCTGGAGCCGTCCGGTGCGACAGCATCCAGTTCTAGTTCGGCTAGTGCATCCGAGAGTGAGCCGTGCCTTCCCGCTTCCTGCTACGGCAAAAGTGCTGACAATACACAGCCCACGCCTGTGGAAAGCCAGCCAATACAGACCGATTCGGCAGATGGCCCTGACACAGCGGTTCATTCGCCCCCGTACCAGACACCCACTGCCGATAACCCCGATACAATGACGGAGTCGCGCGAGGAATTGCCAGAGAACGCCTTTACACAACCGCAGGACACCAACTCACTAGCGGATCTGAATTTCTTTTCCGCCGACTCCTGCCTACAGATTTCGGACGCTTTATCGCCGAGTCTACAAAGCTCACTGGATAGCCCCGTAGACTTCTCGGAAGAGGATTTTGACTTGTTTACAAGTACTCTTTGTACGATAGATTTACAACATTTACAGTTTTGACAGACTTAAAAACAACAATCGAAATGTATACATTCACACGAGCCTATTATAAATGCTTTTAACCATAACATTGTCGAAGAGATGAGCAAACTATTTTTAGTTTATATTCGCACACATATATCTGCGAGACGGAGCAGAGACTTATAAATCATTGCAGTTTTATGATGTTGTTTTAGAGATTCCACACGGGGATTGCTCATGTCCAATTTCAGGTATTTTCTCTTTTGTTTATCTGGATTTTACTTCATCCTGAATAACAGATAAATATATGCGGGGACTTTTTCAGTGAAACTCAATCGTTGAATTCTCAGGAAGGTCAAACACAGTGTTAGCTGAACTGCTTTTAGATTTTTCTCCGGCGACAGGCGTTGTGCCTGCTGATGAATTTTAGAACTAGTTTATTTATTGAGATTCTTTAATAGTAAATTACAAATTATTTATTGTACATTATTTTCATAGTTGGAAATAAAACATTTATAAGTGTCACAGATGTGAATGATTTACTAGGTTTTCTGTTAGATTTTATAATCATAAATTGTTACATGCTCAAGAATAGTCAAGAAAGTATAATCTTTAATGAATGAGGGCACTAACTAAATAATGCATACGAAATAGTCATGCGACAGTAGTACTAACAAAAGCAATAATGATAATGATAATAAAATACACCACCACCACCACCACCAACAACAACAACAACAACAACAACAAAACAACAACAACAACAACAACAATAATAATAATAGAGAATCCAAAACAATGGGCATCTGTTTCTTGGCGATTCATTCAAACTGCAATTTCTGTATGCTTGTCGAAAGACGCTGTATTTTCTAAGCTGAGCTGCTCAAAATGGCGTTGTGAGCACAATGAAGGATATGAACAATAAAGGGGCGGCCATTATCGAACGCTTTCGTTCATGCAGAGAGAAAAAGGCCGAACTGGTCAGTCCTCAGTTGTATGTCAAGATTTTCCGTGAACATTTTAAAACAATTGAAAGTCTTGTCAACTCCATATGATTATTTTTGGCATTATAATCAATACTAGACACCTTATGTAATAGTTGGATATGTTCCATTTCAACATATTGTTAAACAACGAGTAAGCTAGACGAACATGACACGAACAATACAGCAGAAACAACAACAACAACAACAACAACAACAATAATAATAATAATAATAATTGTTATTATAATAATAATAATAATTATTGTATTTGACTATTTGAAAATCTTGAATATATCATTGCACCAGTGCACCATAAATTCTAACAAAACAACAAAACAAATAAATAATAAAAACAATCAAAAAAGGTAATAAAATGTGCATGTTGATGTCTGCATGTGTGCATAAATGATTCGTAACAATTGATCTCAGGATACAAGCAAGATGCCTACTTCACTATCAACACTGGGGAAACTTATCTAGACTCTCTCTCTCTCTCTCTCTCTCTCTCTCTCTCTCTCTCTCCCTCCCTCCCTCTCTCTATGTGTCCGTGTGTGTCTAGTGTCTGACTTTTTTTTCTATGTGAGTGACAGGCATTTTTTTTTTGCCATAAAGTGTGTAAACTTGTGTATTTATTTCCAAGTATACAGGTTTTTGCAGTGACCCCTTTTCTAGAATGTCTAAGCTAAGCAGAGGTGAGTGGGAAAATGTTTCCTTAATTGAGGCAAAATAACAGCGAAAAATATACACATATTGATAAAATATTCATAATTATACAGGATATATTCAAGATATTATTCTATTTATAAATTATAAAAAGGCTCCACCACATATAACCACAAAGCTTTTGTGAAGACCCTTAAGATAGAACCTTCAGTCTCTCCAATGTAATAGTGAAACTGGTAACACATACTGTATAAGATCACATATCATGACAGTCTCAATAAGCACACTATGCCTAAATTTCTTCGATATTGTTCAGGAACTACTGTGCAGATATATTTAATTGCATGTCTGTTTAAAGTAATCCAGTGCCTTTAAATGGTAAAATGTCCTCGCAATGCATTTTTCAGGTAAAATAAAGTAGGCATGTATATTGTAAATATTTATGTGAAATTTCTGCTGCTTTGTAGTCAGTGCTGTGCTCTTAGCAATGAATGGAGCAGGTAAAATAATACTGCACATTACTGTATTTATATGCACTTATCTGTTGCCAATTTACAATTTTAAAAGAGAAGTTATGCCAATAGGGTTATAGCAATTTTCCACCCACTAACAAGAAAAAAAATCATTAATCTAATATGAGAGAGGGTATCTAATTCCACTTTCCTGTAAAACGTCACCTGTGTATGTAGAATTAAGGGTGTTAAGGGCATATAGTCATGTGATCCCTTAAAAGCTTGATACTGAGCCAGTGCTGGAACCCAGTGTGTAAAAAAATAGCCTAGATTGATTCTACTATAGTTTTGTTGCTCCAGTTTGAATATCTGCCTTTAATATTCTGTGCAATATTTGATTTTATCAAATATTTAATCAGTTGTAATGATACCCAGTAAAGAACATCCTTGCAAATTTACAATATTTAACTGCCAACTGCTAATAGCAAGTAGTGAAAAATCTACATATTTATAACACTGTTACAATAAAAAATGACCACCAACAACAACACCAAAAACCTCCACTACAATTTAATCGATACCATGATATTTTGACTCTTGCAAGTCAAAATCTCAATAGATTAATCTAAATGTGTTTTACTGAAGCAATCTTTTCATTACAGAAAATGATAATACAAATGTGTGAAGATGACACATTTGTGTGAAGAGACTTCTAAAATCAACATTAAGAAGAGTAGGTCAGAAAAAAACAAGAAACAAATTGGGTTAAAAAGGGTTATCTATGAAAAAAAGCTAGAAAGTGTTAGCTACTTAGATATCTATCATGACCATACAATCTTCCAGCCTTCCCACTTTGTCATTAACTTAAAACTACTTTTCTAAAGTATTTAAGCAATGTTTTTTTTAATATATCAAACCTTAACATAAAAATTTGTGGAATAACTATTACCCCTCTTGCCCTGCAGTGGATTGGCATCCTGCCCTGGGTGTACCCTGCTTTGTGCCAGTAGTCTCCTGGGATAGGCTCCAGGCTGCCCTGTACAATATAAGCAGTATAGAAAATAAATTAATGATTGAATAACAACAACAACAACAACAACAACAACAATAATAATAATACTATCAGACTGTCTCCTGTCCTCCAGCTAAAACATTATTTAAAATTATAACAAAATATGACCACAGCTTGTCTACTTGCAATTTAAACTTTTTAGTAACACCACAAAATTCTTGATTAATTTTTGCCTACTTTATAAGTTGATCAAGAGCTGATGACAATGGGAGAAACACAAAGTAATATTTCTGGAAAACTAAGGACTTTTCTACTACATATGACAGAAAAAAGCAGAAACTATTTTCTGATGACTTTCCTAAGAAAGCTCTGTTTGTATGGAAATGTTGGTGTCCATATCTGGTTAAAGCACTCCAAATTCAGTCACGCATGACCCACCACTACTTCGCTGCTCAGCCACGTGAAACGACAACACCACTGCATGATGTTTGCATATTATTTGTTTATAGGTGATGGGGGACAGAAACCTGTACACATGAATAGGTGAGCTAAAGGCAATTTAAAAAAAAATTCTAGCTGTAGAAATCACAATAAGCATTTGAAAGGCATGTCCTGAGATTTAGCACACCTTATTGCACATATTTTATTACCTAAAATTACCTTTTACATAAACTATGCTTATAATAGAAAAGCCAGCAAAATGTCTTTAATTTAGTACTAGAACAGAAATGTGAATTTCTGCTCTAGTGCTAAATTAGAATGCTATATTACTATATATATGGTGCTATATTATGCCAATATTATGTATTAATAAACCTATATATAAAATTCTTTTTTTAGCATAACGTGTAAGTTTCGAGTTTTCTAATTCTTGATGTCTTTGGTAAATACCATTTCTATGTACCACATTTCTTGCTATCTTGCAATGTTCAGTTTATTTTAGCCTTGTTTTCATGTTTTGATGCTTTAAGCTAAAAAGGCATTTGTACAGATGGTTCAGAGTTTGATGAAAGGCCTATGCTGTCAAGGCAGCTTAAAGAAAGTTGGGTGAATTACAGAAAATTGAGGCAATATGGATGTGATAAAATATCTCTTTAGGACCCTTAAAATCTATTTTAAAGGATCTATAGTCTATTTAGCATATTATACATAATAAAAGAAAGTACTGCTATTGTGTGCAAAACTGTAGAGTTTGTATTATTCTACTATTGCTTTGATGTTTTGGTGTGGTAAGAGGAAGTTTCCAGCAAACTGATGTAAATGGACAAGCAGACTGTTGTTGTTTTTCTTTTGGCTGCTCCCATTAGGGGGGTGGGGGCAGCAGACCATTCACACACAACTTGGCACAGGTCTTATGCCGGATGCCCTTCCTGACACAGCCCTCTCGTTTTATCCAGGCTTGGGACCAGCACTGCATCCAATGGCTGGGGTTTGGACATTGGGTGGGAATTGAACCCGGGCCTTCTCATGGCAGGCAAAATTAGCCAGTTCCTGATTGTAACTAGGACAGCAATCTGGACATTTTGCTGTCTTGGTTAAATGGTGATTTATTCATGGGGTTTTTATCCCACTAAGTCAATAACCAATGCAAATGGACAACCTAAATGTATGTTTTGGAATATGATTTTACCTTATTGACTTAGCAGAGTGAAAACCCATAAATAAATCAACACTTAATCAAGACAAAGCAAAATGTCCAGATTACTGTTTTAGTTTGAGCTGATTACAACCAGAAATTGGCAAATTTCTCTGTTGCGGTGGTAGTAATGTTAGAATAAATAGGTAAGAATTCATTAGATTTTTTTGCCAGTATTCTGCAAATGTTACATAAAAATAATTATCCTTAAATCGTGGTGCTCATGCTGTGTCACAGAGAAGTATAATACACTTACAAGAAAGAGCTATCAACTCTCTTCTGGATACATACGCTCACAGACATGAACAATTAGTTAGTTGGGCAAATGCTTTTCAGTTGTACCACATTCAGTTGTGCTTGTAGTTGTGCTTGAAAAACATTTCACAGTATGCATAGACTATCAGAAACTTAGCTAAACCTCAGATTTTAGCAGGTAGCCAAAACTTTACAGCTGTCACTGATCTAGTGGAGAAAAACACTGGTATAGTTTCCAGTGCCATTTTTAAAAAAGGGTGACACAATCATGTGTACATAACGGTATTTGTAGTAGATAAGTACTGGATAAGTGCCTGGGTAATGCCAGTAAGTATTGCTTGTACACCAATCTATACTTTGAAAGAACAAGTAATTGTATTATGAGTGTTACTTAAAGAAAAAAACTCAGTATTTAAATTGAAGCTACTTTTGTCATATTGAGCAAATTTCCAATATACTTTTCAGATAATGCATTAATGCATTAATGGACTTCAGCAGTCCATTGCAGAAATTCTTCATTCTAATAGTGTGAAGTTGCTTAACAAACCAACCAACTTGTCCCATCATAGCTTAGTCCAAAGCATGACTGCTCAATTTGATTAAATGAAAGACAAAACTACTCTTGTGTTGGTAAATGAGGAATGATGTATATTATGTATAATATGTTTGTTAATGAATTTGTATGTGGAATGTCTAGAATACTTGCATACAAGTTTGCCATGAATTCTTTTAGCCTGATCATTGAATTCACTACTGACAAGCAGGTCATTCTTGTTCTTGTCCCATCTGATGGAGAATGAGTAGAGGTTCCTTGAAAAGGTAAAGTGGCATGGTACTGTAGAGGTTAGTGTCCCTTGTCCCTTGTGTCCCGAGTCCCCTGGGATAGGCTCCAGGCCTCTCATGAGCTATGCACAATACGTATTGTGATTTATTTGAATTTGCCCCATTCTTTTTGTTGCTGTCAAATTGGATAACTACTTGGTTATAAACTACATATTAACTACAAAGTATTTGGCACCTATTCGTCACTTTTAAATGATTAGGATCATCAAAGTTTTGTTTGTAAGTTTTAATATTATACAGAAACTGAGTAAAGACCAAGTTATTTTTTTATTAGTCATGATTTAATTTATTAGGATCTATGTGCTAAAGTAATTGCATAAGTACTAAGGTTACTACCAGGCAGGGAGGGCCTAAGACTATCGTGATGCCAGCCAACTGAATCTTTTCTGTGAGGTCACATGTAACACATGTGAAGGATAGCGCTATCCATTCCTTTCGCTTGTATGAGCTGTCATTGGCTGTAGAGCCATGATTGATTTGAGAGTGTTAGTGTTTCCTATTACACCCCCGCTCCACCCAGCCCGCCGAGAGAGCTCGGCTAACCAACTCTCTCTAAGCCCTTGGCTGTGGGGAATTGAACTCGCAATGTCCAGGTGATAAGGCGAGCTTACCGCTGTGCCACTCTGGGGTTAACCTTTTTAAAGTCATGCCACAGTATTTCAATCAAATTTAAGACCGGACTTTGAAATGGCATCTTTAAAACCTTAATTTTATTTTTGAACCATTCAGAGATGGACATGCTGGTTTGTTTCAGATTATTGTTGAGTGAACTTGAGCTTGAGGTCACAAACTGATGGCCAGACATTCTTCTTCATGATTTTCGCTGGTAGAGTGCAGAATTCATGGTTCCATCAGTTATGGCAAGCCATCCAGGTCCTGAAACTGCAAAGCAGCCCCAGACATCATACTACCATCACCATGTTTGACTCTTGGTATAACGTTCTTTTTATGAAATGCTGTGTTATTTTAGACAAGATCTAATGGGATGCAAACCGTCCAAAAAGTACGACTTTTGTCTTAACAGTCCACAGAATATTTGCCCATACGTCTTTAGTTTATCAAAATATATTCTTGCCAAATATGAAGTAAAACTTTATATTATTTTTGGTCAGCAGTGGCTTTTGCCTTAGAACTGTCCCATGGATACCATTTTCGCCCAGTCTCTTTCTTATTGTTGAATCATAAATACTGACAGTAACTGAGGCAAGTGATGCCTGCAGTTCTTTAGATGTTGTTGTGAATTCTTTTATGAGCTCCTGGATGAGTCATTGTTTTGTTCTTGGATTAATTTTGGTAGGTTGGCCCCTCCTAGGAAGGTTTATCACTTTTCCAAGTTTTCTCCATTTGTTAATAATGACTCTCAACATGTTTTGCTGGAGTCCCAAAGCCTTAGAAATGGATTTGGTAACTCTTATCAGAGTGATACATGTCAATTACTAATTATGTTTTTCTTCAGATCTTGTTTCCCTTCAGACAGGTTCTACTTAAGAGATTTCTTGATTCAAGGTCTGGCAGTAATCAGGCCTATGTTTGACAAGTGAAATTTAACTCAGCCTTGCAAAAATCACAGTTCATTCATGATTTAGCATGGGAGCCAATTACTTTTTCATATAGGGCCAGGTAGGATTTATTTAATTTAAAAACTACATTTTGTGTTTACTCTGGTTATCGTAGTGTTTGTTTGTATTGATTTGTTTGATGATTTCAATTATTTAAGTATTAAAAATATGAAAAAAAAATCAGTGAGGGAGCAAATAATTTTTCACTGTACTGTAGCTTGTAAAGACTTCTATGTTATATACAAAATGTGCATTAAAGCTGCAAAAACTAAAACTGTTCTCATCTTTATAACTTTTTGTACATATAAATTAGTGAATTCAAAATGCAACCCTCAAGCAATAGCAATGGTAGTAAGACCAAGCAGTGAAGCTGTCAGCAATAAGCATATCAAATTACGTGTTTTGGAGGGATCACCTTTTGAAATTAATTACAGCTCATCTTGTGTAATATGACTATTTGTAGCTTAGAAGTAGTCACAGAGCTTTCGTGATGTAGAAAAAAATAACTAGTAATAAAATGTTCACAATGGACAATGCTTTTATACTATATATATATATATTTCAAAGGAATCGCCTTTATATATACATATATACAGTACAGACCAAAAGTTTGACCAAAAAAGGACACACCTTCTCATTCAAAGAGTTTTCTTTATTGTGTTCTTTATTGTGTTCTTTAGCCCAAACAAGTCTCTTCTGCTTGTTGCCTGTCCTTAGCAGTGGTTTCCTAGCAGATATTCTACCATGAAGGCCTGATTCACACAGTCTCCTCTTAACAGTTGTTCTAGATATGTTTCTGCTGCTAGAACTCTGTGTGGCATTGACCTACTCTCTGATCTGAGCTGCTGTTAACCTGCAATTTCTGAGGCTGGTGACTCGGATGAACTTATCCTCCGCAGAAGAGGTGACTCTTGGTCTTCCTTTCCTGGGGTGGTCCGCATGCGAGCCAGTTTCTTTGTAGCGCTTGATGGTTTTTGTGACTGCACTTGGGGACACTTTCAAAGTTTTCCCAATTTTTCGGACTGACTGACCTTAATTTCTTAAAGTAATGATGGCCACTTGTTTTTCTTCACTTAGCCGTTTTTTTCTTGCCATAATACAAATTCAAACTCTTTGAATGAGAAGGTGTGTCTGTGCTGTATATATAATTATTGGACTATTCTTTACACATACATGCATAGTCCAATGACAATAACATTATTGATTTCAATCAAATCCCTATTTCTGGTCTACATTTTGAATGCCACAAACAATTTGGATTCAGATGTCAGTTTCATCAGTCATAACAAAGTTAAGGTTAGCCTTCTACCAATTTGGAAAAGGGAAGATTCAGAGTCCGCTCAAAATCTAGAAAACCTTAGCTTTGAATTTATTTTCAGCAGTTCTGATTGCTGCACACCTTCACTTTACTGATCTTCCCAAAACATCCCTAAAATTGTAGCTCATTAATGACAGTATATGTTGACATATTCTCCAGTACTCAGATCCACACCATAGCTTCCACTCAGCTACAAGATTAATATTAGAATTAGATTTGCATTGTTATCTACTGTTTATTAACTGTTAAAAATCAACTGAACTGAAAAATGTTGGAAATACGTAACCTTAATAGGCAACTGAGATCAATAGGTTCTAGTAAGCAAACAGAGTCTAGAATTAGGACAGAGCAAGGTGAGACAGCATTGAGCTACTCTGCTGTGCTGCACTAATTTGAAATAATTTAATGATGTCAGATATGCACACACTTTCACTTTTTTCAAATGAAGGCTAAAATCATTATGTTGACCTGACCTATTCAAAACCTGTAAGCAATTTTTCTGCTACTTTACCTTTAGCTTTTACATTATTTAATGTGATTACCGAATTTATGTTTCTTTTTATCTTAAATTTACTATTGTACCTAACTATTAGTAAAGGAGTGAATTGATGAAATTGGTTTACATGAATAAACTTGTCTGGCTTGCCTTGACTTTTTAATCATGTTGATGAAATACCTCATGGGCTACAACTGCTGTGAAATTTCAAGATACTATAAAATAATTTAATTATGTACTGGTATGAAAATTTGTTTGTACAAACCTTGAAAGTAATAGCTCATGAAATCATGAAATTACTGCTTAGTGGCTTGGTGAGGTGCAAAATAAGCTGCTGTGAGAGCTGTCTTGATAGGATGTCCAGATTGTTTGTACTACGACTTTGTCATTATTTTGAGTTATACATAATAAGCTCAAAAAACATGCAGTTAATAGTTGTAATATTAAATCCTTCCTCTCAATGTGCCTCTACGGTAGATATTAAGATATTGTTTTAAAAGTTCCACTCGCTTGTTTCTTCTATTTTACACCACTAGGAGGATTAATATGTAGCCAACACACTGTAGCTAGACGGCAGGTCCAGAATCAAGATTAGACAAAATGTTAAAGACTCTTAATATGCTATATACTGCAAATGTATTTTTGATACTTTTTTTTAAATTGATTAATTACGGCGAAATTATAAAATTATATGCTGATGAATGCTGGTGGTGAATTAAACTACAAACCAGTCAAACCTACTAATCTGTACTTGAATAATAATAAAAGAATACGAAAAGTTAACTTTGTGAAACGTTTAGACTGAATGCATACTAATCAGGAAAAGTCAGTGATGCCATTTATAGAAGAGTTCAGAACAGAGGCCTAGATAAGGGGGTGGAGTTTGTTGTTGGGGCATGGCAGAAGGGGTTAACACTGCACACACACAGTGCATCTGAGTGTATACGTGTCCAATGACATTGTTCTGCGCTGGAACTGCGCAGCAATAATGCTCATAAAAGGTCAAAGGAATCGTCATCACGAGTTCATATTTTACCCAACCAAACGTCAAATGAACTCGGCCTTAAAATTGCTTTTTACGTATTTTATTATCTACTAGGTGTTATAAGGGCAATAGATATAGCCGATAAGTAGCATATATTTTCAGTTGTTCCGAAACATACTAGTTAGTTGCCGATTACATTTCTGGCTATGGCACAAAATCATATAAATAGACAACTGCCGACATAATCAAGCATTAACTGTAAGAGGGATTCAATTATAACAAAACTGATGCAAAACTGACCTAAACTATTAATAAATTTATCACATAAGAACAAAACCATATTATTCACTTTTTAAAAACAATATTACATAATAATAGCCATATAAACGACATAATAACATGACCTGCTATTTATTTGTTTGTTTGTTTGCTCTCTCTCTCTCTCTCTCTCTCTCTCTCTCTCTCTCTCATATAAATAGCTGCCTAACGCGGTCTGAACTTTTGCCCGAACGACTATCCCTTCACTACTAGAAATGCGACACCATAGTAAACATACTGACAAGTTACAAATTACTGTGGGCGTCATATTGTTCTTTGCTCTTGTCTTTCCATGTACCAGTGAATGAACACCCAATATTCGAAATCCTTCGACCACCTCCTTTGTGCGTGGGTTTTATGAAGAGGGGCTTTGCTGAACTATTGTCACCAATTAATGATTAGCTGAAGCTTTTCGTTCAGCCGCCAACGTTTGTCAAGTTTTTTAAGGGTGGACCAAATCAAAGAGGTGTAACAGACTCCAAGATGGAAGAGGATGACATATTTGGTGTAAAATATGGACCAGCAAGTAAAAATAAATGATGGCTGGCTAGGCGATTATCCATAAAAAGGAAAAGTAACTATTAGCATTTTTACAAACATTTTCACGTGCTGGGACTTAGAAGCTCTATTCCTGCTGGTCCTGTCTCACCCCAAGCCTTGCTGTCCGCCTAACCTATTTTTCGTAACAGATCCGTCCAATAATTCAATAAAACTGCCCTGAAGTCTACCCTGACCAAATCTGAGTACAGAAACTGAACGCTGCATAAACCTTATGTAAAGTTAGGGGAAATAGGACGCTGGAATTTAGCTTTTCATACTAAAGTTAAATAAACGCTATACTATTTTATGCAGACTAGCCAAATTCTATATTAACGGTGGTATGAAGGCCTAGAAGGAAAAAGAGGAAACCGGTTAAAATCTCAAAAGGACGGTTGTCCCTTTCTTCGTTTCTTTCTCTTCTTCGGGAGAGCCTTTCACGCGGGTCTTGACATATTCGTGCTGTTATCAGATTGATGGGCCAGTTTGATTGAAGTGGCTTTGTCATGCAAATGTCAAGCGCGTGATGGATGGTCACCGTGCGCTGACAAACTTCTGGAGGTCCCCACACCATTGGCGCCGTGACGGCTCACGTGATCAGCAGCTGAGGTATAGATGTGTTATATGCAAGCAGGAGGAAATACGCTGGAGGTAATCATTTTCGTTTTCCCTCATGACATACTGCTGCGAGGTTGCAGCACGGACAATTTCAAACAAGCGTCTTTCTCCTCTTCGCCATCAAATGCGCATGGACAATTCCAGAATGAACTCATATTTAGAGTACACAATTTGCAACCGGGGAACGAGCACTTACCCCACAAAGTCTGGATACCATCATTTGGATCAGGCTTACTCGGGCCCCTTTCAGTCCGGTGACAGCTATAACTCTGATGGACGACTTTACGTAGGGGGCAGTGCGCCGACGGCCACGGCACAACATCAGCACCAGAGTGGAAGCTACGTGCATCACCAGCACCAGAATCAAACCAGTGGCACGGGCCTCTCCACTTACGGTAGCACAGGCTACGGAGCGCACGCCTCTGCCACCCCGGACTATGGCCATCAGCAGTATTTCATGAACCACGAACAGGATGGAATGTATTATCAATCTTCTGGTTTTGTTGCCCCAAGTGTCGGTCCTAATTACGGGTCCTTGGCCGGTGCGTATTGTAGCATGCAGGGAGCAGTTCCGGCGGCGCCATATCAACACATGAACGGCTGCGAAGGCCAGGACCACCAACTCCTCTACAGCCAGGGTACATACGCCGACCTATCATCCTCCCCACAGAAGGAAACAGGTTCGGATCAAATGCCTGGGAAAACCTTCGACTGGATGAAAGTTAAAAGGAACCCTCCTAAAACTGGTGGGTTGGTTTTATATTTGTTCAAACGACACCGAAACTCATATATCGATAGTAGAAGTAAAATATGATTGAATTTTGTGCTTAGTGTATTTCTAATATTTAACTACTTCTATTTATTCAATTCTTTGATCGACAGTGCTCATATGGGCCTATCTGTATCTGGATGCTCTTATGTGCATATGTATTGAACAAGGCCCAGCTTTGTTGTCTTAATTTTGCTTTGGTCCTCTGAGTAAGTTTTCGCTGGCTTTTTTCATTTTCCTTCTTTACCCCATAAACAGGCTGTTAAGTATCCAAAACACTACACTGAAAACACAGGGACTATTCTGACTCTATACTAATCGAGTAATTGGGCGATACCGATTTATGGTCAGCGAAAAGATTCTAACGTGAACGTGAATTCACTAACAAATAATATAATAAACTTATATGTTGTGAGTTGGTCAGAGTATTACTACTGACTTTTGTTAATAAAAAATAAGACATTTAAAGTGCATTGTTTAAATGTGTTTATTATTTTTTTTTACTTTTCACACAGCAAAGGTAGCAGAGTACGGCCTGGGTCCACAAAACGCAATCCGTACAAACTTCACTACAAAACAGCTTACAGAACTCGAGAAAGAATTCCACTTTAGCAAATACCTGACACGAGCTCGCCGGGTGGAAATCGCTGCTACACTTGAACTGAACGAGACACAGGTAAAGATTTGGTTCCAGAATCGACGAATGAAGCAGAAGAAACGTGAAAAGGAAGGACTTGCTCCTACATCAACTACATCTAAGGACTTTGATGAAAACTCGGACCATTCTTCGATGTCTCCAGGCACGTCCCCAAGTCCAGAAACCTAACGAACTAGTCGGAAATTAGGGCCATGATATGAACTACAGGTCTTTATAATATTAAAATAATAGTTCGTTAAACATTCCAAATCGTGTCGAACATTGATATTGAAATAGGACACATGTTATACATTTTATTTGAACAAGTTGTTTCGGATGTGCTCCAATTTCAATATGTTAATTCAGGGTACGCAAGCTCCGATTTTCAACCAAAAGTCGGTAGTGCACTTTTAGCATGTTTACAAGTCTCTAAACTGATCTTTCAACTAAAGAGAGTATATAAGGACATAATGCTAACTTTTGTATTGTTGTTTATTTTTCTGAAACTGTAGATATACGTTAGTGAATTGTTTGTAATAAGTCCTAAGGTTTATTCGTCATAAGGTTTAATTGAACCGTTTGCACTATGCGGTTACAGGATTGACCTTCTCGGCACTGATGCACCTCTCACTGTTATTACTGTAATCTTAACAACGACTGATTGAGTCATTGACTGAATTATTTTTATTCTTTGTTGCTTCATTTTAAAACGTAAGTTGGAACACAAAGTGCCATGCATTTAACGATTCAGGAATTTTGTAACCCGAGATAAACAGGATGGATTATATAGCCTTATTTTAATTTCATGCCACAAACGTTTTGAGACTTGTAAAATGTTGTTGTTATGTATAAATACAGGGTTTTTACGTAATTTCTTTATCCAAAACTTTTAGATAATGATATAGGCTATATTTTGTGCTGTAACCACAGACTGGCTGAGTTTTATTAGTTTGTCTGTATGTTGTAATGAAAGCCCTATTTCAAATATGTGTCTACCTCAAATAATAATTATTAATAATAAATGTATTTTGGTCATTTACTGGGTTCAGCAAATGTTTTTTTCAGCTCTATAGCATGTATTGGTGATTCATCCATCCTATCATTTTTAGTAACTGCTTTCATTGCTTTTTCATAAGCCGTGGTAAAACGGGAGCTAATCGCGAAAACAGAGCAAAGACAAATACTTTATGCGCACTGAGAAAGATTAAATTAAATAGACCTATAACTATTAAACATCATTTATTCACACACACATACACGCGTGCGCACATCACTTTACCGAGACATTGATGAAGTGAGAACCAGTCGCTGTTGTTCTGCTGGTTTGCGCTGACCTTTTTACCTCAGCGCCTCTAAGAACTCGAAGCAAGTAAACAAAGTGAAAACACTCCGTTTCATTGGCAGTAGCTGCAATAAAAAAAAAAAAAACTAAAGTAATTGTTCGGTTGCAATCTTAGTTTAAGATAGATTTATAAACGTATTTTAAACTCGTAAATTTAAATGTGTGCATGATTGCTGGTGCATTCAAGAGAAAGCAGACATTCTTTAGAATCCTACTTTAATGTACATCAAAACAAGTAGTCAAATGAACAGGGAATTAAAAAAAAAACTATACACGCACAATGTTTTAAAAGAACACAGTTTCTTTAAGACAAATTAAATTAAAATGTTCCCTAAAACAATACTTTTGATAATACTAATTTGAAATCTTTCACATTTGTTTGATTAGCAAAATCTTTCATTTATTGGTAAAACACTTGATACAAAGGCTAGAGTGTGTGGCACACAAGTATCTTAAATCACAGAATAACTTGTGCATTATTCGAAACGAGAAATGGCTTTTTGGCCATCTGCTTGCGCAGTTGGTGTGGATTTCAGTCACGCTGTTCGGGGCGTTTGTCCTCCCTCCTGCCCGCCCCCAAAACGAGCTTTGATCACATTGCCGTTCCCCGTGGTCAACATCCCGAGTCTGCATTGAAACGCAAAAAAGCCAAAGCAAACGAACCCGGGTTTACCCAGAGGTCATCGTTAAATTCAGTAAAATAAACTCTTGCATAAATTAACTCTTTCAAACAAACACATTTTTTTTCACAGTTTAAATGCATAATGTGGAAAAGTTATTAATTTGTACATTTTATGCGCACACACATGAGTAAATAAACTTTAAACACTTGATACAATGTTCAGAAAAATATATAGTCACTGAACAAGTATAGGTATTAAGTAAAGTCATGTCTGATGATAAGTCACGTCTTACGAATAAGACACATCATGACTTGGAAGAGTTGGAAAAGTGTTTACTTTGAAAACATATTGTCCAACAAATTTTTATTCCTGCAATTTCATTTGGAGATATTCCAAATGCTGCTGGTGATGCACGTCATTTGAAGTCCTGGGATAATGTAAACTTTACTGTGGTAGATAAAGTGCGGAGCACGGCCGTGAGTGAAAGTGGACACATGCATGTTATTTAATAGAAAATCTTTCAGGCATATCTCAGATATAAATTTCACAAATAACTGGGTGCACAACCAAATTTATGAGTATGAGGTTAACAAACATACATAATTATGTGCATATTTGTAATAGTCTTACCACCAATACAAAATATTTGCCTATTTAACTTGCACACAAATAACTCTTAACTTCTTGTCCGTGTATTTGAAGCATGCGAGTCATGCCAGGGAATAATAATCATAATAATACAATCTTATTTGTTAGACTTGATTTAATCGTTGGATGGACAGTATTTCTGTATTTTGCTTAATATTCCGGTTTCTTTCTTTTACTATTTAACTACAGGACGCACCAAAAATGTACCTGTTGATAAACCTGTTACACCGCCTGACCAAAAAAATTATTTCGTTTCATCACATTTAACATTGATATGGCGTGCAGTATGGCTCTCATTTAATATGTGAAAATGATTCCTCATGCTCCTTTCACAATTTGAGGCCGGGCCATCATGAACGAAAAAAAAAAAAGTGATTGGATAAGCTAGTCGTTCAGTCCATTCAGGTGGTCAGTGTTTTCATTGTATTGCCACACATAGACTATATACCTAACCAGCTGAAGTCGTTAACAACACTGCCCCCAGACGCTTGGACAATTGGCATTATTCTGGGATAGGGCAAATCTGCACTCATCAGACCATATGACCTTTTTATTGCTCCAAAATCCTATCTTTATGCTCCCTAGAAAATTAAAGCCTTTTCCCTGATTGGTCTAACTAATACGTGGTTTTCTTATTGCCAAATGACTGTTCTAATAGTGTGAGTTTTCAGCACATTGTTTGTGGAAATGCTCTTACTTTCATTAGTAAATATAGCTGGGCTTTCTACTTGTTTTTTTTACGATGCAACTTCCCTAAGGTTTTAAGTGAACTCCATTCATTTTTTTCTGACCACAATTTTTTCCCACGAAGTTGATGGTTCAGCTTTGTCTTTCCAGGTTTTATCATTGTGTGAGAGAATTCTTAACCCAGTTTCTGGAATTAAAATCTCTTTAGTTCTTCGCTTGAGGCCAATAATTTGAGGGGGTATTTCGGGCACTGGCTGTATATGGAACTTTTAGCTTAATGTATTATATTCTGGTTTGGAGAAACAGACTATAGGTGTAAAATGCATCATACGCATGTTAAAAAGCCAGCTTCCAAAAATAAGTGTGCAACATATAGTGATACTGTCCGATGAATGAAGTCTAATAGATTAAATGGCTAGTGTTACAGCAGAGGTCTAGTATTGTATTTTTATTTAGCAACCTATATACATTATATATTCATTTTGAACAATGTAAATATATAGTCATAGAGATAATACCTTGTCCCGTTTATGATGAGCTTAGTTGCTTGAGATAAGTTCGAAGCTGGATTTACTTAACTGATATAAGCTACTCATAGCTAAATTTAACGTCAGAATTCTCTATAAGCATAAAAATGGCCTCAGCGATGTCAGCATAAGCTTGAGTACAAATGATTAAATGACTAAGTCTAGTAGTTACCCGATGAATCAATAATAAATAAACAATTCTTATTCGATGAGAAGAACAACTTTCCACCATTGAGAGATCCTTACATTTAGACATCAAATTCAAGCTTGACCAACTAGTGTATCACGTCACATCCGAAACATATTTGGTGCCTGGCAGGTGAAAGATTCGTGCGTGAGTTCAGAGGGTGATGACAAGAGGTGCTGCAGAAAGAGCGCAGAGGGGTCAAGAACATTTTAGGATATTTTTTTCACGAACATTCGGGGAAACGAGTTTTGCCAAAATTCTTTCCCTTCTCCCTCTCATGGCCTCCCTTTCTCCCCCTAAGTTTACGTTCGTTTGACAGTTCGATTTCATCCCCGAGTCCTCTGACGGAATGCCTCAATATTTACACAGGCGGATCGGTTTGCCCCGAGCCTTTCCTCAAACAGCTGAGGCCTGCCAACTCTCCCCCGGATTTGGTTCACGAAAAGTTCAGACCCAAATGAATTCTCGCGAGTAGTGGGTCATCATGTCAGGAGCTTCACAGCTTCAATCTCGCAGGGGTCAAACGCAGGTTTCTGCCATCACCTCGCGCCCCGAGCGCCACTCCGGGCCTTCACTTCGTCCTGCTCACCCTCGGAGGCCACTCACCTTTGTTATCTTTCTCTGTTGCCCTCGCAGTGCCCTTTGAGTTCCATTTTCTTTTAGTCGTTTTACAAATACCAGTGTTTTAGGAATTCATTAGCATTGATGAAAGGGCCAAACAAACACTATACACGTTTTTTTCCCTTTTCCATAAATCATACCGAGATAAACCTGAATATGTCAAGGAAAGAAATATATATATAATAAATAGAGGAATATAATCGTTAAAAAATCACCCAATAAATCACAGTCTATAAACCAATTATAAATCATTAATCTTCTTTCAGATATAGCATTAGCATTTTTAAGAACAAATCTCACCGTTAAGAACATGAACGTATCCATCTATAGTCCAACATTTCCGAACTGTCACATTTATCAACAAGAACATTTAAAAAAAAATTGAGGCGCACTGAATTTAAGCTGCAAGCCAGTGGCCAGTCACCTTGCATATTTTAGCCCGTTAATGTTGAGTTAACAAACGTGACAGAACAGATTTCCAAGTGCATGTCAAGTGTACGACCATAGATGGGTACATTAATGTGCTATATCTATATACACTTTAAATCAGATAAATGATCTTTCATGTAGTATTCGTGTTATTTGTCTAATGATGTATTCAGGGTGAAACAAATCACATAAGCTGTAGAAGTTTAAAGTCTTGCTGCAAGTGCGTAAATGCCCGTAATATTTAATGCTAAAGAATAAAAAAGAATTGCTAAATGTTAAAAAATATTTTTTTAAAAGGTCGCTCAGTTTAGAGTATCTATAAAAGTAAGCCATTTCAAGCTACGAATTACATCGAGTTCATTCAAGTTATACAGAATCAGACAAAACATTTAGCAAATTATTTCTAAATGCATGTATTCATTAATGTATATACATCACCAATAATAATAATTTGAAGGTATCTACATTTTCTGCTATAGTACTAAACGCGAAGGCAGCACTACGCTTTGAAGCTAGGGTTTAAAAAGTATCAGTAGTGTTCAATAACACCAAAACGTAAATACAATAATAATAATAATAATAATAATAATAATAATAATAATAGAGAGGAAGTTTGTGTGTGTGTGTGTGTGTGTGTGTGTGTGTGTGTGTGTGTGTGTGTGTGTGTGTGTGCGTTAAAGGGAGTGAGTTTTTCAAACCACACAAAGTGAAAAAAGAGTGCTCATACTTAGTAGGCTATATGGTTCATCCTACTGAGAGTGTTAAAAAACCTCCTGAACTCCTGTTAATCCCGTTCAGGAACACAGCAACTAATATCTTGCACAGATACACACACACACACACACACACACACACACACACACGCACGCACGCACGCACGCACGCACGCACGCACACACACACACACACACACACACACACACACACACACACACACACACACACACACACACACACACACACACACACACACACACAGTCTAGCTAGTCAAGTTTCCCAAGTGTTTCCAAGCATATTTCTGGTATCCTGAGCTGCAGATTGCTGAAACCATGCACCTTTTTAGTTATTATTATTATTATTATTATTATTATTATTATTATTATTATTATTATTATTATTATTATTATTATATTGTTATTGTAATTTTGGTTTATCTTGCTCCTTATGTAATGTCAAAATGAATCATACTGATTTGACAGTTTCACTTGTGTTATACTATCCACTGAAAAATCATAAGAACATTCATTTTAGATGTTAAATGGTATAGTGACTGCTGTTCTGATATTATCACTTCTATCTACAGCCTGACCTACTCCTGCATTTTCTCACATTCTTGGGTGAATTCAGAGCAAAAGGTTATCTGACAAAAACATTCCTTCATTCTTTATGGCAAAAGAGACAGAAAAAGTCCTCGCGACAAAGATTAATTATAGAGATAATTAAAATTTGCAGGGTGAGTAAAATCTTTCACACTTTTTTGCCAACCATATCCTAAAATTATGCTAGATCAAAGAAGGAGTGATGTTTTGGCATTATCTAGACCAATTCATATAAAATGAATCAAGAAAAGCATTTTGCAAATAAGCTGCTAACTAGTAAAAAACAATAACCATGACTTCCAATATTGGTGCAACTAATTTGAAGGCAGCTGTCGCTCCTATTATTTCAACTCTTTTTAATGTCTTATTTATTTGTCACTGAAACTAACTCTGTTACTTTATAGACTTTTAACATAATCCTTTTTTTAAAAACACAATTTTATGTTAAAAAATGATTTAGTTATTTTACAATATGATATTTATTTGCATATAATATAAGGCAATTTGGATGCCATATGAACTGCCATATAATAAATTATTTCAAGAAATGCATCATTATACCATTAATATCTCTCAATATGATTCAGTTTTTCTATAGTTTTTGCATATGTAATTGCACTGCAATTCCAAAATGTCAACACAAAATGAAACATTTCAATATTGTATTTTCAAAAAAACATACAAAAATATGTTTGTAAAAAAAACCCTGTATATTTAAAAACACTATCATGTTATCATGTAACATCATTGCTAGCTAACAGTTCTCTGGATTGGGTAAGACATGGCAAAATACTTAATACCATGCTGCATGTAGAGGAAACATATACATTTTGATGTGGATGAAAATCTGTGGAACATCAGGAGGTGTAGAAAGACAGTGCTGTATGTTCCCCATACAGAGTTGCATGTCCAGTTCTGCCCAAGTGTTTTTTCTTATGTTTACAGTACTAAGTTTATGTATTTTTACAGTCTTGTCTGGTTCCTTTCTGTGTTGCCATTACATACTCTTTAATTAATTACAGTATAAACAATAAAAGCATAAATGTGAATACTATCCAGTCTTTTGCAATCAATCTCCCATATTCTACTGAACTGGTGAAACTGATATGTACAGTTTATGCCATACAGAAAAAGTGGTGCCTTATGTATATTAATGCAAGTCACTGCCATCAAGACCTTAGCCACAGTGAATGAATAATTTTTGAAAGATGTTGTCATTGAAACAATTTTGTGTCAAAGCAGTGAAAAATGGTCCATAGCTTTTTGTTCATCAAATGCTGCTGTGTTAACTGCGTGAAGACTTTTGACAAACTCAGTATTAAGCAATACTTGTTAGCAAATGTAAAACAAATGCCAATGAATGAAGCTTCCACCATGCTTAATAGTTGGTACAATGTTCTTGGGTTTGAATGACTCACATCTACTCCCATAAATATACCCCTGACTTTAATCTGTCTCAACACTTTAATCTATAAGGACCAACTTTAGTGAAGCTTGAAGACATTAATTTTGGAGACATGTTTGAAAGTAGACAGAGACTTTCAGTACTAGCAGCAACTGAGTACTAGCAGCTTTCAGTTCAGCTTTTGGGTTCTGTAGGGTTTTTGGCCATCTGAACAAATTTCTTTTCAGCTAAGGGTGACAGTGTGGGTTTTCTTCCAGACCTTGACAAGGCACACACACACACACACACACACACACACACACACACACACACACACACACACACACACACACACACACACACACACACACACACACACACACACACACACACACACACACACCTAAAATTAGCTGTAGAATTTGATTTAATTACCTTATAGAAAAGCCAAATTTTTGATATGATCTTCTTGCAGTTCAATACATTTTGTTCTTCTGTCAACAAGCTTTTGTACTCCTTCATTAGCAAGGTAGTTACAGTTCCTAGTAACCTGTGCTTTTGCAAATGTACAATTGTTTGAACGGATGTTGGAATCTGCAGTTGTTTGGAAATGGCTCCAAGAGACATTCCTGACAAATATGAATCTACTTTCCTTTCTCTTTCAGCACAATAACTTAATAATGGGTGTATATTTCTGACGCTGTATGTAGACGATGCAAAATAAATGAAACCCAATGTTTGTTCAACAAAGATGTATGCTGTACAATCATTCTGTCCCGGACAAATAGCAATTGAAAAAAAATATTCATGTTTGTTATAAGTGTATGTAAAGTTCTGACCACAACTTTAATAATAATAATAATAATAATAATAATAATAATAATAATAATAATAATAATAATAATAATAATAATCTGCTGTAGTGGTGTTTAATTATTTTGCATGCACATATTTTGTGACCACAAAATCAAATGTTTTTTTTATTTTTTATTGTTATGCTTTGCACTGAGAGGAGACTAAATTTGCATAACTAGTCTATCTGCTTATAGATTCTGGATACAGAGAGATATTGGTTTACTTTACACTTCAGTGACAACATACAAAAATATGGTCTCATGGTCTAAAATTTGTATGGTTGATTGTTAAATTTACTCCACCAACATCACTAGAAGTGCTAATTATGAGTTGACAGAATTTAAATGCATAGCTTATTGTTTTTTTTTTCTCCTGTTGCATGTAGCACTATAATGTACTGCACTTTATCCTGCACTTTATGTCTGCTATTGTTATCTATTGTATGAGTTTCAAGCATTTTTTATATTGTGTAATTTAATATATTATGTTTAATAGTTTATCTAAGTTAAATAAAATGAAAGGGAGTTTTGAAGCAAACACAACATTCAAATATATACGGTTACTGCTTTCTGTTATAAATATATACAGTTTTGTCAATTAGAAAATGCAAAACAATATGAAATAAACATGCCTTGTACTTTAAAATGATACAGCTATCTCTGTCCCATTAGTTTACAAGTTAATATTACATTCTAAACTATTTTTATTTGTTAAGTTCACACTCTGAAGTTCTGATGGATGACAACTAGGTTAAAAAAATGCTTTTAGTCAATTCAATAATTAAAAAAATATATATATATTTTAACAAACAGCATTCCAGTGAGAACCAAGAGGATACCACAACCATTGTACTCACCCTGGTTCACATGGTCTGCTATCCAGTGTATTTGGGAGTTGGGATAATGAATGATAGGCGGCATGGTGGTGTAGTGATTAGCACTATTGCCTTGCACCTCTAGGGTCCGGGTTCGATTCCTGGCCAGGTTCGATTCCCGTCTCTGTGTGCACGGACTTGGAGGGTTTCCTCTGGATAGTCCAAAGACATGTAGGTTAGGTGTGTGAGTATGTGTATGTGTGTGTGCCCTGTAATGGATTGGCATCCTGTCCAGGATGTACGTCGCCCTGTGCCCTAAGTCTCCTGGGATAGGCTCTAGGCTACCTGTGACCCTGAATACAAAATTAAGCGGTATAGATGATGAGTGAGTGATAATGAATGACTTCATACATTGAAAATAAAAATAAAACTGCTTCTGTTCTTGCCTTCACTCAGCTGAAGTCTCATTAACACAAGCTCCCCTAATTCAGATATGACAACCAAGTATGCTAATTCTTTAGTTTAAAGTTATTCAGGTACATGCAATGACTACACAGTTGTATTTCCAGAGCCTTACATGGCTCCAATCAAAAACAGTTACATAAAAACTAGCTAACCAGCAAACTACCAGAAATGCACAGACAGGTACAATGCACAAGGACTTTACGGCATATGCAAGTAAAATACAAAGTAAATACATTATAAAAAGACTTGACCTCTGTTTGGTTTGTGATATATTCCCTACCTAAAAATACATTTCAATTCATAGCTCTGTTTAACTAGCTAGATGCTAGTCTAAGCTCCCTAGCAGTTTATATGTAAAAATTAAAAGTCAGTGTGCTCTTACTTCTCAAATTAATTCATGGGATGCTTAGCATGTTCTCCAAAACTTCCTTCATTGACTCAACATCCTGTGTCATGTGCTATACCAAGAAGTGTTCAAATATTTGGTTAGTTATAACAAGTGGTTAGTTAGTGGGCATACTTTTCTGGGCTCAAGAATATTTTTTACAGTGTTTTTCAATATAGTGTACGAACCATCCATTACATTATTATAACCTGGAAAAGTAGTGTTAAACCATCAGCTACACTTGATGAAATTGCATGGCAAAAGATAAATGACAGCTAAATTTACTAATTTCAAAGCATTTCCACACACATGAAGTGCATGTAATGTGCCCATCACATATAATGACCAAAATGAAAAAATGTGGTCTGATTCCACCAGATTGACCCTCATAATCCATAAATCCATAAATCCAGTGAGCTAAAGATTGCATGCTGTATTTTAAAGATAAACATGGTCAAACTAAATATTAGAGTGTGCGTTGATTTTTTATTTTATTATTATTTTTTTTTTGCCGGAGAGTGCAACACAAAATATACATTTATTTAGAATAATTTAGGACAATTGCTTATGGGATTAATGTACAACAAACTATGGACTATTGATGAAAATGTTAAAGCAAATAATTTTGTAATAACTCTTCAAATCTTGTCACCTACCAAAAAAAAAAAGAAAGATATCTTTAAAATATTTGCAACTCCCAAATATCCATCATATCTTAATGACCTCTTCAGAAAAACAGATTAAGTGTAGCAACTGTGATTGTTTAATTCAGCTATGCTGCTAATATTTATATCTAAATACATTGTGGCCATGAGGGTAATGAATATTTTGCAATACAATAAATCCATAAGAGCTATTTTTGATTTTATGATGAATGGTATATTTGAACATTACATAATGATGAAGTGATGAGCCACTGTCTCAAATGCTTAAATATTGCCTGGAAGAGTAGTGCGTACACTCCTTTACTACTGTACAGCTTATACATTATCAAACCAGGCTCATACAAAAAGGTTCACATACACACTAAACTTACTAATATAGGTATGGTTATTCTGTCCATTACCATTTGTTAATTACATTTTGCTATTTTCTTTATGGAATTTGTAGCTGTTTCTTGAGTTTTGTGGCACTCTATATTAGCTACTGATATTTTAGACAAGTGTAAAATACCCATCTGTGAGCACATCACACTTTTAGACTGATGTCAACTATAGGAATTATAATTGCAATTATTAGAAGGCAATACATTTCTTGTGCAACAAACAAAAGTGCATGCACGCAAGTGCCCACACACACACACACACACACACACACACACACACACACACACACACACACACACACACACACACACAGTACATGTACATAAATTAATGAAGATGAGTCAAAAGTTATTCAAACTCTGGCTGTCGATTTTGATTTAATTACTTTATCGAAAAGCCAAATACATAATTTTTGATATGATCTTCTTGCCGTTCAATACACTTGGTTCTTCTGTCAACAAGCTTTTGTACTCCTTCATTAGGCTCAGCAGCAAGCTGCAAATGCACCACTTCATCAAAACTAAGTGGGAAGAAGTGTCCATTGTAATGCAACAATTCAACGCCCTTGGATAGCAGTCCTCTGCATTTTATCTGAAGTTAAGGTTTCAGCTCTTCAATAAACATCTCACTGCAACCACTACTGTTGGTTGTTGAACCCTCTACCTGATAATGTTCCAATACGGGCCGTTGAGAACTGTGAGCATAATTTTTCCAGCTAATAGTTGTCTTTCTAATGTTTTCTAGGTTGGTGATTGGATATAGGTTGGATTGGTCTAAATTTTGTTTGCATATAGCAAGCTAAAATAATACAATAAAAATTATCCTGTGTTTATTTTGAGGTGATTAAGTGATAAGGCTTTTTATGGTGAAGTTGTGACTTGACACAGTGAACAGGTCTGCTATGTGTGTGTCAGTGCATACACCTCAGGCCAGAGGGACTGTCCCTGGCTTCCCCCTCTGGACCACTCCTTTGTCAGATTGGGGTTATTGATGGGACAGACATAGGAGATCCCCTCCTTTTCTAAACCAATGAATGCAACACAGCTTGAAAGATTGCCCAATGCTAGGCAATGAGCAAATGATGTATATGTGCCAGGATATGGTGTGTGTGTGTGTGTGCGTGTGTGCGTGTGTGCGCGTGTGTGCGTGTGTGCGTGTGTGCGTGTGTGTGTGTGTGTGTGTGTGTGTGTGTGTGTGTGTGTGTGCAGTCAGTCCAGACTGACTGTAATCCTCCCTAGTAAAGGATGTGTCAGGGGAAGAAGTGAAACCCATGAAGTGATGCACCCATCATGCATAGTGGTCACCGTACAAGGCAGTGTTACGGTTTGTGGGTGCTTCAGTTGGTCAGGTCTAGGGTCAGCTACATTATGTGACAATAAAATTCAGCTGATGGCCTACATTTATTGAATTACCAGGGTGTCACATCAATGAAGGTTTCCTTCCATGGTGGAACAGGCCTATTTCAGGACTAAAATTGTGAAAGCGTGGTTCTGTGCATCTTGATCAAAGCTAAATGCTTTTCTTTGCCTGGGCAGTGCATTTTTCTTTAATGGCACTAGGTGACATAGTAAATAATAATAATAATAATAATAATAATAATAATAATAATGTGTGCAGTGCTCCCATAAACCCTGAAAATCCTTGCTGATGATATTTCAAGGTCATACCCATTGAATTCTAAGTGCACTCTGTGCCAGTCATGTGAATATCTCAGATTGTTTAGCCACAAAACTGTTGACCCAGAAAAGAGATAAGAAATAACAATCTGTTTAATAAGGTACGCTTTTTGCCATTTCAGCTGTTGTAAGAACAGCACATCAATATGCACTCAGCTAGCACCTGCATCCTTCCATCTCATTTTTCCATAACGTCCCTCTTGTCATCTGGGCCACCAGGTCTTGAACATAAGCCTGTGATCTGCTGATGTGATCTGACAGAATTGTCAGAGACCAGGTGGCATCCCCACCCTCCTCCCTAATTCCAAATTTGGGGATGATGCACAGAGAATCTCTCCATCTCTGTCTCTTATGTTTTTTTCTCTTCTCTTGTTCTTCCTACACTGCAAGGGAGTGTTGCGGAGTGTCTTAATTTCCCTGTGCGCTTTTGCTCACTGTTCGCAGCATGACAGTGAAAAATGGTTCGTCAGCTTGGATCTCTTTGCTGGGCGACACAAGGCCAAACGACACAACATCTGGCGGCAAAGCACTGTCTCCAGGGTTTCTTGGCATGTGATCCTGGCTGCTGTCTCTGCTCTGCCTCTTGTTTTATCTCTGCCCTTCCCCCTCCTCTTTCTCCCTTCTTGACTCGTTTGCTCACTCTTCCCATACCCCCAGAGGTGCTGGGATGCAACAGCAGGTCCAGGTGGGGCCTTTTTGGCTGTCCGATTCTTCTGTAATGTTGCCTTGGCAACCTAAATAGGATGTCACAAGCCTAAACTGTGTCCTTTAGGCCTGCAACTGCACTGTGTTGCGCAGTGTAAGAAGAATTATCTTCACACATTATGTACACAAATCTAGGGAGTACATGTAAGCATTCAAACATGGACAAGTACTCAAACAAATGGTGACACAAAAGCTTGTATACGCCAGATAATCCCATGGAGAATTATGTACAAATGTCCAGGGTAGGAACCTGTATCCCCTCTTAAGAGCCCACATGTTCGTTCTATAAACAACGCACCTTTTATAATTCATTAAACAATACTTAATCACTGCGATTTTTATCAGGTCTACATTAGTATATAACACATTTCAGTGCCATGCCTTGCTCGGGTGCAGTGGGTTTATCAGTATATTTTTCCTATTTCATTAAATGCAGGATCTGTAAAAATCTGTGAAGTTTTGTTTCTGTGCACATGCTGAAAAGGAAATCTGGTTGCAACTACACCCCTATTAATCATTTCTCAAGATTTTTATACATTATGTACAGTACAATATCCTGTGTTTCTGTAACAACTTTCCTGTTCAAGCCAAATAGCTCTAATGTGATTCTAAAGCATGTCAATAATTTAAGGAGAAAGACAGGAAAGGGTGGGGACAAGGATTAGCTTGTTCAGCCTGTTAAAGTGCAAGAGAGACAGGATACAACCATGCAGGCGTTCTGATGAAAAGAGTTACACTTTAGCCCCTTTAGGGTGTTTGACTGGCAGAATACATAAAGAAAGTCTTCTCATGGATCCCCATTTATTTAGATCGTTGCTTTATATTAAATACAGAAATGGGTCCTCATCTCATCTATCAAGTTGGTTATGAACAAATTTATCTGTATTTTGTTTGCATGAGGATTTACAAAAGAAATGTGGTGCTCATGAAACTCCAGTGAGTTGGAAAAATATTTGTATTGCTTTTTTGTTTGTGTGCAAATTTAGATGCAATGAATTTTGCAAAATGCAGTTGCTTCATGGTAATCATTTGACAAATTAAACTATCCATTCAAAGACAAAAGGAATGGTGTCCTACAAATGAAGGAAGTTAGTGTGGGCTTATGGTCATATTCATACTGCAATGGCTTATTATATTAGTTATTGTGTTATTTTAATCTCTCTGCCTTTTATAAGTTTCTGTGAAAATCACAAAATGTAAATTAGCTGAACCATAAACATTCTTGATATTTTACGTTTATTGGCACTTAGTATTGTGTATGTAGTAAATCAGCGTTATCTCATTTTTGGTGTTGATTCATTTTGCCTCAGAAAAAGACAACCTTGCTAAAGGATTGTAATTATATAATTAAGATTCAGTGACTATGTAGGTGTTAGTTAAAGAAGCCAAATCAACCACATACATTAAAATAAAACAATAATTTCAGATTATAATAGCATTTTTAGTTAGAACTTCTCTATATCACAGTGGCCTTTTTGAAATACAGGCTGCTCCGAATTATCAACATACATTTTATGTCTGCTCATGTGGAAACATGAGCGAAAGGGACCAATCATGTGTGTCGTCTTCTTTCAGTGCATTGTTCTTATAACTTAAGGAATAATTACTTTATAAGCACCTAGTCAACACAGGGCTGGGTTTGCTGAGCCCCATGAATGTTTAACATTTTATAAGGCATTACTGGAAGGCGGTGTTTGTTCCACTGAGACACAACACTGAACTAGAGCACAGTAGCATAGCCAGAATATCCCATATGCAGACAAATACGCGCATGTAGGAAATCTCACATCTATGCGTTAAATGCATCTATCAAATATATTCATTAAACATATACATGCAGATTACTACATGCACAATATTACAGGTTTAAACACAAAACACTCAGATGTAGCATGCATTTAAAGCAACAGCAAAAACAAACCCTTAAACTTTATTCCACCAAAATACTACGACACTCACACATACACAAGCACACAAAAGAGTAAGAATAACATAAAGTGTGAAACAAGCTTTGATATCAGACACCCATGGCCCAACCCCCCACCCACCCACCCACCCACACACAGTACAGTAGCTACAAAGCAGCTGACACAGCACACAGAGTTGAGAGTATAAAGAGAGAACATTAAACACAATAGACTACAAGCTGGGTGCAGTTGTCACACAACCCTTCATCAAACATACTCATTGGTTTTACTTCCTGGGCCTTATGTTGGACCAGCATTTTAAAAGACATTACAGTGGCCACAAAATAAAAACTATTGTATAATTTGAATAAAGAGTGGTCAGTGTTCAGTGCTTGTACATTGCACCTTGTAGGTACACATTCATTATTTAACCTCTTAATGATGATCTAATTTGAATCACATACCATAATACATATCAACTTGTATATGCTAAACAATAAAGAAAGTTTACACCTCTGCTTCTGGTGAGGAGTCTTACTTGAATCGCTAACCTTAATGAAAGCAACACCAGGCCTTTTTCAACAAGAAAATTCACTACATGGAAAGAGTATATATTTTCTGCTAACAAATGAATCTACATGAAGTCTGTGGAAAACTAGCACATTACAAACATAAAATTTAATCACAGCATTACAAACAAAAAAATAATTGTGTTAAATATCCAATTTGCCACTCATAATAGCATAAACCAGATGTTAAACATTTTGCATTAAAGTTGTTTGCATTGTTTTAAACGTGTTAAATTGTCTTTGAAATTAGAGTGGAAACAGATTAAAGGACCCTACAAAATGGTAATGGAATAAAAATATATAGCAATGCCAGGCTACAGCAAAAAGACTACATTTCATGGTGGATAAAAGGAGATGAACAGCACAATCCCAGTACAAACTAAATGTAAATGTTATGAAGATGTATGGCCTAACTCTAAAAGGAATGCTACTTATGTGCTAACATCTAATTTTACATAATATTAAATTACACTTGGTCTGCAACTAAAGATTAACCACATATTATCAGATAGATATGCAGCATTTATATTCTAAGGAAAGTGTAATATTCTAAACCTATTATAATTAAGAATAAAGCATTTTAGCATGCATATGTAGAATTAGTGCTAAAGGTTATTAGGAGATTAAATGTGGAGTGCCATCTTCTTTCCAGCCCATGGGATTTAGCTATTTATATAATATAATGATTAGTAAGAAAAAAGTCAATTTCCATCACAGGAGATCACTTAAACTCTTGTGAAGTTATATCAAAGCAAACTGACTCTAGAAATCATGGCTATGTTTAATAGTAAAAGTAAAAGCATTTCCACACCGGCGTTGTAACTGTCAGGATTCAAACTAAACAGCTGTGTGTACCTTACTATATAATGTTCATTAACAATCAATATCTTGCTTTAACATTGTCTTCTGAGTGATGGGTTTTTACATCTGGATTTACATATGGTTCTAGCCCTCAGTAAATTTGGTCAGATACTCACTTCTGAGAGAAATGCTATAATTAAAAAGTACTTTTGCTGAATGCAAAGTATATCTTTAATTGAGTGGGGAAAATCATCATGTACAATTTTGTGCAATCTATTTGCACACTATTTTGAAATGTGCTAATAATACTGTGAACAAAAAAGTAGCAAATGACAGCAAGCTTTTGTAGAATGTAAAAATTCTACATTTATGCAAATAGACAGTTCATACTGCAGCCTCTCCATAATAAAATGTATTCTAACATATCCACCACAGACACCCCCCCCCCCGACCCCCACCCCACTGCCCCCAAGCAAGGGGTAAAGAGATGCATAGTGAAACACTGCCTATGAGACTGGTGGGAGAATATACCGGTGTGTTGATGTGTGTGCGCACAGAACGAGACAGCGGAACTCAATCAGGGCTGGGTCGTGCAGGTTCAGGGTGGCAATACAGCAGCGGTGCAGTGCTGAAAAATCTGAGGTGACAGTTCATTTTCGCTGCTGACAGTATTTGTCGCTCTCACTCGCCTGTTCCCTTGCTGCTCACCCTGCCAACAGTAACTGCACCAGCAACCATTACTGTGACAGCAGAGTGGAGGCGGGACCTTATCTCATGACAGCACTCTTCAGAGACCAATTGCTTGTACCGCACTCATATGTGTCAAACGGAATTTAGGTTTTGGGTAACTCCAAAAATATTTAATTGTTTGTAGAAGTTAAACTTCACATGCCTCTCTGAAGGCTTTATATTTTATTTAAAACACATATATGGCATTTATACAGTATATATAAATTTAGTGCATATTAATTCAACTGTAGAATTTTTGCCAAGAAATTTTTTAATTAGCCTAGTCTCAACAAAATATAAGATAAATCTAACATTACCAAAGTAAATATATTCTAAGAAAATAACTAACCTACAGTACCGACCAAAAGTTTGGACACATCTTCTCATTCAAAGAGGTTGAATTTGTATTATGGCAAGAAAAAAGCAGCTAAGTGAAGAAATAAATGAGTGGCCATCATTACTTTAAGAAATTTAAAGAAAACTTGGGAAAACTTTGAAAGTGTCCCCAAGTGCAGTCACAAAAACCATCAAGTGCTACAAAGAAACTGGCTCACATGCGGACCGCCCCAGGAAAGGAAGACCAAGAGTCACCTCTGCTGCGGAGGATAAGTTCATCCGAGTCACCAGCCTCAGAAATCGCAGGTTAACAGCAGCTCAGATCAGAGAGTAGGTCAATGCCACACAGAGTTCTAGCAGCAGACACATCTCTAGAACAACTGTTAAGAGGAGACTGTGTGAATAAGGCCTTCATGGTAGACTATCTGCTAGGAAACCACTGCTAAGGACAGGCAACAAGCAGAAGAGACTTGTTTGGGCTAAAGAACACAATAAAGAAAACTCTTTGAACGAGAAGGTGTGTCCAAACTTTTGGTCTGTACTGCATGTATTAAATGATAATTTGTTTAACACAGAATAAAATCATTCAAATATGGGTCAGGAATTTCAGTTAATGGTAACAACAATCATTAGAATAAAAAAAAAGTGATCTCAGTAACATTATTTCATGTTTGTTGATGACAGACAAGGTGGTTTTAGAATTTCAGAAACTGCTGGATTTTCCTGCACAACAGAATCTAATGGTTAGACAGACTAGTGTAAAAAACAAGAACAAAACAAAAACAAACTATGACAGCAGAACTCCATATTTAATTCACCTTGTGTGAGCCAACAATTGGAATCTAAGGCTACATTGCCCAGGTGATTTTTATTTGTTTGAAACTGCATGAATCTACTGACTCAATTAGCCTTGTGTGAACAGTTCAGGCTGGTAGTGGTGGTGTAATGGTTTGGGGAATGTTTTTGTGGAACACATTGGACCCCTTAATAAGAATGGTTGCTAACTATGCACATTTCTTTATGGCCACAAGCTAGCCATTTTATAACAGACATATGTATGATAATGCATCATGTGACAAAGCAAAAGTAATCTGAAACTGGTTCCATGATCATGACAGTGATCTCAGGGAAATTTAATGACCTCACCTGTCAACAGATCTGAATCTACAAAAACATTTTGCAGTTTTAGTAAGATAAGAGATTGATAGAATATCAAATATGTAACAAAGGCATGGTGCAATCATAACGGTCTGAGCCAGAATCTCAAAAAATAAATTGTCAAATCTATGAAGCAAAGTCCGAGGCTGTTATGAAAGCAAAACCTGTGTTTGAAATAATAAAATCATATTTAGCTATGGTGCCAATAATTTTGGAACTGACAGTATATACGCCTACAAAAGTCAGTTATATGGATTTACACTAGATGATGACGATTCCTATAAGATTTAACATGAGATATGTGATGAAGGCACACTTTGGCTGCATTCTTTGGAATCATTGATGCCATTGAGCACTATTCTTCTGAATAACAAAAACAAAAAAGCACTGAACAGAGATTTCCTTGCTCTCCCACTCATACACTCTCTATTTCAATATCACTCTCACTGGCTGCATGGCTGGTCCACTGGAGTGACACTTCAGTAAACAAGAGTGGACTGGCGTCGGCGTGGCAACGAATGGCTTGTAATTTGCATGCTAATTGTGCGAGTTGTGTTGGATGATTGTTTTGGGCTGGATCAATGCTAAGAACCTCAGGATTGCACCCAATTATATGAAACATTCTCTTGGAGAAACCTGCCTGCCAAGTGGGTTGATTATTTGTGTGTGTTTAAAATGATATACATACAAAATATGTACAGGGTTTGCCATCAAAATGATAAAAAAGCTGATTGCAAGAAGTTGCACAGCATGAAATCATACAAACACATCATGACAATTTCAAAGTTCCATCGGTATATAGGACAAATTGCTTGCTTCCAGTAATGGAAAATCATGCAAATTTGAAGTGTTTCTCTCCAGTAACAAGCCATTTTCAATTTCCTTTGCTGCAAATATCTTTTTGTGATCGCATGACAGAGAGTGAGCATCTTAAATTGATCTGCCTTTGCTCTGAGTCTGATGTCAGACTCAGAGCTCTCCACTTGCCTATGTGTCATATGCATGAATACATTTTCTTCCATGCACTAGTTCCTGTATTGGAGATGCATGGGCAGTCCCGAAGATCATCAAGTTTTGTCTCACTATGGCATCCCATCCATTTGGAATGGGACTCAATTGCCAGGCCATCCATCCATATTGGTCAATGCTTCATTAGCTGTGTCCTCTACAGCAGTGTGTGAACTTTACAGAAAAACAGAACATAATCATGCAACACGATATCATGTGACACAATGTCACTGTTGATAGTCTAGTGGCAGTAACACAATGGCTTGATACAACAGACAGTTATAATTTATACAGTGTTTACAAATAAAGGTAAAGCTGTATGACCGCAGATGCCTATCAACATATAGGTCAGTACTGCATGGCTCGAAATCACACATCAGCTTAAAAATAGATCGATGGAATCAATTAAAGGTTTTAATTCAGATTCACATTTGTTTTTGAGTGGCTAACTCTGAACAGTCCCCTCTCCCACATTTCAGGAATTGATTCTGACGTGAAACTAAGCCTGTGTGGCCTTAAATACAAAACGCATCTTTTTTTTTTTTTTTTGCAGAGTTGAAAATCTAAATCTAGAATAGAATCTGAGCGGATAAGTGGGTTTAGTGTTAGTACCGAGAATCTGTATGTTATCTGAAGGTGAATTTTATAACCTTGTTTTTCTCCTTAGGTCCGTCCTTTCTACACACACACACACACACACACACACACACACACACACACACGCACACACGCACACACACACACACACACACACACACACACACACACACACACACACACACACACACACACACACACTTACATTGCAGGTCAGGCCCTGCTGTATTGTTGCCATGGAAACCCCTGTAATGTGAAGAAAGAGCCTTTTCAAACTCCCTTCACCCTGTCTCCTCTGTTTCCTCTTTTTACTCCTCATCTCTTCATCTCTCACTCCAATTTCTATTTATTCTACTTTAACATTACGAATAGAGATTAATCACACACATACATAAGACACATTTCTTGTGTTTCCCAAATCACAAACCTCTTTGAACCTTTAAATTATTTAAATACAGTATAGGCATATGTGAATACATACTGTATATATACTCATTATGTATCTTATAAAATAACAATAAATACAGTATGAATATTTTTGCATTAAGGTATTGTTCAACATATAATTAGCTTGTCAGGGACTGAAACCCCTTTAGTATAACAGTTTACACATCTGCATTTAGTGACTTTATTTTATTAAAAAATTATGGTTTTTATTATTATTTTTTGTTATTTTGGCTGTTCCAATGTGCAGTTGATCCAGTCACTTTAGTGGTTTCACATGCATCCCTCAAGCATAGCCAATAAGGTAATAACATCATAAATTACCATTGTTTTCAAACTGTATTTTAACATTACAAGTAGAGAGTAAAGCTTGCCAAGGCATGCAGTTAAGAAAACATTCAATGACAGGATGTTGTGATGCAACCTTGATGCAAAGTGGAGTTAATAATTTTCATATAAATGCATGACCAGGAGTGCTTTACTCCACTTACACTACTTGTTAGTAAAACAACAGAGTATTATTTTCTCCTTATGAATACCTATGATTGTCATGGTTGTGCTGAAGATGTTCTAAACTCCACCAGCCTTCAAGCTCATCAAATCATATGTTCATGATCACTTATACCTGTGTATTGTTATGTTATATTAAGCACCATTACACCTGTGTGTTGTTATGCTGTGTTAAGAACTATTTTAACACCTGTGACACAGAGTGACACATATATTAATCTCAGTACTGTTACCACTCATGAAACCACTAATGGAATTGCTCTTGTCCATTCAAATTACAATCCTGCACCAGGTCTGCAGCTCCAGTCTCTTCAAAAGCATGCAGATTAGGCTAATTGGCATTTCCAGTTGCCTGTAGTGTGTGAATGAGTGTGTTAATGTTGAATGGAGTCCCTTTCATGGTCATATACAAAATGGGAATCAATACAATGATCCCCATTGCCCTCCAATGGTCCCTAGTTGGACTACAGAGGGTCCTAGATGGATGGATGGAGGCAAATTACAAACCTTTAATTTTCCTTGGAGCTGGCACTAGTTATCAGTGCCATGTGGCTACAGAAAAATCAACTAGCAACTCCTGACCAATTGGAAATGTATTTAACTAATGAGAAAAAAGACATCCAAAAACACTCTGGTGCTTTGTCAGAAGTTATTTATTTATAAATGCATTTGTCATTAATAATTTGTAATTATTTTCAAGCACAAGTTCAGTTTTGTAAATAGAGAAACATGGAATGTCTTTTATATCATGTAAATTCTCTGTCCATACCACACCTTATAACTCACATTTCTCAATAATATTCTCCATTTCCAAATTCATATTACCTTTAAGAACAGTGATAAGGTCTTCTTCCCAATAATAGAAGTCGTCAGCCATTTTGGCTCCAGCTTATCCTCAGCTGGCTGTGCAAGTACTTATCACTCCACCATCTTGGCTCAGCACTTCCCTCTTTCCAGTCTGTTACATGGCCTCTGTCCCACATAATGTCACAGTTGGTGACAGCACTCCACAGCTCGAACTGCTGAACTGAGACTGATGAGTCAGCAAGAGACAGAGACAAAGACAGAGAGAGAGACAGAGAGAGAGAGAGAGAGAGAGAGAGAGAGAGAGAGAGAGAGAGAGAGAGAGGTTGAGGGAGAGACCATAGTCAAGCAGTGTGGACCAGGCAGGCTTTGAAACGTCACTGTTACTCTATGCTTTAGTCTCACTGTTGCTAACAGCTGATTTGAAGTCAGTTCTCATCATTCTGTATCTAAACCCACAATCTAGCCATCACTACCTCTGCACTGACGGCTCGACACAAAGCAATTTCACTCTACATTATAGTGAAGCTGATTGGTCACTGGAAGCGCACAGGAAAACAATGAATGACAGCGTTACAGTCAAATGCCTTTCAGTTGATTCTGGGTCACCTCTACACCTTTAGATGATTTAAGAGCTAAAGTGACAGAACATTATTATGAAATCCTTTCACCTACAGACCCATCAAACAGTGAATCAACCACATTGGTACTGCTGCAAGTGCAGACGATTCAACTGGCTGCATAATGATGCCCAGCGCTTCTGTTGACTGCCTCTGGATCAAATATGTTTGTATTCCATTAGTACAAACTGTTACTAGAGGCCAAAACAGTAGAAGACTGTAGATCACTCTTAAACAAGTGACAAGTGGGCACACTTGTCCATTTAGGGCAGTCTTAGAAATTAGACACTGGTCTCTAATTGTAAAAATACAAATCCAGTGGATAGAGAGACAATGAGAGACAAATCAAAAATATATTTGAAGAATCGAAGAGAGTAAAGGAATATTGGAGTAAGAAAGATGGAAACTAAAAAGTAGTAAGAGTCCATTGAATGAACAGATGGCAGAGAGAGAGAGAGAGAGAGAGAGAGAGAGAGAGAGAGAGAGAGAGAGAGGCAGAACTAGAAAGATAAAAGCAAGAATCAGACAGCAGAAGGAGGAAAAAATAAGAAAGTGAGAGAGAGAGAGAGAGAGAGAGAGAGAGAGGGAGAGAGAGAGAGAGAGAGAGAGAGAGAGAGAGAGAGAGAGACGGGGGGAGAGTGGCTGGCTTGTAATGTCTTGCGTCTCTTCGCAATCGAATTCTTGCTGCTCTGTCGCACAGGGAGTGCTAATTGACAGGCAACCACTTAAGTCTTAATTTTCTTTTAAGATTGCAGAGTGAAAAGAAAGAGAGAGGGAAAAGAAAGAAGCTACAGACAGGGAATTCTAATGAGAGAGGCATCGCGACTGAGCAGGCCCATTACGTGTGATCTCAATTGCGCTCTCTTCAGCAGACACCAGAGGCATGGTGTTTTAATGGCTTAGCCACCGGACAGAGAGAGCATGTCACAGCTAACTGCCCTGCCTGGGGACGATTGGATTGAACAGGAGACTAGATCCAATGAGTCAAGCTTAGCACAGGTCTCATCAAAGCCCCAGAAGAGTCAAAAGCAGTTTGTGGGTAAAAATACAACAAGGGTTCTGGAGGAAGCAGACATATTTAGCAGGATGAGTTAGGTTCACGATGAGGGTTGACCATTACTCAAGCTCTTAACACCACCACATATAGATCCACAGTCAGGTACATAGACAGGTCAGAATTAAGAGTAAAATCATTAGATAAAATGCTTAACACACCTGGGGCTAAAAAGCAAACCTATAGATCTTGTTTAGAAAAGTGTCCATGAAATATACTAAAATCACTCAGTGGTCAGAATTAGCATGTATTTATTATGCATCATCAATAATTTTATTTATGTATTTAATTTTTTGAGAAAGAACAATATTTTTAATTATTTTACCATTATTGCCATCATTCAAAGAAAGCTACATTTGGGAATTAATACAATGCAAGTTAATTGACCAGACTAATTGACCAGAATTATGCTGAAGTTATTTACCATTTTACTGTTTTTACAATTATCACTTGACACCATTCTAATCATTGTAACACATACATTGTTAGCTGCAACTGCATTGTTAGCAGTTGAAGCTAAGTTAGCTTCAACTATTAGAGTCTGAGGGTGGCACAATACTTATACAATCCCCTATAGTTAAAGCATTTGAATAAAAGTGGGTCTTAATGAATGTGACTAGTTGCATGATTTTTTTTTTCAATGGTATCTGGTTTATGTATTATATTCGCAGAAGTCAAAGGTGTGCTCCCTGCAGTGCAAATGATTATTTGATCTCAACAATGTATGTGTTACAATGTATGCATTACATATTACAATCAGTAGCTGTGGCATTGCAATGCAAGGGGAAATATTGCAAAGCTCTCAGTAATGACGCGCTTCAGTGGTTGAGTGTTGGCTGAATTATTGCTATGTCCCCTTTAAATTGGATTTCTCTCTCTCTCTCTCTCTCTCTCTCTCTCTCTCTCTCTCTCTCTCTCTCTCTCTCTCACACACACACACACACACACACACACACACACACACACACACACACACACAAGGAGAAAAAAAAAATATTGGACAGCACACTCTATATTTTTTCCTCCCAAGCCAAAACTTGGACAGCACCCTTTGCCCCCTAGAGGTAATGACCTGAATTTCACCACTCTAAGGAAAGACATCGCAATCTAAATAAGGTATATGAATGATATTCTAGGGTTGTAAGCTTTACGAAACTGTTGAAAGCTGTATATATACCAACATATATTGTATAATTTCAAAGAATTAGAAGGAGCAAAAAAGCTCTTACAGTTTTCATTTCAATTAATCAGAGAGTTGATGATGTAAGAGAAAGTCAATTTTATTACAAAATAAAATGTCGTCTAACTTGCATCATGTGCATTAGCTTTCGGTGCAATCCGTCTAATGAATGGCATTAGAGCTCTGCATTACAAAATAATACTGCCTAAACAACATTTCTTGATATGTGTACCAAACAATGGCAAAACTGGAATTTTGTTGACTGCATTCTATCTTTGTTGCTCTCTGTGAGAAATTGAGCATGGCTTGAAGGAGTAGTTGCTCTCTTATCTTATCAGAGACGCCTCTAAAGAGCCAAGCGGTTGGCTTGTCTTTCCATTATCTCTCCTTTGCCACTCCTGCTCCCTCGTCAACTTAGATATCATATCATAGTCATATCTTCTCTCTCTCTCTCCTTCCACTGTTATGACAGTATTGAAACTGCCTCAGAGGTGCAAAGCAGAGAACTTCAGAGGTCAAAAGGTTATCAGCCTCACCTTTCGGCCTGGGTTTCCCAGAGTCCATCCTCTGGTAACCATGGAAACTTTTTCCATTATCATACAGGCCAGACATCTAGCATGCAGTGCTAAAGAGTGGAGGTTAACAAAAAAAATTAGGTTAATAGATTTAGCAGTTTTCTCTCTCTCTCTCTCTCTCTCTCTCTCTGTTTATATTCTATGAAATATATTATATCTCATATTTTGGATTTCTTCAGCATAGAATGCTGACGAAATCCAAAACATGTACAGCTGATATTGAGACTTGTCTGCTACTCATTGTCTATAAAGCCTCCATAAAGATTCTAATCTGACCTATTGAATGAACTTCTCCTCTGAACTTCTCCTCTGCAGTAGAGGTACGCTTTGGTCTTGCCTTCCTCGGATGTTCTTCATGGAAGCCAGTTTTATCAAGTTGCTTGATGGGTTTTGCAAATGCACTTGACAATACTGTTCTTGCAGTAAATAACAATAAAAAACAATTGTTGTTGTTTTTACTTAACTGCCTAATGCCATATGTGTTATTTCCTAGTTTTGAAAAAAAAAAAAAAAAGTATTGTTCTAGAATGTAGAAAATAAATCCAAACTTGTGTCCAAACTTAATGGTGTGACCAAAATTCACTGTTAATGTACCTACATCTGAGGCAAGGGCATGAAATAATTTATGTATAAAATGTATTCAGAATTTATAGATTTTGGGCTGAAATTAAGATTTTGGAGAACTGATACAAGTCCTGATCTGATTTTCATCCAAACTGTAATTGAATTGGCATGAGTTTGAGGTGAATAAGGGTCATTATTAATATTTTAAGGTTGCAGCTTCCTGTAAATCTGGATTCATTATCACAGTTGACTTCTAATATTCATATATATATACATTTAAAAAAAAATTAAATACAAATGTACTTAATAATAATGTAATACAGTTAATGATTTTGGAGACCAATGGAGTCTTCTTGTTTCAACAAACATTTCAATGCCATTTTATTTGGCAAGCTATCCATATGAAGTCCTACTATTGCCTCAGAAGGCAAACATAACTATCAATAGAATGTACTGCATCAATGGTGTTATCGCTCACTGAGCTCTGTGCTATCTTTATGTAGATAGAGGTGTCAATTTGCCAGCCGTTCATCTCCCTGTTTTTATCAGAATGTTAAGGTAAATGTTGAAGAACAGCCAGAAAGTGTGATAATCTTGTTTACTCATAAATGTTAAAAAGCTCATAATCCTTGTTTAAGCAGATTTTATCAAAGGCAAAGCAATTTACACGCTGATATGTGGATGATAGCTGATGATATAGACGTGGTAGCTTAATAAATTTTACTTTAAGAGATTTGTATTGTCAGCAACTGTGCAGTTTTTGGCAGCGACAGCAAAAAAAGTGAATGGAGAGCTGAGGATAAGCAAGATATTTATACACACATACATGATAAGGATTCATCGTATGTACAGTAATGAAAAATAAATATGTTTGACTGAGCGAGCAGGCCAAATATACTATTTCATGTTCACAGCAGAGATTTAAACCAAGCTGCTGAAATTTTTCTAGCTGGTAATTTCACTGAAGCCTGTTTATGTTTCAACATGGCTTCCACACAGACGATCATTAGCCTTGACTCTGACTGCTACAGTCACGTGACCATCTAAAGAGGTTCCTTTTCCTCTTCATTCATCTGTCTGCTCCATGCATCACCCAAAAATGTGCCAAAGAAAACGAGTGCAGAGTGAGGGCTCATTTACAACACTTTGCCCCAAGGTGAGGTAGAGAGGGCATTAGCTACTGTTAAACACTTCCTCACTGTGGCAGAGGTTGCCGTCGTAAAGTTGCAATGCGGCCACAGCCAAATGCTGAAGTAGTCTACTCCTCTTGTTTAGGATTTACTGCTCAAGGAGAGGCTTTCCTCTTATTTTCTCTGTCTTGGTTGTTCTCTCATGTGTCAGTCATCACTCATCAAATCAGCATCAAGTGAGTGTTATCTCTCCTTGTGCTGAGTGGCAGCTCCTTGGAGCGACGCCTCAGATGCTGTCGGTTATCGCTGATGAGTGTTTATGTGTGGGTGGTGGTGGCCCTCAGGGCAGAACTGTGGCCACCGGAAAAAAAAAAGAAAAAAAAAAAGTATATGGCAAATGCTCAATTTGCCACTTATAGCTGTATATTCTTGAACGGAATTTTAAAGAAAGTTCAAATGTGCAGTCCAGCCTGTTTGTGTGTGTATTTGTGTGCACGTGTGTACGTGTGTGTATTCTTGTGTGTGTGTGTGTTCTTCTGTGTACAAATACGCAGGTTTCTCTCAACTCTTGCTCATTAGACAATCCCCCCCCCCCCCCCCCCCCCCCCCCATCTCTTATTGTAGCCAGAAGGGCAGAGCTGATTACATTACAATTGTTTTCTCAGTGTCTGGACTTGTAGTTTATCCAGGCCAAGTCCAACCTGAAACTACCAAACACACACACACACACTCTCACACACACACACACACACGCACACACACACACACACACCCACACACACACACACACACACACACACACACACACACACACACACACACACACACACACACACACACACACACACACACACACACACACACTCACACACATGTAAAAAATTTATGTATGGTGCACTTCTAAAAAATATAAACATACTTTACCCAAACATCATTTATAAACCAGCGTGTATAAAACAGCATTTAAGACATTTACTCGTTTATTGGTTGAACTGCTCAAAATGTGAAAGCTTATTCATGCAGAAGTAAAATAAAAGGCTGTTTGTTAAATACTGTAGAATGTTAGCTGTGTCAACCACTCTTCAGTTAACCTGTCATTGACTGTCGACAGCTCAGCACCAGCCACATTTTTTCTCTTAACCCAAAAAGTATGAGAAATGTTAGTTTTTATCATACCGTTCTTCTCTGTTTTTTAAGCTAACTGAAAACAGGGGAAATGGTAATCATCAGAAGACATGTGGAGCGATGTGCAACTGAACTTTTCCACCGGCTTGCACCACGATGTGAAGGCCAGTCGGCCCCCTTTGTCCTGGCAAGGAATGATGGAGTGAGTGTGGCCCTAATGGAAGGGTCATAAAGAGTTCAGGGAGGGAGCGATAGCTGATGTGGAGCATGCGCATCAGCTTGGCTCTCCACTGCAAGCTTGTCCAGCTGCCATAGCTTGAATGATGAGCCTAGACGAGCTCTCATGCACTCTTCGCACTGATCCCACTGGCTCTGTTAAGGCCCTCTGGCAGTAAGCCAGGAGTGTGAGAACCCTTCTTCAAAATGGCCTCTGCATGACAACTCGGCAAAAAATAAAAATGAAATAAAAATCAATACCCTGCACTTTGGGTCCAGTAAATTTGTCAGTCAAATGCAGTACTTGGTTGCTCATTTCACATGCTCTCTTCAATATTTACTTTTAGAACAATTGCATTTTTAAGAGCGAAAAATAAAAATTGAAGGTCATATTCAACATATGAAAAATTTTGCTAGTATTTATTGTTAAAAGTGCATAGGCTGGTGTGCTCCATCAAAGTCAACCATCTAATATATATACAGACCGAGCCTAGTCCTGCATGCAAGCACAAATGAATCAGGTCATAACATTGCTTTTTAGAACTTAAAAAAAAAGTTAAAAAAACTTTTAAAAGTTTTAACTACATAGGCTGTGTAGTTATGTTAGACTTTGGTCTATGTTGTAAATTTATACACTGGCAGTTATACTCGGCTGTTTTAGGGCTTATGCAGACACCAAGTCTGGTTGTTTATGATGACTCAAATTAATTGTTTAGGAAAAAAATAAACGTACAGAAATTTTCCACTCAAATGTTCTCAATCAGCCAAGACATATTTGGCGACCACATTTGCTCCTCCATGTTGCTCGACAGTCTAACGTTGGTATGAGACTAACATTGCTAACAACTAATGAAAGCACCATGCAAACTTCATGCAAAACCTTGTCGCTTCAGTGCAAAACCAAAGAAGCTGAAGAAAATTTGGACAGCAAACATGTCTTGGCTGATGGACGACATTTGAGGGAAGGGGAGAATTTGTGTAAATTTGATTTGCCCTGAACCATTCCTTTAAAGCTCTATTACTGAGCCGCCACATTTCAGTGGCATTTAGGCTGTAATTTGAATGAGTTCAGCCTGACGCTTCACTTCTTCCTCGTGTCGTTTGGCTTCTTGCCAGGTGATGTCAATTTGCAGGCAACCTGAGGGGATGTAACAGCAGAAGAAGGAGCACAAGCCTCTAACATTACAGCTTTACAGTCAATTACTGACATGACATTCTCCCAACTGCACCCATGATGCACTGGACAGAACAAAGCAAACTGGTGTGCATGTGTGTCTGTGTTTGTAAGTGAGAACAAGAGAAGAGGATCACTTGTGTGAGGGACACTGGTTTATGTTTAAGTGTTTGAATTGTTTATAAGATTGATACTATAGTCCATTTTAGAAAGAGAACATTGTGAGTCATGCAGTCTTTCATATATTATGAAAGTGCTTAGATTTCTCTCTCTCTCTCTCTCTCTCTCTCTCTCTCTCTCTCTCTCTCTCTCTCTCTCTCTCTCTGTGCACGCTCATGTGTGCATGTGTGTGTTATTAACTCAACCTGAAAGGAGGTCTCCAACTGTTTTATGGGACACTATTCATCACTTACACATACCTCTTCCAGACTCTAAAGCTCACAGCACTAAGCAGTTACTAGAGTATGGTTTATTATATGAGCGTTAATGTGCTACATTTATGAGTTGGTCAAGCCCTGGATTGTAAATCTAGCACCTTTTACTACCTGGATCACATATTAGGATATAATCACTGTAAGAATATCTACAATAATAGCTAGGATAATGTTTGTAGTTTTAGTAACACTAATATCATAAAAATATATAGGCCAATAATATAGCACAATAAAATAAAAATTATACAGCATTAAAGTCACATACAATGGATATGTCTACCAATTCAAATGGAAATGTCTCATCAGGGACTGTTTGTACAGTGAGCAAGTGACACATTAATGGCACAGTCATTGCTCCCATTTTTTCCATTAATCATCCCAATCGTTTTGACTTGTGAATTATGATCCATTGCATCTCCCTCTATCTTTTCCCCCTATTACCCACTACTTACCCATGAGAAACATGAGAAGAAGGAGAAGAAGAAGAAGTGCTAATCAAGGCTTGTTGAGGCCTAATCAAATGATGAATATAATCTTTTTTTTAATATAATGATGTAAATATCATCTACAATGTAAAACTGCCACAACCTAATAAAGTTTTTAGCCAAGATAAAATTGGGCCACCATCAGAAACCGGCCCAGACATGAGCACAGATTTCTTCAGAGTCTGAACTCGGAAGGTAGGTTTCAAATGGCCATTTGACACATATAGGTGAAAGTTCATTCATTTCAGTAATGCAACTTAAAAGGTGAAACTAATATATGAGATAGACTCATTACATGCAAAGCAAGATAGTTCAAGTCGTGATTTGTCATAATTGAGATAATTATGGCTTACAGCTCATGAAAACAATCTCAGAAAATTTTTAGATTGTGAAAAGTTTCAATATTCTAGGCTCAAAGTGTCCCACTCTAATCAGCTAATTAAGCCATAACACCTGCAAAGGGTTCCTGAGCCTTTAAATGGTCTCTCAGTCTGGTTCAGTAGGAAGCACAATCATGGGAAAGACTGGAAAGACTGCTGACCTGACAGTTGTGCAGAAACCCATCATTGACATCGTCCATAAGGAGGGAAAGACTCAAAAGGTAATTGCAAAAGAAGTTGGATGTTCCCAAAGTGCTGTATCAAAGCACTTAATAGAAAATTATGTGGAAGGGAAAAGTGTGAAAGAAAAAGGTGCACAAGCAGTTGGGATGACCGCAACCTGGAGAGGATTGTCAGGAAAAGGCCATTCAAAAGTGTTGGGGACTTTCACAAAAAGTGGATTGAGGCTGGAGTCAGTGCATCAAGAGTCACCACACGCCGACGGATCCTGGACATGGGCTTTTCGTATTCCTCTTGTCAAGCCACTCCTGAATAACAAACAAAGTTAGAAGCGTCTTACCTGGGCTAAAGAAAAAAGAACTGGTCTGTTGCAGTGGTCCAAAGTCCTCTTTTAGGATGAGAGCAACTTTTGAATTTCATTTGGAAAACAAGGACTCAGAGTCCGGAGAGGCACACACTGCAAGATGCTTGAAGTCCCTGTTTGAAGTTTCCACAGTCTGTGTTGATTTGGGGAGCCATGTCATCTGCTGGTGTTGGTCCACTGTGCCTCACCAGGAGATTTTGGAGCACTTTATGCTTCCTTCCGCAGACAAGCTTTATGGGGATGCTGACTGCACCTGCACCTGCCCACTGCCAAAAGCACCAAAATCTGGTTCAATGACTGTGGGATTACTGTGGTTGATTGGCCAGCAAACTCATCTGACCTTAACCCCATAGAGAATCTATGGTGCATTACCGAACAATGCAGAAGAACTGAAGGCCGCTATTGAAGCATCCTGGTCTTCCATAACACAAGCTGATAGCTTCCATGCCACAGCACACTGAGGCAGTAATTGCGGCAAAAGGGGCCCAAACCAAGTACTGAGTAAATATGCATACTTATACTTTTCAGAGGTCTGATATTGTTCTATGTTCGCCATAATCATCTTAATTATGACAAATCATGGCTTGAACTATCTTGCTTTGCATGTAATGAGTCTATCTCATATATTAGTTTCAACTTTTAAGTTGCATTACTGAAATAAATGAACTTTTGCACAATATTCTAATTTTTCGAGTTTCACCTGTATGTTTGCTATTACTTTTGGGTAAAAATCTCAGTTTAGCTTAGCAACCCTTAGCATCCTTAGTGGTCACTGTTTATCAAGGAAAGCAACCCATACCCTACAGACTAAACCAGAAAAACAAGGCATTATGCATTTTAGTTTTGGCTATCTGAATGCATATCCCAATAAGCATTGATGGAAATTGCAAGAAAGAGTTTGAGAAACACCAAGAGAGTCAATTAAAAAAGAAATATCTTCAGGTCTTGCTAATATTGGAGTCAGCACAGATATGGACAGATGACTTTCCAGCCTCTGATTTAAATGGAGAGGAGAATGGGATTGATTTCAGATGAGTTAGGCCCTGGCAGTTGCAAAACATCCTGTAAACAAACAATCACTCATCACTTCATCAGTGTATCTCAGTGACAGTACAGTAAGTGCATAAATAAAGGCTTTTATAAAATACAAACCTTACTCTTACAGGTCACAGTAGCATTACAGGAATGCTACTCTATCTGAAATAATTAAACAAAGCAGTTTTACACTTCCATACTTGTCAACCTATACATGGCAGGTGAGAGTTTTGCCTGAATAAATGTTTGATACTGTATATTGCAGGTTGTAAATGTAATGTACATTTATATATTGTTGGTGTCTGTCTGTTTTGATCAAATGATGTGCTTCAATTTCCCCTTGTGATCACATGTAAATGTCAGTGATTGTGTGTGCATATAAATGCTCTGGAAATACTATTCATGCATCACATATGCACACAACAAGCATCCCCACCCCCATACAGAATTTTGTACATTTATACACCGTCACCAATACGTGTGCTGTGTTTCTTGATTAGAGTCAGTGCTGTTTTACATCACACTAATTTTAGCTCAACTAGGTCAGTGGAGTCATTCTTCTTTCCAGCTTCCCTGTTCCTCTCAGAAAGAGAGAGAGAGAGAGAGAGAGAGAGAGAGAGAGAGAGAGCTTCTGTAGCTTATCATCTGGGCTATTTTGTCAAATCATTTTTGCCTCAGCATCAACCTTATACAAGCCACACACCTGGCAGTCTTTAAATCCAGAAGAGTCATCCTTATTCCATCTCTTTATTTTCAGAGGAGAACAAGGTTCCTACTCTTTCAATGCTTGCTCCTTCTCACTCCTTATCTTCTTACTTCCATTCCTGATGTTTCTCTTTCTCCCTCCCTCTCAGCACTTTAATGATGATCTTTAACCTTCAGCCTGTTTGAGCCAGACATGAGAAGTACTTTGTCATTCTTTCTCTTCGTTTACATTTCTTCATCTTCTGCAATCTATCTCTCTCTGACTCTGCAATTCATCTCTTTCTCTCTCTCTCTTACTCTCTCACTCTTTAAGTTGCTCATTAAGATCGCAACAAGTTCACAGTCGCCTTATATTGTCTACCAAAAAGTGTTTGCTATCAGTATCTATTTCCCATTTTCTATTGTTTCCTACATTAACTAGCATTGTGAAGAAAGAAACCCAGTTAGTTACTCACTCAGCCATTTATGGCTTCAGTGGTTAGTTCAATCTGATATATTTTAAAGACTTATAGACACACAAAGCTTTTTGTTCAGTTTTGTTTTTCAATGTCATTTGTTGATCAATGGCACAAATCCTTGCTAAAGTACCTCATTTGTTTATGAATGCATTGTTTATTTATTGTCAAATATACTGAAAGACTGCTCAAACAACTAAGAAATGGAATTTGCAAATGTTCATTTAAAGCAAATTACATCATTAAACTAAGTTATGTTTTATGAGTAAAGTATACATTTTAGCTGCCTTTTTCTTCATGAACATGAACGTTGTTAACAAGTAAGAGATGCTAACAGCTACCACAGTTCAAACTGCTTCTAACATAATTCACCACTTGTATTCTTAAGAAGACTCGCTTATCAGGTTTCTGACACTGCATAACATACTAATGTTTGAAACAATGGGCAAAAGTATGTTGCAAAGCTAAAAACAGAAGAAGCAAAAGAAGCGTCTTGAAGCTGGCTTTACCATCCTTCTTACTTAGGATATCATTTAGATCTAGGCAGGAAGTGTAACCTAATATATAATGTTTGTTATATGACAGATGGTGAATGTTAATGTTCACTAATTTATTTTTGGTGTTTGTAGCATGTTTTCACCCCACCACCATTTCACCCGCAGACTTTCTACTGCTTGCATCTATGCCTGTCATTCTAGCAGAGCACATTTACATGTGGGTGTTTCTGCGCACATTGTCTGCATGCTTTAAAATGGTCTGCTAACACTAGCCACTAGCAGCTAATGTCCACATATTTTGCTCTCTCAATCAACTATTTATGGATTATTGTTATTAAGCATATGAAGAGTATGAAATAGGTGTGCGGTTTGCTCCAAAATCTTTTATTACTTTCCACTATTATAGATGAACTTTAATTATGAGAAGAGGAAAATTGCATACTTTTCATTTTAAGTTGCTTTATTCCTTTGAGACTTTAATTGCAATTGTTTATGAAGCATTGGGGAAATTGGAAATAATTTAGTTCATAATGTGGAAAAACTTGTGAAGGTTTCCTGTGGTCAACTTGCTGTTACATAAATGGATTACAAAAAAAATTAGTGTGAGCATATGAAAAAAAATTCATTTCAGTTTGTCAGATAATACAAGTTACCCTTGAAAACTTTATCATAGGTTGCATGCCAGAAGATTACAAGATGAAAGGCCACTGTAGAATGAAAGTAAAAAAGATTAAAGTAAGTGGCCAACATTTTAGTTTCCATTGATTATTTAGAATTAACCCATTCATTTAAAAAGCTGAGGTTACAGTAAACTTCTACATGCTACCTCCTAATGTTCAAATGCCTTAGAAATATTTCTGAGCTTAATAATAATAATCACAGACCAAAAATCAATAGAATCCAGTCTGGTATGTTAAAACTTTATCTTAGTCACACCCGGATTTACAATGAAATTACATATCTTGGAAAACAATTGAGTAGCTACATGCCGTGTTTCATCGCCTTAGTGAGCATATGCAGAATGTTTAAAACATTCCAGTAATTGCAGATTGATGGATACTTCCGAAGAGTCTTTAAAAATTTGTTTGCCATGGGTTTATATGTCCTCATAGGGAGCCTCTTAGAAGAACAAAGAAATTCAATCAAAATGTGTGCAATCCCAGGGGCTAATTAAATGAGCTATTATAATGACAGTATTGTTTGATAATTGTGTAGGCCACAATATCATGACTGCATAGTGATATTATCTCTTCTCACCAAATATCATGGTTGGTAAAAACATAAATGTAGAAACTCACTTGCTCAGGTTTTATCCTACACCATCTAGATGCAGAGATTTTTATCTTTTATGGATCTCTGTAGTATATTATTAGAGATAACACCTTGTGAGAGTTTAGTGATGTTTTTTGGAAACCATTTGCATTTGCCTCTGCCACAAGAAGCTAGTGATGACACTGGCAAAATGTAGTAAAGATAAAATGTGTCATTTCATGTCCCCAACATCTATGAGTATGTGAAATAGATTATTTCTTACACCACTCAGTTCAATCTGACTTGAATGTAATTATAAATGAACAAAGACACTTTTTTTGCAAAATAATTTCCATAGGTATTAAACCTTTTTATTTACAGGGTGGAGAGTAGAGAATGCATGAATAATCATGAGAGCCTTGACTGTGTTACCAAACAATCCTCTCAAGTTTAGATGTGTGAAGCAGGTCAATCCAAACATTAGAATCAGAGAGTCTGACAGGTTTAGACATATCCTGTATAGCTCTTTATCACATTAGATACTGACACAACGCAAATGATTACAAATGATTGCATTTTAGATATCAATCATTTCATTCTGTATTTCTGTTTATTCATACTGGAGGTACAGAAGTACAGATGGAAGTACAAGTCTGAAACTGTTTCATCTCACTTACTCTAGACATCCTCTCATTATAGTCTGTAAAGGCGGATCGCTTTAAAAATGAGACTTTGTATGAGTGGGTCTCTTTGCTCTCAAACCAACATGTAACTAAACCTTGACATAAGAGATTGCTATTACTGCAAAAACCCACTTCACTTTTTACAGAGTTCCTAAAATCCAGTGAGCACATAAAGCTAAGCTAATAAGGCCTACATTAAACACAGAAGAAAACGGAAGAGGGTTTCCTTCCGCTTCCAAACCCACTGTAGGAAAACATGAAGCTTGCAGCAGCCTCTTGACTGATGACGCCAAGCTAAATCACACCACTTCCTGTCACGGCCCTGACTGTGATGCCGAGGTCGTGAATTATTATGATGCATTATTAAACTCTAGCTCTACATGACATCACGTTGTCTGCCAAATTACGCCTGAGTGATTGTTTTATCTTGTTAATTAATCTTGGTAATTCATATGTCGGTGCTCTGTTTTTGAGCCATGCTGAATCTGTAAGTGCTGCTACACACAGATGCTGGGTTATCCAGACTTTTGCGTTTGGGTGCTGCAGTCGGTTTGATAAATTATGGAGTCTGGTGTTTTACAGTTCCCAAGTTTAAGATCTATTATTTTACTCCACCAGTTAAAGGCAACAGATGGGCTGTCTTGAGTGCAAGTATTGTTGTAACTGTGTGTGATGTGTATATATGTGTGTTTGTGTGTGTGTCAAACTCTCCATCAGGAGTCATATTTGTGCTTTGCTTTCATGGAGCTGTTATTGTAATCTGATATGCTAGAGGATTCATTGCCAGTTCATGGCCTCGGCTAAAGAAACTTAGCGCACTGCACTGTCCCCTAATGGATAGTAAGTGCAAAAACAACACAAATCTCCCATCCCCCTTCTGGCTTTCAGCGGTGAGTACCAAGAATGAGCTTTGAATCATGATACAAGGTTATTATCTATTATCAAGCTGTAATAATCAAAAAGAAACACATGCACACCATTTTTGGAATTAAACACAATGCTATGCAATTCGCTTTATGCAACAGTAAAAGTATTTTAAAATGTCTTCATTTTTGAATTAATTTTTACAGCCACAACTCTCAGTGGCTGTACAAACATACAACACAAACATACAAACCTCTGTACATGGCTGTATAACTGCAGATGTTTACGCATATTGTATTTTAACTCTTATCAATCATATTTTCAAACCCTCATAGAGTATTTCCATATTCAGTATTTTTTTTTCAAAGTTAATGACTTATGCACTCACCAGCTCTCCAGCATCAAGCCTTGGCTGCATTTGCATGGTACAGCTGTTTTGCATGCTAGATTCATTAATCCTCATATGTAAAAGAATAAGGACAAACACTTTATACCCCGGCTACAGTATGTAGCATGTAATGTTTTAGTTAGGACACACTGAGACATTTGTCGTAGATGTGCTATCCATGTGTCATATTTCTCACCCATTGTAAAATACAGTAGATTTACTTTCCAGAGAAACTGGGTCACCTACAGTATGATTGGGCCATGTGTGTGCTTGAAGTGTAATAGACACTGGGTTTTAATATATATTTAACCATAACATTTTTGGCACTGGGAGTATCTCAGTGAATATTTTTTATATTTCATCAGTATTTATCAAAAATATTTCCATTTTAAGAAGTTGTCAGTGAAATGGCTAATGTCAGCACAAAATGAGCTTCAATGGCTGTCTGTGATGTTAAGTGTTAAACTACAATTACAAAAAAAAAACAGTAATACAGGAATATTAATTAAGTGGCAATAAAAAAGAAATAAATAAACAGAATGCCAAATGTATTATTTTTTTTAATCAATCAAAAGTTGTGTGTATGGACACTATTTAATTTGTTTGCTACTGATTTCTCTACAACTTTCATCTGAAAGGCCAGGGATGGGTGCATGCGACTATTGGAGACGAGATCAGCATTACACTGGAGAAAGTAAATAAACTCAGAGCAAGCTGAGACACGATGAGTAGAGATGAATTGTTTGGAGCTTTGAGTACTGCAATTGTGTGGTAGAACTTCTTCCACAAACTTTCAGTTATTAACAATGCTGCTCTGATAGCATGTTTACCTAACTGTGACCCTAAGAACATTGTTAGTGCGCATGGCTTGAGCATTAATATGATCATTTAGCTCAGGCTGTACTGTATTTTGTGCAGGTTCCGTTGGTTATATTCAGTGTTTTTCCATGTTTCTTTGCATTAAAAACACAAAAGCACCATCTCTGCTCATCATGTTCAGTGAATTATTTACTTTTCATTTATTGCTAGACACAAATTGTGATTCTGAAATGAGTGTCTAGGCTACACAGTCTCACTCCAATACCACTGTTACTATATCACAAGATTTTATTAGTTTTACTGCTCCATTTGTGTAACTATTTACAAACTAGCATGAAAGCAGATAATAATAAGCAGGTCTTCCACAATGATACTGAGCCATGCAAATGAACCCAAGTAGTAATAAGTAGTAGCAGAAATGTTAAATGATAAAAAAAACAGTATTAGTACATATTAAATGAAAAAGATATCTAATTAGACCTTTTTAAAATTACACTTACACTTTTAAAGTTTTTAAAATCTGAAAGAGTAGGAAACGTACTACTGTACATACATATAAACTAAAAAAATTATTTTTTTCTTTCCTGAATCATTTTTGGTGGATATTCCAGATTCTGATCTCTTCCAGAAAATGGTTTTCTGGAACTCTTTTATTTGTGAAATAAAAAAGTTTCAGGTATGCTGTACACTACAGGCATTTTCTCACTGAATAGTTAAAGAAAAATGTATATTGTTCCATGACACATTATTGTTTTCCCCATGCATATTCCAACATATCCTGTTTCCTGCTCTTTGGTTTGCTAGTTGTTCTTACTGTAAAATTTCCGTTAGGTCTATATTAAATATATTACATACACAGGAATGCTGGATATTCAATTTGCAGGATATTTCTGAACATATACACGATCAGGATCCCAAAATAATACATACTATATGCTAATGCAATGATACACCACAGAATGTTACACAAGATAGCAAATAACATATTACATGCTTGTTTTATGCTACAATGCCTCATTAAATTTGAAGCTAGCCTGGAGCAATAACACAATCAACAATTAATAACTCATTTAGAGTTTAACGAGAATGGTAGACCTTAGCTACACTTGGATCTTGTCAAGTAAATGTTTACCTCCGGTATCCTGCAAACCTTACTATGATTATCAAGGTTTTCATCCAAACACAACACTCAAATATGAGCAATAGCATGGTTTTAGCATGCAGACAGAATGGATTAATTTTACTGAGAAAGAAAATAATTCTCTTTAGCATAAGATGTTGCCCTTGAAATAAAACCAACTGGCATTGCAAGTCTGGCACTAATTAAACCTTCAGTCAACACCAGTTTACATCTGACCTCAACACAATGGGCATGCAAAAAATGGGTGCAAGCTTGTCACTCACAAAGTAAAAACCACATATTGCTTTGACAACTTGCCCAAGCGAGTTCTGCAAGTAGCTTTCCTATAAGCAGTCATTTGCCCAGCTTTGTCCCTCTCCTGTCATGCCTACAGGTTGCTGTTGACTTTTCTCCAAACCCCAATCCCTGTATTTATCCAGGGCGTCTAGTTTGTTGGTGTTATTCTATTTAGCCTCAGAATCTGTCTTTTGCTTTCATCATGTGTCTTTAATGAGAGGGTACAAGTGCTTGTTGACCTCCCTGAATGAGTCATGCCAAACCACACAGTTCTAAAAAAAATTATCAGAATAGGCCTACAATGACTATCATCCACCACATTGTGCCAGATTAACTACCACTTAAAAGACAGTTTAGCTCCCCAATGAATGGCTCAGTTCACTTGTAGCTAGCACAGGTTTCCACGTTAAATATTGCAAATAAACAAGAGTGTTATCTCTCTTTTTGTCCCCCCCGGGGGAAAAAATGTTAAAGCCTAATTTATTTCTCATTAGATATCTTCAAAATCAATCATTCACCTAGCTCCATAAATCTTTCAAGAGTTCAAAGTTGTACATAAGTGTTTCTTATCTGATATGCAGTTGCAGTGTCTACCTATTAAACACTTAAGCAAACAGTCTTCTTTTTCAACAAAAGATATGTACCTAAATATGGACCTATTGGCAATTAATGAAAATGTAAACCCACAATGAGAACGACTACTATCTCAGTCAAAACATCTAATTCAGATGCAACATGCTTTACGATGGACTAATGATTTTTTTAATAATAACATGTGCATGATCAATGACTAAAAAACAAATTATTAAAACATGTTTTTTAACTAGTTGCACTACCACAAAATGTGTTATTCTGTTTATCTCATACTGTATTTCCTAGTTAGTCAGTGCTTTAAAGCATGTTTCTGTTTTTGATTACAAAACCCTACCACATATTTGGCAGCATTCTTCTGCCCCTAGTGGAAAGTCTGAGAGATTCCAAAAGCCTGTAAAATTGTACATATACATTTCTGCATTAAAAAAAAAAAAACATTTTGGAAATCTATACCAAGCAAAATGTATAGTTACTTAAGATTCAATATCGACCTGAGGATGTTTGTCTTACATAAGAGGAGAAATATTTGTATTGTTTCCACACAAGCAGTGGAATGTTCAAAGATCTATTTTAAATCCAAGTGGGTAATATGTCATACCTGCTCAGCTGCTTTCGATCAGCTATAACACCTCATCATCTCAGTAACATCTAAGAAAGCTCTGAGGACATCCTGCTGGACCACCCAACATCTGTCCATACTGTAGCTTGGACACAGTTGACTAAGGTTTTCTCTTTCACTGCCTTTTCTTCTGTCCCTTTCATTTTGCCTATCTTTTTCAAATCTGTAACATCCCTCAGGATAGTTACATGAGCATGCCTTGCTGAAATGTGGAAAAGCCTTGATGTTTTCATTTAAGAATTTTTTTTAGAGCTTTCAGTGGGATCATACCCCAGGGAGGATGCAAGATTCCCAGCTTAGCATGTGCATGAGCCACATCATTAATCATTAGCATTGGAGCATACTCATCCTCACTCCAGCATTACACACAGTAGTCACTTTTTAATTCCCCGGGAAAGGTGACCTGAATTTATCTACCAGAGGGACAGATTGCCTCAATGGGGAAATTAAAGTGAGGAGGGGTGAACAGAGAGAAAGAAAAAAAGAAAAAAGAAAAACATGGGAAAGTCCTATTCTGGTCCCAATGCTAAATATAACTTGCTGTCTCAGATTCTTGGTCTGCTTTTATCTTCCTCGCATGTTTTAGTGGAACTTTGGGGCCATAACTTTTCACCAGGCTGACAAGTATACTGCCAGGTTGGAAGATGTTTAAGTCACAGTCATGCCCACTAACCACAGATATCAAAACAGCCTTAGGCCAGTGACTACAGCAATGAAAACCTTAAGTGAAACAGGCGAATCTGATCTGCGGTCAGCTGTAAGCACCAACACAGTCCCAAACGTGCTGTTTCTATGTCGTCTGGCTGTCCCACACTGCCCCTGCAGGTCATTATGCACAGTTCATCACACTTCATGCAGTGCATACTGCAAACTTCATCCAGTGCCAGGGCCAAATGTTATCCTTTTGCTGATAATGCTCTAACAAAATTGCTTACGAATAGCCACCTTTTGATCTTTGATTTACCCGTTAACAAAAAAATTGCTCCTAAGATACTGATATAATACAAATACTGATTAGTCTAACACAATATACTCCAAACACGGCCATACGCCTGGATGTCCTCCAAGCCAAAAGACAGATTTACTGCATATTGCTATAAACATTTGTTCCAAGACAAGTTTTACCTCCATTTCATTCATAGCTATTAGGTTTACTGAAGTGATCCTAAATCATGAAACTGGCTGTTGTATTCAAACTAAATGCTAGATTTCACATGGAGTTCAGCAAGATAATAAAATTCTTTCTGGTGGCTTAAAATTATATAGTCCTGTCTCAGGTTATGACTGATTTATTTATGGCTTTGTTAGGTAAAAATCAAACATGCTGAAACCTAACAAGTGATTCTATAAGATTGCACTGAACATGCACAGCTGACAATTACCTTTACATTCTCCAATTCCTCCATACAACAAGCAAATATTTAGAGAGCTTGTGTTTACCTGCTGCATTAAGCAAACACACACTAAGTTTGTTACACTGTACACATTTTACCATGAATGAGCTTTAATGATTTTCTGGTACAAAGTGGAATGTCTTAATGTCTTTAGTTATTATATACACACACATTTACATTTATATTTTGGCATTTGGCAGATGGTTTTATCCAGAGTGACTTACAAAAGTGCATTGAAGTTTCCATCATTGGATAGATCTTTACACTGGTAACTAGGTGACTAACTTTAAGTCAAACACTGTTAGTAAATTTTTGGCGGGGCAAGGGCAATCCTAAGTAACAATGTAGCGCCAACTGTATTTAAAAAAAAAAGAGAGTACCAAAGTTAAAAACCTAATAATAGAAGAACTTCAAAGCATATGGGAATATATTCTCATATTTGTTCATTTCGTCCAGCATCTTATTTAAACTATTACCTCCTGTAATCTTGCATCTTTATTTTGGAGTTCTCTGCTTTGCCTGAGATGATTGGCAACTTTGGGAATTTATAGACAGTTATTAATACAGAAAGACCAGTATTAATATCTCAGTCAATCACCAGTGAGATAAGAGTTGATTTATGGATAAAAATGCTGATGATATCGCTAATGCTGTTTGTTTTAAACGCTTGTTTTAGAGACAGAAAATAGAAAAGAAAAAAAAATTGAGTAGGTATGATTCTGCATATAGCTTTGCAGCCCCAGTGCTAACATATACAAAATAGACACTATGCTATTAATGTTTTTTTTTTCTGTAAATGAGTATTAAGGAAACAACTTTATGCATGACATATAATTCTGCAGGTAAACTATTGTTTGAACATGCTTAATTCAATAAATTGTTCTATTTGCAAGCATTTGGGGGTTTTCAGAATGTGAGAAGGGAACAACTTTAAGTGTCTGAAAAGGTTTTGTTTTCATAAAGAATACAAAGGCCATTATCCAGTTATATATTTTTCATATAGCAGACCAATTGTAACATTTATCCAACATCGAGCCAGAATTAGATAATTGTACAGACCAGTTTTACTCTTCATTGTGAATTACCACTGAGAGTAGACATGCATCATAAGCAGTAAAACAGACACACACACACACACCCGCACGCACGCACGCACGCATGCACGCACACACACACACACACACACGCACACACACACACACACACACACACATACACACTTATCTCACCTCTGCCAGGCTGCTGCTCAAAGACCCCAAAACACCATTAGAATTCAGTGTGCCCTTCTGTCCCCTGGCACACAGCCCTATTTAAGATTAAAAGGAGCTGAACCTAAAGCTCTTAATTAATGACAGCCATTACTTTAGTCCACTGAAAAAAAAATCACTCTAATTTAAGGGGTAAAAAAAAAGGAAGTTGAATGATGTCTTTAACACTGAATGACAAGGCAAAACAGTATTCCAGCAACGTAAATGATGAAAGTACTCAGGAATAATAAAGATGAAGTTATATCACACAGACATGTTTTCACTCATTGCAAATAAAAATGAGCTGAAGAGGCAAAACAGATTTTGAGAGTTTGGGTGAGAGTGCAAGTGATGCCCTGAACCATGCCTTATCAGTCTAAATGAGCAAGTTAATCCTTTGAGCTGTGTTTTGTTGTAGAACACTTAAGATAACATGATGTAACAGCAGTGAACTGATTCTTGATTGTTTAAGACTGAGGATTAAGTCTAGATTAACCAGTGTGTGTTTTCTGACCTTCCTCTCTCTTTCTCTTTTTTACCTCTGTACTTCTCTCGCACATCTATGTCTTATAACACTCCAATTAGGCCCTGTCAAATAAACATTCTCACATTGTGAGACAGACATTTTTTATGATCATTATATATTTTTTTCATTTAAATTGTAATTACATTTAGAATGAGTTTTTTCCCTTATTTTTTATAAAACATATTCCAATATAAAATATTAATGCAGCATATGAATCACACTGGGACAAAGTGACAGTTCTTTTTATCAAATAAAAAATGTAAACTTTAGTTATTTGGTTTTTCGATTCTAATAAATAAATGAAGTAGAAGCTTGACCTGTTCCAATTAAAAAAGGTTTCACTTCATGAAGGCAATGAATGTGTTAAATCAAATCAGTTAAAAGACTTGTTTACTGCACTGCCCCCCACTGGCCTGCTACAAGAATTTCAAGTTATTCAGAGCAAGTAAAAGTGTTCTGCCTGATAAATGACCTGTAGCAGTGCTCGAGTTAGCAATGTAATGACATCTTTATGGATGCTTTTTAATGGATTAAATATTTTTCTTTTGTTCTCACATGCTTTTTGCAGCCTTTATGTAAATAAACACACATAAGTTGGATATGTCAGTATGTCTATTTTATTCATGCAAACACATATTCGCCACACAAATTTTGTATGTGCAAAGTTTTGTATGTTTGATCTGCATCTCAGCACTCATGGAAATCAGAGTTTATTGATTTTTCATCACGGAACATTAAAATTTTGCTTGTGCAAATTGTTTGCAGAACATGCACGGGTTTGTGTGTGTGTGTGTGTGTAATCCTGGCCATAGGTCACCGTGCATCTCCAAATCAAGGTATAGGAAATGACATATGCAATGCTTGTGTATTAAAGCAAGTGTTACTGTATGATGTGCTACTGTATGAAGGTGTGGGTATATTGATATACACTTACATATTTGTGTATGTGTATGTGTGCATGTGTGTGAGTGGGTGAGTAGCCTGATGACGCAGAGCTCTGGAACTGGGCAGAATGGAGAAGTTTGAATAACCCTACTGCTCTCCACTCAGTGTCACTCCCTTATTTGCTTTCCTCTTTCTCTCTCTCCATCCTCTGTTTGGATCTTACTGAGCAAACATGCAAAACACACACACAATCTTAGAAAAATCAACACACACAAATTTTAAGTGCATTGCACACAGGTGTGCACATACTCCCAAGTAAAGGAAGCATACACATTTGCACATGAGAACACACACACAGAGGCACGCACACACACACACACACACACGCACGCACGCACGCACGCACGCACGCACGCACGCACGCACGCACGCACGCACGCACACACACACACACACACACACACACACACACACACACACACACACACACACACACACACACACACACAGGTGCATGGCCACAAATGAGAACAAAAGCAAGTACACCAACAAAGGAGAGGACAGAGGTTTGACCGTTCCCAATTAAACAGTTAACACAATGGCCAGGAGTGTCTATGCATAAATTTGGTCCGCATGAAGTGTTACAATCTACAGCAAGGTCATAAAAGAAGTCACACCATAATGACTTTGGTGTTGCTTACACCAAATCCTCCACCTTAGAAGAAACTGCAGTTAATTACCTCTATGAAGTGGTTAATTTTCTATTTAAATAAGACACATGGCCCAAATTCAGGAGACAGGAGAGAGTGTATCTGCTCTGTATACATGACTGTCAGCGAACATAAAAGTAAATCTAAAAAGGAGTGTCTTGGCTGTGATAGAAGCCTCTTAAATCACACTGAGCCGAATATAAACCAAACTTCAAACCTGGCTTTGCAGTGAGAGGCCTATGAAAGGATGTCATTGTCCTTGTTTCAGCTTCCGCATGCTTTCTTCCTTTCAACATGTTCTCGATCATTGCATAAAATACCAACAAACAAGTTTAAAAAAGAAATCAAAGAAGAATCTAATGATTCTTAAAGCAAAGTATTCATCATAACGGCCAGGCTTGTCTTTCTCTCCCACTTCATTCCTTGCTTCATTCCTACCCTCCCTACATTCCCAGCTCATTTCTACATATGTTCATAAATGCCTGGGATTGAGGTTTATGGATTGGAAGCAAAGTTTCACCTCCCAGAAATGAGCCTGTTTGTTTTAAAAACACGCCATGTGCTCCCACTGGCCAAAACGCTGAATGGTGTCATTGAAATAGTGGCCGAAGAGAGAGACTGGGCCAGCTCATCGTGCTCAGGCTCAAGAAGGAAGGCTCGTTTATTCCAAAGATTAATTTTAATTGCACAGTTAATGCTGTTTACAACATGGCTGAGTGGGGGTAAAAAATACGGCCTGGGGTAGTAAACGAGCATGCTGAAAACCCTCATCTGAAGCTTTTGATGAAAATTGACTAGCACAAGTGTCCAACATGCTGCTACATCTTGCCATTAAAAAAAAAAAAAAAAAAAAGTACAGTATGTAACAAACAACATAAAATGAAATGAGAAAATGTGGGGCTATAAGAGCACTTAAATTAGATAAATTGTGAAAAATCTATTTAGGGAAGCAAATCTCTTTTTTTATTCACACCTCACATGCAGTTATTCTCTCATTTTGTGCTTGAGTGTTTTTTTTTTTAGTAGGAAGAAAAACACATAGGACTCAGTGTTGACTCTGACAGGGGAAAATAGCTCCCACGAGTTGCTGTCAGTTGCAGTTGGAGCTCAAATCCTTTCATGGACCTCACAAATGTCAACAGCACAAAAACTAGAAAGCAGCTGATCCGATCCTGGTCAACAGAGGTCAAGAAATCCATGTATTAGACCTCATGTTTATAATACTCTACTGTTTTGCTGGAGCAAAGTCACTTTTCTGTCTCATTTCATCTGCAGATTCAGAAATCATTTCTATGTTGGTTAAACTGACTTCCAAAATTAGGAATTTGATTATCTACTGCCCCTAGCGGCCAGCTAAGGTAAGAGGAGCCTCAACCATTTTGAAGGTTCTTTTGTCCCCCTTTGAAGGGGTGGAAGGGTTTCACAGCAATGGATCTATTCCAGATATTATATTGTGTATATTACAAGTTTCACACACAGAAACACACATATATAAAATATTTCCGCACAAAGATATTTTATGTGTTTCCAAGTCTAAATGGCATATCTTCTCTCTACACTTTGAAGGCAGAGAAGCGTGGGTGGGTACAAGCTGCATATGTCAGCACAACAATATGAAACTGTATAGCCACCTAGAGCTCCACGTCAATGAGAAGAATGTGGCTTATTCAGCATTTAGCAATAAAATCTGAAAAATGTCCCATTGTTTTATACCGTTTCATTCACAAAAAATAGATGAACAGACTACAGAGAATTGAACCTTGTCCCAGTATAAATAAAGCTGGTGGTTTAAATAAGGTCTCAATTTATCAGATCATATTAAAAGTTGCTGCATGTAATTTGTTTAAATTGTACAAAATTGCTAGCCATGTGGTATGCCAGATGGTAGGCCTATGAGCAATCTTTGCACTCTGTTTTGTGTATCATTAAAGGATCTCAGCCCTATCCATCTATAGAGGAGAAGATTTGGTTTCTGCTCGCAGTTTTAGAAGTGAAGTCAGCTCTCCTTTCTCCTGAGCCTCAAGCCCTCAAGCTGTCAAACTGTCCCTCTCCATTCACTTATGCACATACAGAGACACACACCTGGATCTATTTGTGACATGACTGATCCAGTGAGTGTTTCAGGTAACTTTCCCACACCCTTTCTTTGTAGTATGTACAGAGAGAGAGAGAGAGAGAGAGAGAGAGAGAGAGAGAGAGAGAGAGAGAGAGAATTCCATTTTGGTAGAGCTCTCTCTAGTGGCTCAGGAAATAAGAAGCACAATCTTTCCTTTTCTTCAGTACATATTAAAGCAACACTTTCCATTATTCAAATGAATCAGTGGGCATCCATTTTACATTTTTTGTATTTTCTTGTTATTTTCTTCTATCTTGGGTAAATATATAACATGTACAATGTACACTAATAAATAAATAATAGGGAATAAATGCTAAAGATATTCTGAAAATCAACAATAGGCTGATAATAAATAAAACCATGAATACAATAAACTTGCTGAGCTTCAAAAATATTAAACATTTTACGTGCTAAAACTCGTTGGAGGCTGGCGATACAGCAGTGACCCCTGCACTTATCATTCACATGCCCACTCTGCTCTCATGGCTCAGGGATCGCATGTCAGAGGAGAGCGCATTACTCGAGTTCTGCTGAGAACTGAACCCTCAATTAAGCTTTATTAGAAGATAATCTAAGTAAATGTCGCTAGAACATGAGCTAGGTTTCTGACATGCACTGCTGAAAGACTGAGTATCTTCAGAGCTAGGAACAGTGTCGCTGTGGTAATTATATAAATAAACAAGATAAAGCATGAGCTAATTTGTTTTTACTGAGGTAGGAATGGTTATTTAATTATTGTTCATTATATGCAATCATTTGCTCATTTCTATTTTATAATCTATCTATCTATCTATCTATCTATCTATCTATCTATCTATCTATCTATCTATCTATCTATCTATCTATCTATCTATCTATCATTTCACTGTCTATTAATTGATTTATTATTAAGGGGGCACATATGTTCCTTAAAACCTGGTCAGAAAACAGCATATTTATATTACCACATATCATGTATGAACAATTACATTTACAGCATAATGACGTAATGACATAATACAGTATAATGAATTTTAATTTTAATTTTAATTGCAGTCAAGAATGGACATAATGACACACCTGCGCACGCGTGCGCACACGCACACGCACGCACACACACAAACACACACACACACACACACACACACACACACACACACACACACACACACACACAAACACACACACACACACACACACACACACACACACACACACACACACACACACACACACACACACACACACACACACACAGAACAACACAGCAAGTGATAGTGGATAAAATTTTATCTTGATACCAAACAGACAGATTTCAAGCAAAAACATCAGCCGGAAAAGCAGGGTGTGACAATACAGAAAACAAATGTATGAGGGTGTGAATAAATGAACAATGTGTGCACAACTAAAAACCAGCCAGCTCAGTCATTCCCCAGCTTAGGAGAGATTAAAGTCTGGCTTGGCACGACACTTAGTTGGGAGTGACACGCTGGCATGGTGACGGTTGTCTACTGTATACCCCTCTATAGTTCTAGCATAACATTTTCACTCATACCTGAAACCCTCAGAGCTCTGAGGACTGTTCTTATAGCCACATGCTTCATGTTTTGTTAAGGACAAAGGTTAAGGCTAGTAAGGTTTAACAGTAAGGAAGATGGGCTGTAACTCTCCAAACTCTCCATTTTTTAGCTTGTTCAGGGTTACAATATACACACGTGGACAAAATTGTTGGTACCCTTCGGTCAATGAAAGAAAAACTCACAATGGTCACATAAATAACTTTAATCTGACAAAAGTAATAATTTAAAAAAATTCTATGAATGTTAACCAATGAAAGTCAGACATTGCTTTTCAACCATGCTTCAACAGAATTATTTAAAAAAATAAACTCATGGAACAGGCCTGGACAAAAATGATGGTACCCCTAGAAAATACTGAAAATAATGTGACCAAAGGGACAAGGTGTGTCCACTAATTAGTATCACAGGTGTCTACAATCTATAATCAGTCAGCGGGCCTATATATAGGGCTCCAGGTAGTCACTGTGTGGTTTGGTGACATGGTATGTACCACACTCAACATGGATCAGAGGAAGCGAAGGAAAGAGTTGTCTCAGGAGATTCAAAAAAAAATTATAGACAAGCATGTTAAAGGTAAAGGCTATAAGACCATTTCCAAGCAGCTAGATGTTCCTGTGACTACAGTTGCACATATTATTCAGAAATTTAAGATCCATGGGACTGTAGCCAACCTCCCTGGACGTGGCCGCAGGAGGAAAATTGATGACAAATCAAAGAGATGGATAATCCGAATGGTAACAAAAGAGCCCAGAAAGACTTCTAAAGAGATCCAAAGTGAACTTCATGCTCAAGAAACATCAGTGTCAGATCGCACCATCTCAACATGTTTGAGCCAAAGTGGACTACATGGGAGACGACCAAGGAGGACACCATTGTTGAAAACAAATCATAAAAAAGCCAGACTGGAATATGCCAAACTACATGTTGACAAGCCACAAAGCTTCTGGGAGAATGTCCTATGGACAGATGAGACAAAAATGGAACTTTTTACCAAGGCAAATCAGCTCTATGTTCACAGATGGAAAAATGAAGCATATCAAGAAAAGAACACTGTCCCTACTGTGAAACATGGAGGAGGCTCTGTTATGTTCTGGGGCTGTTTTGCTGCATCTGGCACAGGGTGTCTTGAATCTGTGCAGGGTACAATGAAATCTCAAGACTATAAAGGGATTCTAGAGAGAAATGTGCAGGCCAGTGTCAGAAAGCTGGGTCTCAGTCGCAGGTCATGGGTCTTGCAACAGGACAATGACCCAAAACACACAGCTAAAAACTGAATGGCTAAGAGGAAAACATTGGACTATTCTAAAGTGGCCTTCTATGAGCCCTGACCTCACTCCTATTGAGCATCTTTGGAAAGAGGTGAAACATGCTGTCTGGAAAAGGCACCCTTCAAACCGGAAACAACTGGAGCAGCTTGCTCATGAGGAGTGGGCCAAAATACCTGCAGAGAGGTGCAGAAGTCTCATTGACAGTTACAGGAATCGTTTGATTGCAGTGATTGCCTCAAAAGGTTGTGCAACAAACTATTAAGTTAGGGGTACCATCATTTTTGTCCAGGCCTGTTCCATGAGTTTTTGAGTTTTCATTTTTTAAAATAATTCTGTTGAAGCATGGTTGAAAAGCAATGTCTGACTTTCATTGGTTAACATTCATAGAATTCTTATTTATTATTACTTTTGTCAGATTAAAGTTATTTCTGTGACCATTGTGAGTTTTTCTTTCATTGACCGAAGGGTACCAACAATTGTTTTTTTGTTTGTTTTGTTTCTGGTATCTCTAGTAATATAAAAATTGCAGTTTGTCTGCTCTAGTCAAAGTTTGACGAGTATCTAATGCTAGCTGGTTTCAAGCTTTACAGTATCCATGTCTTCTACAACTGTAGGCTATATTCCCATGCATCAATCAACTATATCTGACAACATCTTGTGTCATTATGTCATATAAACAAGGTTCTCTGTATTTTGACCAATGACCTCTGCCTTCCAGGTTACTAATGCTCTTTTCACAAAAAGTGCCCATAAATGTCCAAGTGTCCAGGTGGGCAATCACGGGCCTTCGGGAAAGGTGTGTCCAAAGTCTAGATTTCACAAAGTATTACCCCTGCCTCCAATACCTATTATTTTTTTTACCTCCCCTGCCTTTGAACTGTTCACATCCCAGTTTGGCACATGGCCAGAATCATGACACTACTAATTTCCCTAAAAACACATCTTGGTTTAAAGCACTTCCTACAAGCAATGTATAATAAACATTTGATTTCCATCTGATTGATGAACTGTATTCATGGCTTGTTAAAACGAGACAAAAACAAGGCAGCAAGAGACAGATTAAGATGGAAAGAGTGATAATATCTATTATTTCATATGCTCCATCATCCTCAATCGTGCTAATCAAAACATGACACTGGCAATTCACAACACAGCAAGATTTATTTTGTACAAAAATATTCCCTCTTTTCCCCTTAATCACATCTCAGCAGTTTTATGCTCTCGGAAAACGGATACTAAACTATATTATTCCTTAGCATTGAAATGGTACCCTCAAGCATATACCTGCAGTAGCTTTAGAGTGTGTCCTTTACTTAAAGCGATATATTTACTGTACATTTGAAGCTTTACTCTAAAAGGTAATTACTGCAAAATTTGTACCCTGTACCTTGATACCTTTAAGGTACATGAAAAATAAATCATTAAAGGTACAAAAGTTAACAACATGAAAAGCTAGGGTAAAGGTAGACTGAAGAGAATAAAATACCCAAAGACAAAATGGAATCTTGTTTTGCAAATGACAAATGATTGGTTTATATGTTTCTGCTCTAAAAATCTCATATAAAGCTGCCACCACAAAGAGCTCAGAGCTCAAATCAAGGGCAGTTTGAATATACTGGCTGATGCAACATGAAAACATGCCAGCGAATAAAGTCACCAAAACTGAACACCTCCACCTCCAAAAATCTGTGTTTGAGCAGGGCCCAAGAAAACAAAGACGCTTTGTGTCCCAATGTTTAACCAGTATACGCTTCTTGTTTGAATGAGTTTGTACGTGCATGATGCATGTTAAAGGAAGGTGACATGGAGGAAACAAGGGTGGGTGGATTGATGCATGCACAAGCATGTGAATATGTACGCTATTTGAAAACGAGTTCAAATTCCTCAAATTGCTATTGGCCCATAAGACTTAGCATTGTCGGAGTGGGAACAAGCGAGTTAGGTCATCAGCCAATCGCATTGCTTATCACGTTTGCATTGACGTTTGTTGCAAAGGCGGAGATGTGGCTCCCCACCTCACCGCATCCCCACCCCCAACAAACACACCCAGATGCACAGGTTCGTTTTCCGCAGTGTTGGCCAACACCTAAACCATCCTAATACTGCCACCTGACGTCCGAGTCATGCAACTATCTTCATGCCAGCTCCATTTCTCTCGCTTCCTCTCGCTCCCCCTCCCATCTTTTTCTCATTTCCCTCCTCCAAGCAAATTCAATCCAATTCACAAAAAAAAAGCATGCAGGAAAGATAGCATCATTAGGATGTCTACCGCCCCCAATCAAACACACTCCCTTCTATAGAGGGCAAACAAAGTTCAGAGTTCATTTGTTGTTCACCACCCTCACCAAATGACTGATCCACTGTGTTTAACCCCCAACCCAAGGTGTCTCATTACAGCCTATACACAAGCAGACACAGAAGGGGTCGAGGAGAAAAAAAAATCCACTAAGTCAGAAATGAACAGACAAACCTTTTATGAATATGAATCTATAAAGACTCCATCCTGGGATCAGTTCTATTCTGATGCGCCTAATCCGACAATTCCATACAATGCCAAGCGCTCAGATCAGACTTCCTCAAAATGCTGCATATAGGTTACAGGGTTTACAATTTTCTTTTTTTCCAACGTGTATTAGCTGTGGGGGCAGGCCAAAGACTTACATAGAGTTAAAGATGAAGTAGTGTTGTTGCATGCATGAATGTGAGTGCTGTTGACCTGGCTTTGAGAGCCGAATGGTGACCTGGTCGGTTCAAGTGCAGTTCACCAGTTCGTGACGTGTACATTGGAAAAAACAAGGGTAACTTACTCATCATGCTCAATCAGCAGAGTTGCAAAGAGAAAAAAATTTCACTCATGACATCTCATTCATGCCTCAAAATCATAATGCTAATGGAAACAATTTCTCCATTTTTCATAAATGTTATTATTCAGGGTTGTTTGCTTCTCATTGGTTATTTCTAAAACGAAGTGTGCATAATATGAAATGCAATATTATATCATTTAAGCACATTAAAGAAAAACTGATAACTGGCACTATGGTCATAAATATTGTCCAAGTCCTTAGATCTCATCAATAAAATTACTCGGCTCTGGTATTACAAAGAACAGGAAAAAATACAAACCAAATCACCCAAAGAATTTTAATTATTTGTCGCATCATTGACAGTGTGCTGAGAGATGGAAAGACTCATGAAAAGATGAAAAATTAGCAATGGAAGGTACAGTAAATGTCATTTACGAGATCACCAAGTCACGTCCGGGACATCACTAATGTGGTACACAGATATCTGATTATAAATACAGATACATGTCTACAGTGCAGTGAGGCAACCATGATTAATGCCAGGTAGACACACCTCACCTTATATCCAGCAAGTGTGTGCTGTCAATCCAAAGAAGCAGCAGCCATTTTATCAAGCATACTAATGGTGCAGTAGCATCGGCTCCACCCAGGCGAGTGACACCAGATTTGTAACAGGCGACGGGAACAGATGGAGCCGCCATTGTGGCTCCAAGGCGAGGCCTGTAGTGCACGGAGCCATATGCTAATGTGAACTCCACTTCACCTGCACCCCGCCATCTTTGACCTGACCATCACACTCACAGTGGGATTTAGCCTACATGCTTCAGTATACAAGCCTACACATGCCACTTAACACACTGCAGGTGTGTTCATATATGAAATTGCGTATGTACCATTACTGTAAGGAATAACACACATAGATGCCTTGAGTGAATCAGAAAAATTTACCCAAATATTTCTACGTGAAGAATAGCCACAGGCTTAGAAAGCACTTGCCCTCACACAGACACACTTCCTCCGAAACAAATGGAGGTTAAAATTGGAGGCAGTGTAGTGGGATGACAAAAAGTGCACTGAAGGAAAGAGATGGGTTAAAAGGGCAGGGAGGCAAATGAATAAATGGGGCAGTGTAGTAGGGGGTACCTTTGCACACTCCCTCACACATCAAACATGTCAAAGGTAAAGTGCAGAAGTGCCAAGTGCACAATGGGTTTGAACGGGACAACCAATTTGGTTCGTTAGCTACTGGTGGACGTGAGAGAGAGACTGCTGTGTTGATATGTTAACGGCGACCACCTGTAGGATTCTGGGTTTTATGTCTTCGACTGTGCATCAGTCTGGCTGTGTGTGCAGGTTATTAAGGCAAGGTGTATTGTTTCCCCCAAGTGGTGAGATCGGTGGACTGCTGCTTAGAAACACAGCAAGAGTCAAAGGAAACGACAAACTTTAAAAAGAAATTAGGCGTATAATTCATGTTCATAACTAACCACAAATCAAACACAGATCCGGCCCAATATACAGTTGCTGATATTCCCACAAAATCTTTTATCCTATTCACACAATATGCACGAATACCTCTCCTTAATCTTCTTCCTCTTTTAGCTGTGCTCATTATAGAGCAAAACAATTTCAGAGCATATGAACTACAACTGTTATGTAAAAAATGTAAACAATGGAATTGGGATTTAATTATATGTCAAATAATAAATCAGTATGATCTTTTGATCTTTTGTTTGATGTAGTGCTCCATGTGTGCTCTTGAAAATGCTTGGTCCAACTTGCTCACTACCAGTTTTAATTCTTTTATGCTGAGTGGTTGTTAATATTCTGTTAGTCACCTATGTAAGCTATGCCCTCTATTTAAAGGAACTATAACTGTAATGCCAATGATGTGCTAGCAGGATTGTACTGGATTTTTTATAATGGTTTGTTGCTGGAGAGCAGAGGGGAAAGTGCAGCAGTGTACAAAGTGAGTTTTTCAGATAACACTCCTATCCCTATTTATTAATTCACATTACAAAAGATAAAAAAATATTTGCTATATTAATTATTTATTATAAATATGCATCAAGAAGTACAATAAGAATTTAATAATCTTCTCAACCCTGCTATGACTTTTGGAGCGTATGCCAATATTAAACAGAGTTTCAAGAAAGCCAATCAGATAGGACTTAATGCTAAATAAATATGAAATAATATTTAGTTGCACAGTTGCACAGTGACACAGTATCATATTTCATTCCTTACATGCATACTTTATCATATTTCTCCCGTATCTACTGTTTTAATATATGTAATTATTCAAAACTGACAGTCATGGTTAGACACATTATATAGCCTGCAGACTCGAAGGTAAGCAGTTCAATGTTATTCACCCTTCTCAAGAGCTCAAGAGTATAATACATTTTCTAATCACTAGTTTTTCTGATCACTAGTTTAGCTCTTTATTACTCTGGCAAGGTCTGCTCAACAATCAACAGTGTCATGTTTAACTAAGTAGTTCATCCAGTTCATCCCTTTCATAGTATGACTGATCTATTAGTCCTTTCAAATGAAATGAGTAAACTTGCCAGCTGGGGAAGAAAAAAAAAAAAAATAATAATAAATGATAATTTAAGTTTTCCATGTGGTAAGGTTGATGGAATTTATAAGAGCAATGTTGTAATACACAAAAGCCTCCACAATACATATAATCAGAAATAGTGCATACATAATGTGAAATTATGAACATTTAAAAACAATAAACATTGGCTCGAATATACAATATACTGTATATCACCAACAAGTACAAAGAAATATGAAATTATGGGCATATTTAAGTTTATGCAGACAAATATTGTGTGGCATTATAGTTCAATTTATTTATTGTTTAATTATTTATTGTGCTGTGTGTTTTTTTGTATTATTAGATCTAGATTGTAAAAGACTGATAAAAACATATAACAGAATAATATCAAGTTATACATATACATATAGTTATACATGTGACCTGAAGGCAGCATTCGTTTCCAAAATTATAATACACAGTATGAAAAAGACTTCTGTAAAATTATATATTCTACATTTAAATTTTAACGACAGAAGGTTAAAATGGCAAAAGGTTAATTGGTTAATTGGTTTGCAATATTTGTTATACCAAATCCACTATGATGAACACATACGTGTGGGTGTGAGTGTGTGCGTGTGTGTGTGTGTGTGTGTGTAAAACTGTGTAATAACACGTATGGACTATATACATTATATATGATGGAGCTGATGGAATTACTTTTTGTCATGACTCAATTACTTTTCTAATTTCTTTATTTTCTTATAACCGTTTTTCATTACATGGCCACCATGCATTAAGAATTTACAAAATGATGCCTCTTTATAAGAGTCTCTTTATTTTAAGTAGGCTGTACTAGCTTTCAAATGTAATTTTTGCACTCTTAACAGCATTGAGCAAGAGTGTGCTGTAAGACTGGCCCTGCTGCTGAACTCTTGACCAGGGTCATGGCCTGACCTGTCTGACCCCTGGCTGGTGTGACCTGTCTGCATGGCTAACCTTGTTGCCATGACACCATAAGCACAGAGGTCATACTGAATGGAGAGTCAGAGACACATTCGTCTAGGGGAATTCCTACGGCTCTCACTCTTTTTTCTCTCACACTCTCTTCCCTGAGTCTCAGTCTCATCCTCTTCGCCTTTCTATCGACACATTCACTTTCCTCTTGTTCAAGGAAAGAAAGGAAACATGGCTGTGAATTAAATGATAATATATTAGATTTGTCGCCATCATTCTATTGCAGTGATGTTTTAGATTTAAGATAAACAAATTTTAACACAGACGGTCACACAATAATGGCTAAAAAGATTATTCAAGTCTGCAAAGGATAATTGAAGAAAAAGATTTTCCTACTGTAAATGGAAGCTGGTTTATATCATAAAATAAAATATTAATAAAATATTAATCATCTAAAAATTAGCTGCTGTTAAAAAAATATATATATATATATATATATATATATATATATATATATATATATATATATATATATATATATATTTTTTTTTTTTTCCAAATGCAAAATATGTCACTGTATAAAATTATGTTTCATTTCACATTACTTGCACAATGATTTGTTCTTTTAGCTGGTCTACTGACCAAAGATATGACAAGTAAACCGATGCAAAAACAGAGAATTAAAAGAATAAGAAAAGAGAAAGTTGATGACATAATTTAAAAAGAAAGGAAGAGAAAAAGAAAGAAGCATGTGTCCTGCCTCACTCATTGTCCAAGGATTGAGTTAATAGACTTTAGAGTGGTGCCTTTGAGGTGATGAGGGATTATAGGGCAATCTGGGGCCAAAACCACCCCAGTGTGTGCATGTGCGTGTGTGTCCTCAGTACTTCTAGTGCAATGCACTGGAAAGAAAAAGAAAGAAAAAGTTCGCAAAAATTCACAAATACATATATTCTTTCTCTATCTGTATTTCTGTTTGTCTTTCTCTCTCTCTCTCTCTCACTCTCATACATGCGCACACACACACACACACACACACACACACACACACACACACACACACACACACACAGGTCTGTCAGAGGTGTATTACAGTTTTTCGCTTAACATTACACTGGCTGTTATGACTAGAAAACTGACACGCTAAAAGTTTCATTTCACACTCACTCAGCAAAGGTAGGTTTGACTTATGAACATGAGCAATTTAGGTTAAAATTTAAGAGGATATTGGCTCAAGTGTCATAGACTGTCATACACCCAAATTCCCATAACTTTAAACCTAGTTTCAGTTTTCACTGCTGTGACCTATTTGTCTGAAAATTTTAGGCCACAAAATAAACTATGATGCAGCCTTTTCTTTAAAAAATTACTTAAAATATATAGTTTCAATCACCCTCGGGCAATCATGTGGCAGCTGCATTATATGCAAAATATTGTGGAATTCATCAGTTTTGAGTCAAGATCTAGGGGTAAAGTCTACATCAAACATCAGAATGGAGGATAAATTCTGTTGATTCTAACAATGTTGTGCATTTTGTGATGCTTTTCATTTCACCATTGTTAAAAAAAAAAAGTGGTTATTTACAGTAACGTACTGTTGTTTTCCCAAAAGTTTAAGCCATTCTCATGTGACCTTTCACACTAACCAGTGCGACAGAATTGCTTTCTTTTTCTTTTTTGCATAATTCTGTGCAAACATTTGATATTGATTACAGTGAAACTATACTGTAGGCATATCACATATACAATTACTTTTAAACATTTAACATTTAACATTTTTTAAACAAAAATGTATTTTTTTTCTTTTATTACAATATGACTTCATTCTTCACCTTCCTTCCATCTGAATGTCGGTGAGTACACACCTGAATGCATTGCAAACACACACACACTGGCTTTTTCTCTTGTTAATGGTCACTCATATTTAACATGTTGCTGTAATTATATTGCTTATTTCTTTGCTTTTTGATGACCAGTTTAAGCAAGGTACAAGTGTAAATATTGGCAGGCCATCTTACTTAGAAGGTGCATTCAGTCTGGAGATTTGCTGGTTAGTACACACAAAAATCCACTAAGGCAGACCATTAGGACAACCTGCACTGTTTCTTCCAGATAAAAAGACAGACAGGAGACAAACTGGACATCTGTAGCTCAGCGCAATGGCCTGATCAGTTTCTAGTGGTGTACTCACCCAACACCCACATTCAGCTTTTATTTATTTGCTTTTGGCTGGACACTGTCCAGCATGCACATTTGTAATTGGAGTCGCTAGCTAGCGCAAGAGGGCCATTAGTTGGAGTGCATGGAGCGTGGGGGGAAAAAAGATGTAAGGTCTGTTAAAATATGTTGTGTTACGACACTTACGAGCTCCCGTGGGTGACCGGGGTGCTGTTTTTTATTGTCAAATCTATTAATCAGTAAATCTACCCATATAAAGTCTTATTTGTGCTTCATTCTTGATAAATGTGCGGTTCAGTCATTTTCCAGACATTGTAGCCTACTGTTGGAAAGACATACAAGACATTGCAGAGCGGCACAAACAACATGCTCCATTAAGAAAGTATGAAAATCATTCATTTGTGCGTTTACTGACTGCTTATTATATGAATATCACAATGCGTCTTGGATTGGCAGAAGATGTTTTTTTTTTTCCTAGCACAGCTGCTCACATATTAATTCTTCACATGTGTGTATGAGAAAGCGAAAGACAGAAAATCACAGGCATAATATAAAAGATGCCTAAAGAAAGAAAGAAAGAAAGAAAGAAAGAGAAATTTTCACATTTTATGCCAGTCTGTTGAATGCTGATGAACTGACTCTGTTGATCCTGACTGGTCAGAACATGTTGATTTTCTACAATAGCAAATTTGACAACAGTGCCAGCTGCACTGTATATATTAAAGACCTTGTTGAAATACATTATAATTTCTTCTGCAGGAACAATTTACCCGGAGACTTGTTTCGCAGACTCTCTACACAAACTAAAGTGTATAACTGACAGTCTGTGAGTTTTAATTTCATGTTTATTTCAGAAGGAGTCTCCAGTGTCAGTGCTTGAAACTGTTAAAGTTTCAAAGTTTGCAGACGCAGAAAAGTTTGCAGGGTTTGGGCATTTTTTTCTAAAATAAAGGTTATGAGAGAGCATAAATAAGCTTCTTGACCATTCCAAAACAGCTTTAAATTATTACAAATCTCTAGCTATTCTTTAATAAATTATAAAATGTAATTGATGGTAAACAAAACACTTATATGTTGTTAATAGAAATCAATAATTTTAGGTGGATTACCCTTCTCATCATGCAATCCAAATCATTGATTATTTGTTACTCTTAACCAAAATGATGTTAAAGCAACACATCTGTCATTTACAGGATACAGCAATAAGAAATGCTACAGAACTGAATTTTGGCCAACTGACAGGAAAACTAACTCTAAATATTTGTAATTAGAAAATAAGGCACTTAACCATAATGTCTAGGGAAAATATTTTTTAAATATTAGTTTAGAGTAACAACAATTTAAAATTAATAGAAGTGAACATGAATTATATACACGCACACACATGCAGAAACATGCTGAAGGTCAAAATTCAAGACTTGATTTTAAATCAGCATTTGAAATATTAAAATGTGTTTATTAAAATGTGCTACCAATTCAGAGAGATTCCAAAATTTCAAATAAGGGAAATTTCTGCATGAAGTGTTTCATAAATACCATAAAGAAGGAAGAAGCTCTTTTGTGTAAAGTAGAATATACAGATATTCCTTTTGTCCAGGAAAAAAAAGCCAAACTTTTATATATATATAAAAGGAATGAAAATTCGAAAGGAAAAATTGCTAATGATTCTCCGCATCATGTCCACAGGTGTGCATCATTAGAGTAGTTTATATTCAGGTTTAAAGAATTTGTCATAAGCACATTAAAAATTAGATTGCATAAATACAAAGCAACAATAAAAGTACTCGACCAGTGGAAACAAAATGTATGATTATATGTGCAAAAATATAGAAGTCAAAAACTGTGCAAATGTCCTTCTTGATATTGAAAATTACAAAGTACCACTGAATGAAGGAAAAAAAATGCAAGAGGTCATGATTGCATTATGTGAAAAAAAATTAACAAGTCATGTTTTATGCTTTCTTATAGTTTGGGGATTAAATATTCTATGTGAATTATGTGTTTTTGTCTCCGATTTTCATTCGTCATATTAATATTTTAGAGATCTTCCAGTTGGCTAATGGACTAGGCATATTTGCATATAATTTCATGAATAATTCTGAATTAATTAGAGTGCTTAATTACAGCCTGTACACATATATCGTGCATGTGTGTTTGTCTATGTGTGTGTGTGTGTGTGTGTGTGTGTGTGTGTGTGTGTGTGTGTGTGTGTGTGTGTGTGTGTGTGTGTGTGCTACACAGAGAAAATTATGAGTAATCATTAAGAATCACTCAGGCCACAAACAAAGACTTATAAACACAATAATCTTGACAGAAAAGGGCCAATTATAAAACACTGTGTTATAAATCCATAGCTTCATGCATGTTTATAATTTATTTATATATTTTTGTTTTGTTTCTGAGCTGTAGACAGGAGATTAATATTCAGATGAGCACATGAGTGCATAGGTCCAATAACAATGCGAAGGTACCATCCATTTGCTCAAACACATGGAGGGAGGTAAATGGCTTTGGGCTTTTTCTGATGTTGCCCTCTTGTTTCACCTCCTCCCTTCCTCTGTCTGTCTCTCTCCTGCAATCACACTCTCTTTTCTCCTACCATGGCCTTAATGAATGCAAAGAGAAGAGTACATAGACGAGGTTAGTCTCGTCGTGCAGCACCCACTCAATGTGACCCAGGTTCAAAAGTTCACTCAGCGCCTCGTGGGCACAGATAGACCACTGTTATTGACACCTACACTCCTTCTCTCGTTACTCTCCGCTCTCCCCCTCTACTTGCAGAGACCCACTCTCTCTTTGTACTCTGAATCTGTACTGGTCTTCATTTTCACCCACTCTGTCCATCTTTTCAAGTTTTGTTTTTCCTTCTCTGTTCTTTCCCTTTTGTTCTCACTGCTCTCAGCAGAAAAGATGCAGAATAAGTGAAGTTTGCATGGTTGAGGTCAAAGCAATGAAAATGTCCATGAACACACAATGCAGTAACAGTTAATGAAAACAGATGGTTATTATTTTCTAATGAATTTTTAAAAAATGAAATTATGGCCTACTGTCTCAGAAAGTTCCAGTCTGTCCATAATGCTGGGATATTGGGATACCATGGGTAGGGCGGATAAAACCACAATATTGGGGTCGGTTATATTACAAAATGTCATTTTTTGAAGGTATTTCTATGATACACAATATATAGGACTGTTTACAAACTAACAGCACTATTGAATATATATGTGTAAAAATATATGTGCTTTATTGTTTATATTTTAACAACCACAATATTGGGGTCGGTTATATTACAAAATGTCATTTTTTGAAGGTATTTCTATGATACACAATATATAGGACTGTTTACAAACTAACAGCACTATTGAATATATATGTGTAAAAATATATGTGCTTTATTGTTTATATTTTATATATATATATATATATATATATATATATATATATATATATATATATATATATTATTAAAAAACAATATATATAATGATAATAAAAAGAAGGGAAAAAAGCAGAAAACTTTAAAGGAGAACATTTTAATATCAAATCAGTTGCCTCCAGTTGGTCTGTAATAAATTTAATTTTGAAATAAAAAAAGATTTACAATATCACATTGTGTTATGATAACAATACATTGTTTTTATCTCCCAGTTTGATGATATATAATAACAAAACAAAAACATAGTACAATATATAATTTTGCTTGAAAAATAGTTCCAGCAGAACAATAGTATTGCAGTGTTGCATTTAAAACAAAAATTAATTACAAGGAAAAAATAAGGAATTCAGTAAAATGTATTTTAAAAATTGCTTCATGTTAACAAAATTCTAATATTAACTAAACTGCTCCCTAACACTTTATAATTATAAGTAATAATTATAAGCACATTATTTTAATGTATATTAAAGTATTTTGGTTATTATTTGTCATATTATGCTATGCTAATTATGCTAATTATACTAATCCCAGACCTCACCCTGACAACGATGGTTCTAAAAAAAGTGGAAGCAAAATAATTGAAAATGTCTCATTTCACAATAGTTTTGCCAAACATACTGTCTGCCCCCTCATTATCCACTTCATACACAAGCCGTAGTCTATCCATATTCAGCTAATTTCACATTGTTATTTGCCCAAATCCCAGGCATATTAACTCTTTGTTCTTTTGTTTCCTGGTTTCTGTACTGCAATGAAAATGATGTGGCTTTTTTCTCACAACCATGAGGGCAGGACACTCAGAAGGCCATAAGAAATCTGAAATTCATCATTTAAAGACAGAAAAACATAGAAAATACGGAACTGCAGATGGTGTTTATGTTAATTTTATCCATTTCATTTTATCCATTCTGTGATAATGCAAACAGATTTTTTTTTTAATTGGAATTGGTACAGTACATGTATTTGAATCATAAGTAGGTGTTAAATAGCACATCCTTGTAACTATTTTTAAAAATATTTTGTTTAAATTAAGTATAATAAATTTCTAACTGAAAACAAAATGAAAAGTGTTAAATGTATCAGAAAAAAATATACTAATCCAATGCTAATTACTGCCAGCAATCTAAATGCAATGCTAGCATCTAAATCTATATGACATCTATATGATATTGTTGTGGATTCTGCTAATGATCAGAGATGAGCTGAGATAACTGTGGCAATTGGCTTTCTGAGAATAGTTTGCTTAGTTGCAATCTCAGATAAATGATGGACAAACTGTTACATTTCATGAAAAAACTGAAATGAAACCCATTCAGCCATCTTAACAGTGGAACATTGTGCTCAAACATTTCGGGGGATCTCACATCTGGCCCTCTAAAAGAGACTGAAAAGACTAAAAATGCTTTAAGGTGAACATTTTGCATATAGCATCATTAAGATCCAAGTGGATCAGGTGGATAAAGTAATGATGATTAATCTTCAAATATAAATAACTAATAAAACCAAAGAGAAAAAATGCAAATGCATGCACAAATATAAATTAAAATTACACAGAATGCACAAGCAATAATTTGGAAATCGTTTACATGTGGACAAATGAGCAAACGTAAAAAAAAATAAAATAAAAAAAAGACAAAGTGCAGCAATGCAAAATATAAGGTCCTTATACAGTGTTCCTTAAAAGAAATCGGATTCGGGTCTGATAACACTCAGCGGACGTGAGATGGAGCAATAGAAATGTACAGTACTGCAGTGTGTATTTAAATCTCTTTTGGAAAATGTAGATATGCAAAATTTAAATTGTAGTTACTTTGAACCTTTACTATTCTAGATGAACAGATTTAAACACAAAAACATACCATGGCAAATGATTACATTGTACCTTTCATGTTACAAATCCAGCAGCTACAAAATATATATGAAGAAAAGGCAATAGGAGATATAAACAAACATCTTTTTAAAGAGTTCTAGTTTGATATATGCATTCCAGAAGGTATGCCTCTTAGAAGTACACTATAAATTATCACTGACTTTCTGCTACTTTAAATGTAAATGGTGAAATAGCACAACATCTGTAACGCATGACAAATTTCACACAGAGTGAACCCACACGCACACACGCACACACACATGCACACAAAAAAGAACAATTCTGGAGGGTCTGTGTTTGTAATATCTCTTTTGTGCTATAATTTAGTATTTCCTGATTTAGGATGGCATCAGATGAAATTAAGGGGTCAAACTAGTCAAGGTCAAGGAGATATTCTAATATCACATAATTAGATTCGTCTACTTATAAGGTTCAGGCTAGATGGCCACATTTTCATCATTAAATAGTGTATGATGGGATACCTTAGAGGATATGCATTGTGGCTCTGAACTCCAAAATGAGATGCCATCTCCCTTACATTGGCCTTCTGCTGTCTGCTGAGAATAAAGAGATGCATGGCACGTCGCGATGGGCAGAGCAAATCAGGCACACACAAGCATGCTCACTCGCACACACACTCCTCCATCTGCAGGCCTAGAAAAATGTCAGCCCAGCGGTTTCCAATCAGGCCTGCTTGCTGTCTCCACTGCAGATGAATGACTAAACAGAGAGTGGCTGCGGGTTCAACGGGAGGTCAGTCTGCCCAGGTACCCCTCCTCTCTCTCTCTCTCTCTCTCTCTCTCTCTGTTTCTCTCTCCTTCAGCAAGCAAATGAGAATTTGATTTTTCTGTGCATCAGCCTGCACTGGAGAGATGGATGAAGTTTGGATGCGAGAGCCAGGTGCCCTGCTGCTTTGTTAGGGAAATGAATGAGCAAAGCCTCTACAAAACGCAGAACATATAACCTGCAGCACCCATAAATAGAGCCAGGGTTTCAAGAGTTCAGTTAGGCTGCAGAATTTTTCTGATCTTCTGCATGGATATGATTCTCCACATCCTCAGTATATAGTAAAAGCATCCTGACAATACATATTTCTATGTCTGGTTCACAAAAAAGTATCTACAGTAATAAATATTAAATTAGTCATGTTACAATTTACAGTACCTTACCCAGACGAATTTTAAACAACAAAATGTTAAACATTCTTGATGTCTATGGAAACAAAAATCAGTCAGGGAAATACTGTAGCTTTAACATTATCCAGAATTATATGAATTTGCATCAGGTGAACCAAAACAGGTGCAAATGACTGGTAAAAGAGCTAGTGGGAGCAGCATGTAAAACCTGATTTGACATGAAGATGAGAAACTTAGTCTTGCTCGGTCATCACAGTTGAGCTGAGTGGCAATGCATAATGTTAAGAACTCATTTGGGAAACTTAATTCTTAAGCTTAGAGAAGTTCTTGACTTTATTTATTTATTTATTTATTTATTTTAAGTTCTTGAAAAGTAAAGATAAAAGCCTTAAGAGATTAAATTATTGCAGAACAATCCAAATTACTGGAAACTTATGCAGAGTAGGCCACCAGACTTCTGGAAGTTCTTGAACAACTTGCTCATCATATATATTACAATATAATAATATATATGTCATATGAGGAAAAATCGCATAATTATGACGCAGAGTGTTTATAGCATCACAGTTCACAGCTGCTGTTATATTTCAGGAAGAAACCACGACCTGTCCAAAGAGAAGGATGTAAAGCATTTACAGCAAAGACATTTAAAATAAAAAACTTTAAGTCTACATGTGTAGATGAAAAATGTAGAAGTGAGATTTGCAATGTCAGAGATCCAGATAATCATCCAGTCAAATTGATATTTAAAAAAAAAAAAAAGTATCCTTTGTATGAAACCAATGTATCCTTATAAACACGGACATAATAGAACACGCTGCATCTAGGAGTAAAGTAAAAATGTATCACAGTTTCACTTGGTATAATATGTTATTAGTGCTTATTCAGCATAGGTGTTCTGCCACAGATTTGAGATTTAAGAAGACAAACACAAGTAAGAACAGAGACAGCTAAAGCCTATTATGGAAACATTCAGTTATTCTATTCTGTGTGTGTGTGTGCGTGCATGCGTGCGTGTGTGTGTGTGTGTGTGTGTGTGTGTGTGTGTGTGTGTGTGTGTGTGTGTGTGTGTGTGTGTGTGTGTGTGTGTGTGTGTGTGTGAGTGTGTGTTTGCGCGCACGTCTTCCACCCACAGGCTAATCATGGCAATGACCTACTGGTTTAAACAAACACAGCATCCGTTATACAGACTGCCATGCCTAATGACTACAGCATGAGTTTAAGTTCAAGACTCAAGTTTCCACACAAAACATACTGAATTTCACTATAGACCCTATTTATGCAAGCGATATAAAGCTGCGCTTACCACACTCTATATTAAAACCAAATGAGAACGTGTCCCACAGCATGCACAAACATACCCATAATCTTTTTTCTGTACTGTACTGCATGTGTGTGTGTGTGTGTCTGTGTGTGTGTGTTTTGCTGCACTACGCTTGTCCTTGCTGTCTTTCTCTCCTTCTTAACAATAGGAAGGCGGGCTACAGAATGTCACACCAATGAAAAATGAGTTTCCTGTTCTCTCACAACATCAGGAAGTACTCCCCTCCTAGCTAGACCCACAAAAGACAAGATGGAAGATCATATCTTTATCTACTTTGTGTGTGTGTGTGTGTGTGTGTGTGTGTGTGTGTGTGTGTGTGTGTGTGTGTGTGTGTGTGTGTGTGTGTGTGTGTGTGTGTGTGTGTTTCTTGAGCTTGATAATGTTCATTTTTCCACTTCAGTTTTTAATTCAAGTCTATTTTCTCAACTTTCCAAATTGAATGAATGAATGAATAAATAAATAAATAAATAAATAAATCTGAAACCATCCGGGTAATGATTTGCACTTCACATCACCCTTGTGCAGCTAACCTCTGCCATAACCCTAACCTTTGCAACGTTTCACTGTGGCTTGCTTATCTGGACACGCAGGACTATGTTGGCTCAACATGTAGGTTTTATGCTCATGCACTATATCAGCACCCTTGACTCCATATTATTCTTTCCATTTCACTCCATATCAGAAGCATGGATAGAGAGAAAAATAGAGAGAACGGAAAGGATATTTGACAGTATGACCCGGTCGTGTCCCAGCAGTGCCCTACTTACTCAACCAATCGAGGAGAGAGATACTGAAAAAGAGTGTGAGAGAGAGAGAATTTGAGTTGAAGTACTGGTCACAGCAGCATAGGTGGAACATCAGTACACAGGGAGCCTCATTTTTCAACCAATTTCTAATTCTCTTCTTTTTTTCGTCCCCTCTCATGAACACAGTACAATTTCTCATACGCAGCCAACATTTTGTCTTTACATATAATATACAGCGTACAGAAAAACAACATAGTATTTCTACAGCAGAAAAACACAAGATCCATCCTTCAGGAATGAAACAGATAAATCTTTATTTATTTATTTATTTATTTATTTATTACTTTGTGTGTGTGTGTGTGTGTGTGTGTGTGTGTGTGTGTGTGTGTGTGTGTGTGTGTGTGTGTGTGTGTGTGTGTGTGTGTTATGCAAAATAATAGTAAAAACTACATTTATTTTTATATATAATCCCTTCTACACACTTACGATTGCACTAGTCATTAGTCAATTACACTTGTGCTTGGCCTCCCAGGAACTCCTTTAATGACCCAAACATGTGGAAATTACTTGGAGCGAGATCAGGATTGTATGGAGGATGTGGCAATAACCCCCAGCCACATTCTGAAAATGTGCAAATAGTGTCCATGAATGGTTGTATATACACAGATACATGTTCTCACAGATCTATTCTCACAGATACATGTGTTTTCTCAAGTTGGCTACATGTTATCAACATCAATTGATGTTGATTGTTAAAGATCAGGCATGCTAATCGCTGAATGTTTATGGGAACGACTGAAGTCTGAGACAGCACGGTCTCGGTTTGACTTGATGGCCCTGCGCATAACACACATGGTAAGCCACATTATATTAATTAAAACCCTTCAGTTCTTTAACATAAACAACTTCTTACTGAGATGTATACAACAACTTTGGTGTATACATAAAAATATACTAAGATTTTTTTGGCTTATTTTTGCTGGGTGGGGCTGTTTTTGGTATAGATGATATTAGTTCAACCAAAATAATTTAACAATATTCCATTTTGCTTCAGAGGTATAAACAATAAGCAGGGACTATATGGGAAGCCCAAGTTGCTCTAATATGCAATCAAAATTCAGCAATGAAATGGTTCTAGGTTACTGATCAGAAGGTTCAAGCTTCCACTGTTGAGCCCTTGAGCAAGGCCCTTAACTGTCTCTGCTCCAGGGGCACTGTTCATGGTTGATCCTGTGCTCTGACCCCAGCTTTCTAACAAGCTCAGATATGTGAAGAAACAATTTTACTGTGCAGTAAATTATATGTCTTTATGTATACATATGTAGTCTATATTTTGCATTTTGCTAATTAAATATTTTAGTGAATAAAATTGCCAAATATTTGCCTGCTGTTCAGCCCTGCATAAAATATATAGCTCATAGTCCTCAAGTGAAGCCTGGTTTCCTTGTCAGATTCAAATCCATAGAATTTTAATGGGAACAAAGTTATTTGAAATTGGACAACCGGTTTTCGATATGTCTTAATCTTGATCTTAATCAAAATAATGTCCTTTTGTGTCCCACCAAGGTGCAATGCTTGGGTGTAGTCTTTTCTTCTACTCTTTGCTTGTTCTTCTCTATATGATGATTAGCAGTTCTCTCATAACTATCTGTCAATCACTCATATAGTAATAACAGGACTGACAACTTAAACTTAATCATGTGAGCACCATTCAGACCTCAGAGGTGGAGTAGGGGCCAGCATCTATTATAGCTTTTCATCATTGCAATTGGCAAATATTGTAAATAAATCTGAAGTATGTAGTAATTATTTATTTATTATTACAATTGTAACAGTTTCTGTCAATTTGTCAGTGTATTTTGCTGTGATAGTACCCAAACATTGCATGTATATAAATATACTGCAGACCAGTAAAGCTTTATATCCTTCTGTATACAGGTTCACCCATCCATCCATTCCTCCATCCATCCCTCCATCCATCCATCCATCCATCCATCCATCCATCTACCGGCCCATCCACCCTTCCACCTATAATCAATTACAATCAATAGAATTTATATTTTTATGATCGTTGCTTTGATCCATTGTCTGTTGATACATGTTCTTTTAATCCACTGCATTAATCCAAACAGGCAATTCATCTGTTTACAGGCAAGTTGTATGTAGCTAGCACAAACTTTTAGGAGGATTTTTAAGAAAACATTTTAATAATTATTTGGTTACACATGATTAACATTAAAATAAACAACATTTTTTGAATTCGTACAAAAATTTTATAATGTTAATAAAGGACAAAGAGCAACATTGATGTATTGAATCCACTTTTTTTTTTATCTACAAACATTGAATATACAGTTTGTGCTGCCACAGTAGTCATTTTGAAAAAATACTTAATTTAATTCAGATTATTATGAAATTCTGGAAAGAAACTTTTACAAACATATATTGCTTAACATAGCATGTTTAAAGCATGCAGTATTATAAGCAATTTCTATTCTAATATACTGTATGTTTTATTGCTTATCAGTGATGAAGTACTAATTATGTTATACAAGGATAAATTAGTGAAAACTATAAGCTAGGCCTGGGCAATACAACAATATAATCATGAACATAATATTGTTATACTGATGATAAATATAACCATAAATATAATGATAAATTGTCACAATGCTTGATTTACAAGATTCTTTTCTGATATTGATATGTGGTATCATTCTTTATCTATATATACAGGGTGTTCGAAAAACTCGACTGATTGGTAGCACCTCAGCTGATGTTACAATATTGAGTTGTAACGATATTAAAAATCATTAAAAATGTAAAGAATTTACAGAACTCTTCTTATTTGGTGTTACATTTGGTGTTATTTTTGCAGATATTAGGTAAAATATAAATTACCTAATTTTCACACGGTTTGTAAATGAACACTCCAGTTTTGCTAGATGCTTCTTGGAAAACTCATTTATTAGTGGTTATCACTGTATATCATAGACATTTCTTTGAGAATCATGATATGATCTTTTTTGTCATATTGCCCACTCTTACTATAGGTGATTAATGTTTTCCATATAAAAAATGAAGATCATGTAAACTTTAATAAAACCACAATAAACCTTAACAAAATGACATATGGAGCTACTGTGCAAGAATGAAAGAAAGAGAGCAAGAAAGATACAAAAGCATAATGAAACTGTGAAACAGAGGGATTTTTCCCTCTGTATAAATTAATTTAACCGTAGGAGCTTTCATTATCACTCCAACGTCACACTAGTAGTAAATTTACCCAGAGAGAATGAAAGACAGAAGAGCGAGAAGAGCACCAGATATGGCAACAATTTACATTGATTACATCCATATGTGTAGAATATAAAGACAGTTTTGAATCAGAGACTGTCCTAGAGCAGTGAAATCCCATATGTTCAAGGCAGAAAATGTGTAACCATGTGATTTTTGGCAGGCATTTGGATCTTTTGTACATCTTCAACTTTTCATAGTGTGTGTTTCCCTTTTTAGGGTCTGCAGCAAAGGGGCACCTATAGATAACCTTCAACAATATAGACAATCCATATGTGCAAGAGTGATAATGAAATCATTGCTCAGTGTGTGTGTGTGTGTGTGTGTGTGTGTGTGTGTGTGTGTGTGAGTGTGTGTGTGTGTGTGTGCAAAGAAGTGCAAAGAAACAAAGCTCTCACCAACCAGTTTCATCTCAACATGCTGGCAGGAGAAATTCAGATGCTACTCACATGGTTCTGTTGAAAATCTTTTGAAATAAAGTTGGCATAATTTTTTCACTGTATTGTAAGATTATAGAAAAATATTATTTTGTTATTACTTACAGGGACATTGTTTTAGATATTTCCATTATAACAAGTAAATACATCCACTTGTAAATACATGTCTGTCTTAAAGATTCATTAAAGTAATTAATAAATATAGATTCAGTATTCCCATTATTACTGGTTAAAGGTTAGGAAAACAAAAAACTAACAAACAAAAAAACATACTTACTGACACTTGGCTGCAGATTTGTGTGTGTGTGTGTGTGTGTGTGTGTGTGTGTGTGTGTGTGTGTGTGTGTGTGTGTGTGTGTGTGTGTGTGTGTGTGTGTGCGTGCGTGCGTGCGTGCGCGTGTGTGCGTGTGTGTGTGTGTGCGTGCGTGCGTGTGTGTGTGTTTGCAATGTAAATGAAAGCAAAAGAGAGACTAAGCTTTCAACTCCCTTCTATAATCTCTCACACTCATTTCATATAAACACACACACGTACACTAAACGTGCTACATACTTGTGTCAGGTTCAAAAGTTTGGTGGAGTTTTAGCAGAACCATATAAATCAAAGGAGGAGGGGAAAAACCAGTGATGAAGCAAAGAAAGAAAGATGAGCTGTCTGTTTTTCTCACTTATCCAATCACATATGGCAAGCATTTTTACTCTTGAATCTACACGGCCTTCTTTCCTGTGAAGACACACACATAGATAGTTAGATTTAAGGGAACAGGGAAGAGCTCTCCAGGTTTCCTGAAAAAATTTTTTTGGCTCTTACCTTCAGTCCAGTCCATGTACCTGACAAGTTACAGAGGAATTTTTTTTTTGGTGGTTAAGAAACACAGTGACTTATGAATAATTCAAGCATAAAAACTTCACAACCAGTGAGAAACAGGTGCATATGATGACATATGGCCGGTGATTAGTATTTTTTACTAAATACTGAATACTGAATGGTTGGAATAGATGAGAGGGGAAACAAGGTTGCTGCTAACATTGTTAAATAAACAATCAATTTTTAAATTGTATCCTTTGCACACTTTGCAGCCTGTAACACTAAAACATTTGTTTCACACTTCTTTAATTTAATCAACATATTTTCATTTAATATGAAAAAATTAAGATATATATCATGTAAAGTAGAAATACCCATTCGTCCTATCACCAACCCTTACTTAGACATGTAAAACATTCAAACTGCAAATCACATCCTTGGCCATTCTCCAATGCCAAAATGATTTACCTTTTGTTTGTCCTGACCTTGACACCTACTCACACTGACACTACACCCTTTGACCTACAGAGTAAATCCTACACATCATTTGAGTGTAGACTCAGATCCACTGGTCTTTTGTATGCAGAAAAGCTTTGCTAATATTCAATATACAGACTGTATTACATGGCATATACAGGTCTTTAAAAGAAAAAGTGTTTAAGCTGAATCATTTATATCCTTCAGACTAACCTCAGCAGGACTATGGAGAGGAACTGATTTAATCTAATATAAAACAAAGAAGTCTATAAAGCCTGTTGCAATCCATTATACAGTATGTAACAAATTAGCCTGAATATATTATTGAAAATTTGACATTTTGATTTGGTCTTAATCTTTCATGAACAATTGTAATTAGTTCAGTTTAATGTTTTTATCCAGTCTCAGTTTAAGATTTGATTTCGGTTGCTATTTAATTAGAAGACTTGCTGTCCTCACTAGAATACTGTTTACAGTGACTTTATTAAAAGAGATGAATAATAAACCAGCATCATTACCATTGTGTTATTTTGTCTACGTAGCAAATTGCGCTAATCATTTTGTGCCTCAAAGGGCAGCATTCTGATACAAATTACCATTTAATAAGTTATGTGTCATTTTCTCCATCTCTTATCACAGTGTTGTGGCTGGATTTACAATTATGTTTCATTGTTATGTTTACATACGTACATCCATGCATGCTAAATCAGATTTGAGTATTATTATTATTCAGTTTATATATTGATTATTCGGTTCTTATAGTTTTTGTCTGTTTGTCTTTGTTGAATTGAATTTGTTGAATTGTTTGACAAGTCATGGAAAAATTTAAGAATAAAAAGATATATAACTTATAAAGATACAAAATATTATTTAAATAATATATGCTGAGCAGTTTCACTGAATTTATATCACAGTTACATTATTCAAACTTGACACAGTCACACACTGTAAATCACTATTTACTTGGAAGTTGTATACACTGTATGTCTAAGCATAACATGCTGGTGGAAGCTTGCAGAAATTAAAAGGTTAAAATTCTGTGTTCATATAACTATGCTGCTAACATACAGAATTGCTGCATGGCAGAACTGATGACTATCAGTAATATATATTAGAAATATACCTGTAATTCCATCCTTTTCAGGGAAGTATAAGCAAAGAGTTAGGGTTTCAGATTAAATGACTTTAATTTGCTTCCACAATTGTACACCATAAGATGAAGTATCCCCAAATAAGAGTAATCCTCAAGGGTGATTGAACTATATATATATATATTTTTTTTTTAAATCCCCTGTATGCATGCTAGCCTATCATGCTTATGAAATAATTTATCTCTCCACCAGGAATTTGCTCAGTATTTGTGTTCAAGATACTCTACACAGGCATACGTTTTGGGGCAGTTGACCCTTAGGGCATGTTTTTAGTTTCAATTGCCCCTTGTAGCATTAACTGAACAGATTTACATTGTCTGGAACAACAACAAAAATAAATTAGTTTAAATAATTATTTAAATAGACTACATATCCAACTCATCAACATGTAATATACAGGACTCATTGCTAGCTAAGCTAGCTTCAAATTGGTAGTCATCAGTTTGGATGAGAAAAGGAACAGTGGTTGGTAGCGTAATAGATAAAGAACCAGTGATGTGGAAAAACAACCTTACTTTCTTTGCTACAGTGCCTATCTTCTTCAAAGATCTGTTTGGGATGTAAAATGGCTTTACATTTGAGGTGTACAGTGCAATAAGATGCTTAAATTTGAATTTGAATTTGAAAGGAAAAGTAAGCCTTGATAACCACAAGCTATCAAGCCTCTTAGTTTTGAAGGTGCTATATAGATTCATCTGCTCATCATCATTCACTCACCGGCACACATGAAATGTTACCTTTCAATATATTGTACTTATTAAAATGAAAATAAATATGTATATTGTCATCTGTACACAATATAAATCAAGTATTAATTTATAATGGGAATGTTTGTCTTGAGCATGGCCTATGCTACTAAATAACCAAAAGACAAAGCTAGAAATGTATTTAATTGGTTTGGAACTTAGGAAGTTTTGGCACCAACATCCTCAAACATGCAGTTTGTTATTTTCATATGCCATATGGTCAATTTATTAGATTTTAAAAGAAAGACTTTTTGCATTTATAAAGCTGTCTTTGTCAAGAGTATCTCCTGCTGGACATTATGTGGTTTAGATTTGTAATAACATGTGATTAGGGTAAAAAAAAAATGTGTTCTTTTAATCTTGTCAAGGTTCATTAGTAATATACTTAATGAACAAATAGATTTTTTTCTATACTACACAAATGAAACTGAGCTATGTCAAGTATGCGGCGTGGATTTTCCACCAGATCTATCCTCTCTGACAGTTGGTTCTCTCATACCAACCAACATATCATATTATCTCATACGTTCCAACCATGTCAAGTCAATTGTAATTAGGTAAATGGACCATTTGGATATTAGCTAAGTAGACCAATATCATTAATTATTTAGTTAAATTATAAGAAATGAACAGGGAACAGGTGGTGGAAAATCTAGAGAGGTGGAGGTACGCTCTGGAAAGCAGAGGAATGAAGGTTAGCTGTAGCAAGTCAGAATACATGTGTGTGAATGAAATGGAATCTAAGTGGAATGGTAAGGCTACAGGGGGCAGAGGTAAAGAAGGTGCAGGACTTTACGTACTTAGGGTCAACGGTCCAGAGCAGCGGAGAGAGTGGAAAGGAGGTGTGTACAAGATGGAGAAGGTGTGTCAGGTGATAAAAGAGTATCAGCGAGAATGAAAGGAAAGGTGTACAATACAGTGATGAGACCTGCCATGCTCTACAGCTTAGAGACAGTGGCACTGAGGAAAAGACAGGAAGCGGAGTTGGAGGTACTGTAGCAGAGATGAAGATGTTAAGGTTCTCTTTGGGAGTGACAAGGATAGATAGGATCAAGAATAAATTCATCAGAGGGACAACCCATGTTAGATGTTTTGGAGATAAAGTCAGTGAGGCCAGATTGAGGTGGTTTGGACATGTTCAGAGGCGAGATTGTGACCATATCGGTAGAAGGATGCTGAGGTTGGAACTGCCAGGTAGGAGGTCTTAAGGAAGACCAAAGAGGAGACGTATGGATGCAGTGAGAGAGGACATGAAGTTAGTTGGGGTGAGAGAAGAGGATGCAGGGGATAGGGTTAAATTGAGGCAGATGATTCGCTGTGGCGACCCCTGAAAGGGCATAGCCGAAAGAAAAAGAAGAAGATAAGAAATGAATAAACTGAATTAACCAACTTTTAGTGTATCTTCAGTTGTGAGCAAGGGGAGGGGGGGAGTTTAGTCAAGGTGGGTTCTCTTATCATACTACATAATACTAGTCAGCAGGCATGGCCATGTCAAAAACTTACTGTTGTCATCCAATATGGGTGCATATTTAGATTATCATCTCTATCATCAGTTGCAGCTTTTTGGTAGAATCAGACAGATTCTTAAATAATCTGCTAGGTGGGTCCGTGATGACATTCATCCTAAAATATTTAAAAGGCCTGTGAAGGGGGGAAAAAAGCCCCATAACACCCCAGATGCTCAACTAAACCTAACAATTAGGATTGGGGTCTTTTCTGTATTTCCAGCCTTTCTAAGCAAACCGTACCTGGAGTGTTTGTTACCAAAAGTAAGGATTTCCAGTTCTATTCCAGTCACACCTAGGCACAATTTAGGACTGACATGACTTCCAAATAATCTACTGGCATGAAGGTGGAATCTAATTCTTTTTTTGGACAGTTGGTGCCCTCAAATTGTTATCATCTTATACAAGTTCTAAAAACCTATCCTTGGAGAATCTTTTGCCTGTCTATCCATCTACCTCACTGTGCATGGGGGCAAAATCATTTGGGTCCTCTTCTAGGCAGATTCATTAAGGCTTGAGTTAATTTTAACTTCCTAAATGTTCTTAATTAAGCTGAGGATATGGGCATTTTCAGGCATGTAGATGTATTTTAAAAGCAATTGTTTGATTTAGGAAGCCCAATTTTGGCTCATTTCATTCATGAGCCATCTAATGTTCACTCATATTGATGACTAAGGAAATTTAGCCTCTAAGTCACTTCATTGTTATACCCCAGAGTACCAGGAGCTCATCAATTTATGTTTTAAAGTTACTAAACTCTCAGGTCAACTCAACAAAAGTGGAGTATAATTGTGAACATGATTCAGGTGGTTGTGATTAGATTAAGCTAATTAAGATAAAGATTTGTTTGTACCTTTCTTTTAACCTGGCTGCCAATATGTCCGTATTTGAACTTGTAGTTGAAAAAGAAATTAAATACATTAGTCTATCTAATGTAGTAATTAATTTGACTAATAAGCACTGTACATGTATCTTTATTTAAAAAGGAGATAAAAATCTTTTAGCAACCTCCACAATTCCTGGATATTTTATTACCTAATCCCATGTGTAAACACTGCACAGTAGCAAAATGTTTCCAGCAAATCCTTATCACATTTGTGTTTTGTTTTAGAGGGATAAAGAAAGTGAGCAGGATAGTGTGTTGGACATCATGTATGAGTTATGGCATAAGTTCTGCCGTTTCCTGTGACACATCTGGGCCACATAAACACTGGTCCTGTGGACCAATGACCTCCATCCACTGACGCCTGCATCTGCCCACTGTCTAACCACACAAAAATCAAAAGAGGCCCCACACACATTAAAAGACCCATTTGTTAATTTATTCTTCATTTATTCTCATTAGGAGGCAGACATTTAAGAGTGTATTTGTGTAGGTTAATTTAAGGGTGTGGGTGTGCATGCAAGTTCTTATTTAAGGAGAGTGTGCAGCCCTCTGGAACACAGTAATATGCAGGCATGCCTATGGGTTTTCAGCTTCTCTGCATGTATGATGAATGCTCAGTTCGTTGTCCATGTGTGTACTTGTGGTGTCTGTAACCACGTAGCAGTCGGTTCAATTTCTCCAACTGGCCAACACACCACTAATAAATCTACCACAAATACCAGACTGAGAGGTCACTGTACACACTTCCCAACTTCTGCCAGTGATCATAATGGTAGGACCTTTCTCTCTGTGTGTGTGTGTGTGTGTGTGTGTGTGTGTGTGTGTGTGTGTGTGTGTGTGTGTGTGTGTGTGTGTGAGAGAGAGAGAGAGAGAGAGAGAGAGAGAGAGTCGTGTGGGGTGTGTTTATATGCCGGGTTGCATTTCAAATGAGAGTACATGCTGCATATGCCTTTTCCTGTTATTGTTAAAGTAACCGGGAGTCGTCACTTCCAGAACAATAGTCATCCTACTGGAAGAACACATGCTTACCTATTTAATGCATGCAAAATTGATTATATAAAAATCACATGCCTCTATCGACTAAAGCTCGGGTTAGCAGTATTGAAAAGCTAATTTGTTGAATTCCACAAAGTTACTAATGTTATATAACAGAGATTAGAACAGGAATCCACATTGTTAAAACAACAGCTTTCATCTGTCACAATCGATACAAGTTAAAACTTGCACAGGACGATACACATGACCTACATTTTATAGTGTTCTGCATGACACGCATAATAATATCACTTGTGACATTTCTACATAATATTTGATCAACCTGATCAATACATACAATAAAATCTTGTTACCATTCCAGTAAGGGTCATGGGTAGGTTGCGAAGGGTTAGTGAGAGGTCACTGATGCCCTTTTGTGTGTGTGTGTGTGTGTGTGTGTGTGTCTGTGTGTGTGTGTGTGTGTGTGTGTGTGTGTGTGTGTGTGTGTGTGTGTGTGTGTGTGTGTGTGTGCGCGTGTGTGTGCGCGTGTGTGTACAACAGAAGAATGTAAGGGGCCCTCTGCCCATCAGTCTGTTGTGGAAGGAGGAATGAAGAGAAGGCAACAGAGGTGAAGGATGGGAGGATAGGGTGAAGGGGAGGTAAGGGGGCACCCAGGGGAGGTCAGAACGCGGTCAAATACAACACACACACATACACATACACAGACACATATACACACACACACACACACACACACACACACACACACACACACAAAACCCTGCTCTCACTCTGCTAACCTAACATTCCTCTTCACTAGAAGACCATTTCCGTTTGACAGGCCTTCCCGCTACATATATAGTTTAAAACAGGAACTTAAAACTAGTGTGTGGCAACTATCACGTCCTACTCCACCACAAACACACGCGCAAAATGGATACGCCTTCACTTAAATGAATAGACAAGTAGAACATCGCAATCTGGGATGAATGCACAAAGATGTCTTGCATCTCTCAGCATGCCACACAGAAGAAGGCTCTCACTGTCCCTTATACCCCTGAAACCACCCTTAATATGACCTCACAGCACTATCGCCAAAAAATGAGCTGACCTTTGACCCAAAAGATGTTTGCTGTCTTCATTCACTCTTTTTGCCTCTGTCCCTCTTTCCCATTTCCCTTCTGGCTGGAATGACAAGAGTGTGCCATGCCAAGTCGTGCGCATATCCACAGAATCTACAGAGAGAGGTATTAGTTTATTTCAAAAGCAATCCTTTAATTTCTCCCATCAGTATAATGCTAGAACATGAATGATTGTTTGCCGGGTTGATATCTCTCCACAAAATGCAAAGGGGACTGTGAATGCAAAAAGAGCTGCATTTAGACTAGATATCTTCTGATCTTACATATCAGGAAAAAGTCTATTACATATAAAATAAACAATACTGATCGCTTGTCTTAACATGAGGAGGAAGCAAGGACTAAAAAGGGATTCGTGAAGAATTTTATATAAATATATGGCTTAGGAGATTATATCAAGAAAGCTGGAATAGCAAAAGCAGGAGAAATGAAAGGGGGTCAAAAGGAAAAGTAAAAGAGAAGAGGAGGGGAATGACTATAAAGAAAAGAAACTGAAGGAGGATCAGACAAAAGATTCACCTTTAAACACGCAAATTATATTTACTGCCCCCTGTTTCCTCAGCACTAATTGATCTGTCTCAGTGCTGTGTGTCTGCCAGTAGTCTATCACTCACAACTGTGTTGTGTTTGTTACAATTAACCGGATAATTTTCCATCTCCTTATAAACATTCACGTGCCTGCAGGTGGTCTTTCAGAATAATGAATAGAAAAAGAGAGACCTGTGTTGAACAAGCCTTTTTCAAGTTTCATAACATTATAAGAGAATGATGGTAGTTTTGTTTGTGAATTTGCAGGTTATGTAAAAGAAGCATAGCTTTGAGTGTAAATGGCTGGGCCACAACATGAGGTTCTAACACATGTAGAAAACTGGTTTCATTTCACACAGCCTGTGTGTATCAACATATCCAGGAGACAAATCCTACACACAAGCACAAAAGTAACCGTCTTATAACCAGTCACTAAACCAGACACACAGGAGCCTGCGTCTTGAATGAACATGTTCTCCAGATAGTCCTCAGAGCTTACACACCAGTAATAGCAACTTATGTCTGAGAGAGTACACACAAAAGTCCAAACACAAACAAACAGTAGATGTTAGGAATGTTACAGGAACTCGTCATAGATGTATAAATACCCTTCCTCAATTTGAGACTGTTTCATCCAGGGGGCAGTTTGGTGATTTCCCTGTGCAGTGACAAGTGACATATCTCTCCAGGTCATTACCATGTTTAAAAAGGAAATCCCCAAATAGTGTTGCATTCAGCCCTCTGAAACTGATATAAACCAACTATCACATACTTCACTCAGATCTTCCCAATTACAACAATTTTTTTTATTTAGTAGCTATCACAATAAGGCATCTTTGAGTATCTGTAAAGTGCTGCATAAATAAAAGCTGTTGTTGTATAAATTGTAAGATCAAAATCACTTGCAAATTGATATTCAGATATAGAATTATACACCAGAGTATGAAATTTGTGCGTGTGTGTTTGCGTACGTGCGTGCGTGCGTATTCTTCTTTTGTACATGTTCTGATTGTTACCTGGACATGTGCTGTTATTAAAACCTAAGTTCACAAAGGTGCTTAATTAGTTGTTCGTATTTATTTATTTATACATTCTGTACATATTAGTCATAGTGTAGAAGACACACATAGTGTAGGCTTGGCCACTAAACCAAATCATTCACATGCTAAAGTGAGAAACTATATATATAAAAATATAAATAAAAAATATAAAAGTGCATATATACTTATATATACTTTTATATATAGATACTTATATAATAATTATAATCTAGAAAGTCTTACATATTCACACTAGTTTATATATATATATATATATATATATATATATATATATATATACCAGTCAAATCTCTCTCTCTCTGTCTCTCTCTCTCTCTCACACACACACACGGCGATACATACTTTATTTCCGCTATTTCATCAGTTATGCACGCGGCTTTAATTAAATGTACTTTTAGAGGTATACATTTATAATGTGACACATCGAACATTTGTTTTATAAAACAATATACGCTACTACATTTGCAGAAAGAAATACTTTACACGGGCCAAATGTTTTCTATTTTTTCGAAAATCCGAAATAATAAGTGGACTGTAAAATGAGACTTTTCTTATTTCAGATCAAGGAATGTTTTTTTTCGAAGTGTATATATATATATATATAAGTGTAAGTATATATATATATATATATATATATATATATATATATATATATATAAGTGTATATATATATATATATATATATATATAAGTGTATATATATATATATATATATATATATATATTTTTTTTTTTTTTTTTTTTTTACTTAGAGAACTCTTAAAACATTTTACTTTAAATCGTGTGTATTTCAATTATTCACAATTGTCTTCAATTTCACGAACATATGTTGAGCTCATACAGCTCGTAAAGAATGCACAATATTTATAATAACGATATACTTTTGAATGATTTGTGGTTCAAAAGATTTGGTTAGTGAAATGGCTTTTATATTTACATATTATATATATATATATATATATATATATATATATATATTTATAATACGGCATAAACAAAATTTGCTGAATGTGTTGTACGGAAATGAAATATCTAAAAATAAGTTTAGTTTCGACAAAAACTAAAACATGATGACAAAAAAGTGACAAAAATGAACAAGTCTAGTTTTCAAATGCAGCCCCCATCTGTAGCCTGTTTGACTTTTAATACAACCTCCGCAGTTTTAATATGCATGAAGTGTTTAGTATTTAATTCCTATTTACTATAAACGAAATATTTACTTATTAACGAAATGATACTATAATAATCCAAAACATGAACAAATTGATCTATCAATCATAAATCCGAACAATATAAAATAACACGTACTCACATGACGCAATGAGTGATATTGTACATAACTGGATATAAAAATCTATATAAACATTATTTAGATTTCGCATAAGGACTTTCGAAACCAGCATTAAATTTCTTATAAACATACATAATAATTATAATTTCGTAATCGAAACAGAAATGTATTTTTTTAATGTGCTATTTGTAATTAAAAGGACCTATAAAATACTTTTAAATATTTTTTTTACTCGTCCTTGATTCTACCCCTGACAAAAAAATACTAATTACTTCACCCTAAATGCGACTAGCACACAAATCTTCAAGTTCTCCCCATAATCTCCGCCCTTGATGAATTTTTATTCTTCTGCGTGTCGACAGGGTAAAATCTCAGACGCGTTCTGAGCTGCTTTGCGCCACCTGCTGTTTGTATTTGGAAATTTTTCTTGCAATACCTGTTTTTCTTGCAATATTGTGACGCGATTACTGACATTAATTACCTACATAACAAAGTGTTTAGAAAATGTATAAGTTAATAAACAGTTAAATTTATACATTTAATTTTAGCATTTGTTAGGGAAATGGAGATGCGCAACTAGAATATATTGAGGTCATTGTGTGGCCATAAATATTTCAGCCTGGCCTGAACCCGCAGGAATCTGTTATGCGAGTTGATCAGCTGGAGCAGGCCTTTCTGCATTCCTCTTGCTAATGTCCCATAATTATCACCCAGACAAGATGGAGATTTATAGTTTCCGACATATGCCACGTGTATCTTCTTTGATGATTGGCGTAAGTATAAATAAGTCTTCTTCTTCTTTTTTTTTTTTTACATTAGACTATGGAGGCTGATCTGTGCGATTGCAATCTAAGCATTAAATTTGAGGCCTTCGACACCACAATTTCTCTCCAAAATGTAAAAATTGTGCGATCCATTTGTGGAGCTTTGGCGAGAGGATTTTATCAACACAATTCTATTAAATTTTGATAAATCTCTAGGCATATTTTACGTTTTGCAACTAAAAAATACACAAACATACGTGCGCGTATAATCACGACCTTGATTATTACATGTCATTATGTTATTAGATAATCACTTAGAAAACATTTCGCTGTTTATTTCACCATCTTCACATGCAAAAAAAAACATGTGGAAAAAATCACATAAACTAAAACATAATGTGCATTTTCAAGAGATGGAGTGAAATCTTCAAGGAGGCATACGTTTATTCATAATACGTAGCAGACTTTTTTGTGATTAATCGACAACTTGTATAAATGTTTAATAAATACATTAATAACAAAATATTAGCTATTCGTCTTTAGCGACTTTTGTCATTTGGTCCTTACTTATTTTTCTACATAAACTTTTATACAATATTTACCATTTCATGCCATTTATTTATTAATTCATTAATGCATTCGACTTAATTAACTACTTTATCAGGGGTGAATCTGGAGTCTATACGGAGAAGTCGAAATACACCTAGTATTAGTATAAGAGGGTATTCCATGACTGACCAATTATATCCCCTCTTCTCTTAAAAATAAAATTACTTTATATCATCACATTTATAGCGATGACTTTTCAGGCAATGTATTGTTTTCTATTAATGTTTTTCTTACAAATGAATATATTAAATATATTAAATATTAAAACAGCAAACCTAATTGGTACATATTTATTACATGGCATGCAATTTTATCCATTGGCCCTGTATGTATCCTGTACCCTGGGTGTCTTATAGATTCATTCATCAGGACAGAATTACTTTGTAGTTTGAGGCAAATGTGAGATTATTTCTGCATGCACATTGTAAGATGCTGACGAGCTATGATTTGTAATGTTTGGTCAAAAGCATACATCCTACCTGTTACGCTCTTATGTCCAGTAACATATGTCTCAAGGGAAAATCTTATAAATTATATAATACTTCTGTTTCAGATACAGATTAGCATACATGAAAATACAATCGTTTCGGACATATTCGCTTTCATAAGCATCCATGAATCATCCGTTTTCATGTTTATTGGGTCTGCACAGGATGATGGTTCTGGAAAGCGAGTTTAACCAAGCCTACAACAACGTCGAGATAAACCCAAATTAGTGCTATATAAAACACTCAGCAGTGGAATAAACTCGCCGATTAAGCATATCATTTGGCCCATTATTTAGATTTTATGCCCTTAATTTTATTGAACACGGAAATATTGATTCCACATATTGGCCTAATGGAATTAACAAACACAAACATGGTCCACTCATGAAAAATTCAGCTGAAGTGAGTGTTGAAAAGTCCAGTGCCTTTCTCTTTTAAACTTTTCTTTAAACGTGTATGGGGTAAATCATAGAGAAATATAGTCTGCTGAAATGTATTACTGATACAACGATCTTAGAAAAACTCATTGGATTAAATTTATTATCTTAAAAACACAAGTGTATAAAAGCTGGAATCTAAGACTTCATATAACCCAAAAATATTGCCGGATTAGACACAGAAAGCGTAGTGTTTTGACTATTTACTATGCTATGCGGTTTCGGACGTAGCCCATTCAAATTAATCTCCGTTTGCTCCACCTAGTCCTTTACTAAATCATTCATGTTTGTACTTGACCACAGAGGTGGTCTTTTTCACATTTAAATTTTAGACTTATTAATATTTACCTAATATTTAAATAAATATTTGTTGAAATGGATTGAGCATGGCAAAACAACAGTAAACAAAAAAGCATAAAATATGATTGATGTCTTATGTCTTATAAATAACACCTTAGTGCCTGTGTAGTCTAAACACCGTGAATAAGAATATGATCACCCTAAATCCAGCTGGAGATTTTAAATTAGGATAGGATTTCCTATTTTAAGAAAGAAAGAAAGAAAGTGCCAAACACTGAAAGGGCACTACTGTACTTCAGTGTGTGTGTGTGTGTGTGTGTGTGTGTGTGTGTGTCTGTGGTATAGTCTACGCGAGCGCCTCCGCTTTGCACAGCTTCCATGAGTGAGAGAAACTGCGACAGGACGCTCTAACCAAACCATTTATTTCTCCATCATCCTTTCCAACAAAAAATCGCACGTACCCTAAATATCACGTGCTTCACAATTTTTAAACAGATGCGTCAAAATCGAAAGAGCCGAAGAGACTCCGTGTTTTTTTTTCCCCCGAGGTCTTATTTTAACAAAGGAAAGTGAACTTGGTCTGGTAAGTTGTAATTTATCATGCCTGTGGATAGCGAATTTAAAACTATAGGCTTATCGTGATATAGATTGGATTAAATGACGGTAAGGTGCCAGTGCTAATTGTTTAGATGAGTTTCAGCACATCATTGCACGGGAAATAAAAATGCATGAATTCCATTTTTTCCTGTTCTTTTTTTTTTTTTTTTTGGCAAACTGCTGTACACTATGGAGTACACTAGGACTATGGAAACGTATATTTTAATTTATTAGTCAATAATTTAAAAATAACTTGACTACTGTTTTGGGATTTGGTGCTCATTGCCATGGAGTACGTTTAATGTCGTCATACGTTTTTATTATACCTACTATGCTTCGTTTATTCACAAAATAATTAAAATGTAATGAAAAGTATTTAATAAATCATTAACTGTAACTATGATTATGTGTTTTTAGTGTTGTACAATGTATTTGTCCTGGATATAACCATTTTCATACCCCATTTTATCTGTTACTGAAAACTTTTGTCAACTGAAAGTGGCACAAAACTCTGCCAAGGATTTGTATTATTCTCCTTCATATCTGAATATGTAAGTCAAAAATGGACAGTGTATTAGTTCTGTTCTTTGATGAATTCAACCATTACCTGCCTGACTGAATCAGAGTCATAGAACAATGTAGCTTCAAAGACTTCAAGTAAATCTTTGTCTATTGTGCAGTGTGAGCACAGGACTGCGTCCTCTATTAGCCTTGCCATCATCTTAACTAAGTGATTGACGTTATTCTTTAACTCATTCTCAGCTCAGATTAGCTTTATGCATGGTACAGTGGAGAGCAACAATGTTCTACTGAGACTACTTCGAGGGTACTGAGAATGCATTAGAGCTGTGTCTTTTTAATATAAGCATATATATTTGTGCCCTTGAGATATCACACAGCAGGAATGTATGGTGCCTATGAGGCTGATCAAAATGTAATTTGCATTTTTGCCAAGACTGGTGTTTCTGTGTTACTTTAAGAACCAGCTACAGACAATAAACCTAAGTGAAAAATACATTCTTGTGTGATTTTTTTTTACCACTCTTCAAACAAATCAGTTCCGTGTCACATGGGATATATTTGAGTGCAATCATGAAATAATAATTAGTACCTGCCTTGGATTTAAAATGCCTTTTTATTTGATTAAAACTAGATAAATGACAAGGAAAGAGTGTCACCATGCCATTAAACACAAATTGTGAGTATCCACATTTCTCTCTCCACAAGCGACATATTTCCACCTGAGAGTGTGGTGATTGGGGTTTAATTATCCACCAAAAATGAGGGAAAGGTTATGTGAACATCTGTGCATCTGGAAGAGGCCACTGGCTGCTTTACAGAGACCTGTGCACCCAGCATCTTTCTGTTACTCATTCACTTCATCAATATCGTTATTTGTTTGTTAGTTATTTGTCAACAGTAGTTCCTCTATAAGGAACCTGTAATTGAATATTATGAAGCCCAGAATCAAAATGATTGAATGATGAAAGGGTATAAAAATAATGGCACTATTGTCCACGTAAAGAGATGTGCCACTGTAGTTTCCTAAACTTGTTTCTACAACAATCATAACCTATGAATTTTATAAGAGATAGAGAGTTTGTCTAGTGATTTCCGAAAGAAAATGTATTTTAATAATGGCTTTGTGTAGATTTTGTCCCAGAAGAAGTTTACCAAGACAAATATTTTTCGATTAGAACATTAAAGAAGCATTGGTGAGTTCAGCCATTTTTTGGAACTGTAAGAAAAGTCCTCTTGGGTGAAGTTCTATCATTAAGCTGGCATTGAGAAGATGGCAAGTGTTTGCCAAACCCTATCATGAATACTTATTTGAGTTTAAAATATAAAATAATTCTTAGAGTATGAAATTCTCATAGTTGTACTCTGTTTGTGTGTACTCAATATTAATGAACCTTTTCTTGAGAAGATATTTTCAAACGTTTAACTGGTCATGTACATTATTCTGAGCTGAAATCATCTAAAGTTAGAAAACACACAATGAGCTTATGCTTTCTGCCCTGATTTTACCTCTGTCGTTCATTCTTATTCCGCTTGTAACTCATCCCAGCACCTTCCTTCCTTGTTATGCCCACTTCAGTCTCCTTCACACAGTATATACAGTATACTCTATGCATGTGTGTTATGCATTAAAAAGGACCCCCATTTCCCTTGTCTCTCATGCAGTGGCAGACAGGAAAAGCAGGTCTGGTCTGGAGGTTACCCTCCCTACCTATCCTCTGGCTGAGCATAGTCAGACCTAGTCCCAAGCCAAGTCAAACACAGGATTCTGCCAATGACAACGTTCTCACAACAGCACACACACAATACACCATACCAAATAGGCTGTGTGCTGGCCAAGCTTCACATGGCTCAGTCCTAATGGGAAAAATAACCTTGCTAGTGTGTGTGTGTGTGTGTGTGTGTGTGTGTGTGTGTGTGTGTGTGTGTGTGTGTGCGTGTGCGGGTGCAGATCATAGTTTCATGTAGAACATGTTTGTGGTTACGGCACATTTGGGAAATGAATAAAAGACTAAAAAGAATGAAGCCAAGGAAGAAATAATGAGAGATAGAGTGATTAAAGTAAGACAAAGAATGTCATCATTTAGTACTGGCCACTGTTCAATGGAAAATCACCACTGACAGCATCATTTATCCTAAGACTAGGCTTAATCTGTTTTCAAAAAACCCAGCCCGATGAGTTTTGGGTGTGCAATCCGGCAGGTCCAGAGCAAAGCGAAAGCATGTGTGTGTAAATAGGCACATGAAGGAGAGCTTCCCAGATACAAAATGAGGAAGAACCAGCCTGGTTCTTCCTCATTTTGGGTCTTTGCACGCTAATTATGCCACAGATTCCCTTGCAAAGCCATTCTGCTGTTGTCATTTTGCCTACCAACTCCATCAGAGAGCTGGCCAAATGAGTTTCCACACACTCACACACACACACATGCACAGTGCAAATTACATCCAGGCTGATTTCACCATGGAAAGGTTCTGCTGTCGTGTTACACACTGCTACGTTCACTGGGCTTTCCACAAAAGGCCCTTTCAAAGCGCGCATTCAAGAAGAAACCGTTCATATAAACGCTCCCACACCTATAAATTATTGCACTGCTATAAATTCTTTCAGTGTGAAGCTTATTGCTTCATGGCAGATCACAGGTTTTATAAACGATGCTGAATTATTTTTAGAAGAGCAAAAAGAAATTTATTATAGTGAAATATTTTGAATTATCACAGGGTCTTCGATGCTTGTAAATATCACTGGAGCAGAGAGAGTTCATTCATTACTTTAGCCTTTTGTGAACTAACCAAATAGCAGGCAGTAAGGATGCAGTAATATATTTTGACAGTTAACTGTGTGCATGTGTGTGTCTGTGTGTGTTCCCATGTAAATGTAAGATTTTTAAATTTTTCTTTGTACAGTCTATAATTTTATTATTGCAAAGGAGAGAATAGAAGTGCACATAGGTGTACGATGTTTCAAGCATTTTTTGTTTAACAATTTATAAAGGCTTTTAAAGTTTAAGGTTCCCTGTACTCTGATACAACCAACTGGCCTCAATGTAAAATGGCAACAACAATCTGTGAACGTGTGACACAGATAAAAAGAAACTCTGGACAGGCCGAAAAAGAGAAAGGAATTTTTATGACAGGGTCAGTAGGACGCATGGGGGAGGGAAGTTGCATCCTGACGGTGAGTTGTTGTCTTTGAGCTTGTAAACGGTCAGCCATTTTAGGTCTGGTTACAGTACTATTTGATTAGGTGCATGTTTACTTGGAAGTGAGCTCAGCAGGGAGCCTGTGGAAATCTGCAATAGACTGAGTGAAGGTGTGACATTGTCCAGGCAACAGATGGAAAGCTGTTTTAGCTAAACATGAGCGCACTTTTCTTAATTAACTCAGAACCAAAACCAAGCAAGACCAAGTCATACTATCCTCTACTTGAGATCTGCTACAATATGAGGATCTAATTTACATCTGTTTCTGAAAAAGCCGATGAATGTAAATTTAGACAGGCATGTAAGGGCACACTTCTGGACCATTAAAGGAGGAAAGTCACATTTTTAATAAATAAATAAATCAATAAATAAATGTTCTGTTGTGACCATTTGTAAAAAAAAATCTAATTTTAATACACAGTTGCTCTTATGAACAGACGTCGACTGGTTATTAATATCAGATTCAGCATTTGATACTCAAAATTTTTAACATTTTTCTTATATAAAGTAAAAATACATCTGGGACTTTGTTGCTACTGGTTAAACGTCTGAATCAAAGAACATTCTGTTTCAATATACATTTGAATGAAAAAATATTTTTTAATTACATGTAATTAATTAATTTTTAATTACCTTAGAATTATATCCTCAAACTATTTGTGTTTGTGAGAGTTTGTGTGTGTGGTTTAACTTCTAGTGAATAGTCGTTTCAGCATCAGCAAGGCTCTGTGCACATACGTGTGTGTGCGTGTACGTGCGTGCGTGCATGTGTGTGTGTGTGTGTGTGTGTGTGTGTGTGTGTGTGTGTGTGTGTGCTCCCAGCTGTGAGGCAGTGTGAGTAAGATGGCAATTGTGTTCTTAGTTACTGATGTGAATAGAGCTGCTGTAAATCTGCAGGGCGATGTAGAGAGCATTCGTCCCAGAGGTCCAATGAGAAGCTCCTTTTTCTTACAAATGGACAAACAGACTCTCAGACGGACAGACACACACAAACATACCACACCCAACTTGTTTATCTCTTTTCGTTGTCTCCAAATCAACATTTTACTGCACAAATCAGCAGTACATTTTATATAATTTATTCACATATACTGTATATAAGATAGCATGAAAAAGCATGGTTAGGACCCTTTTGGATAAAAAAAAAATGCTAGTCTTATTTCTTCAGAAATTACAGAAAGCTGTGTTTTGGGCATATCTTGAGATAACTGATGGTTATTGTTACAACTTCTGTGAAGTGTGATCCTTAGGTATTGTGCCTATTTATTGATCAGATACAGCAAAAGAAGACTGAGTAAGTTCATGCTTCAATTCAATTACAGGGACACTTCATTTAAAGTGCAACTGTATACTGATTTGGTTTTCTGTTTCCATTAGAGTAGACTGATGTCTGCTTTTTAACATGCCGCAGTGCCTAGGCCACCAAGGGAAGCCGTTTTTACAGCAAACCCAATAAAGATCTGTTACATACACTGTACTGGTTTACAAATGTATGATATTAACCCATTCCTGTGATAATCAAATTATTTTATGAATTAATAACAATGAAGATCAACACTGAACCCTGCAGTTCATTGTACATCATTAAAAATGTTACATATTTTTTTATACATAAAATGTTACACTTACATATTGTACAGAAGAAAGAGAAAAAAGTATGTGTTCATGTTGTGTTGTTAATAACTGTACAAGTATTCAAAGCTAATTGCATACATTGATATAAATACTGAATGTTAATTGCATATCTACTGCATTACCCATAATATCAATCATGTGCATGTGTATATGTGTATGTGCATTTCCTAATGGATAGAGATGTTTTAGGGTAGGGAGGAGAACACATGGAGGCTTCATCAAGCTAATCATTTGTCCCTAATGCCCTAAACAGCTCATGATGGCAACAGTGCCAGTGCCTAGAGGCAGTGCCCTCTGCTGATCAGCTCGCACTCAGCCTGCTGCTTTAACCCGGTACCAGAGTTCAGCCTGGGGTCATGACCCTGATCAACACTTTCTTTAGCATAGAAGGGAGTAAGAGGGGAAGAGTCAGACAGACAGATCAGCAGTGTGACATGTATAGTTAATGAATTTTAGGCAATAAAGGTATACAGGTGATCCGTAGAGTAACAAAAGATAATAAAACAAGCTCAGACTGAAGTTTGCATTTCTGTCCTCCACAGTTAAATGTAAATGATGCAAAATTTCATACTTACTTTCATATTACCTGCACTTCAATAAGAGTACAAATGACAACAATGCCTGCTATGTGCATTCCTCTCTGTTCCCTCTCTGTTGACTTATAAAATAAAAAGTTATTAATACTAGCAATTGAAATATACTGTAGATTAGAAATAAAAAAATGATTTTCATCATCATGAACTATAATGTAGTTATATACCTAAAAATATATTTAATGATATCACCGGTCTATTGTTTTGAATGAAACTCAAAGCTGTTTTTACAGTTTTGCTTCAGTAAATAATCAATGCTCTGCTAACACTCAGTTTTGATACAGCCTTCAATATTCCTTTATTCAAACTTAGCAGCGCTCCAACTCACACATACACATGCACACATTCACACAGTCCCTTGTGTGGTGAATGTAAATGAGGTGGAACAGCTGAATTTGTAACGGCGGCGACAGTAATGCTAATGGTGGGTAATAATGGCCACAGTGGACGCGTCAGCATTAGCGAGGGTGATGGCTGAAATATGACTCGTGACGAGGGTCTAAATCTGCTTAGCATTGATTTTGCAGTTTTGATGAAAATGCACCATGGGCCTGCAGGGCTCCCTAAAATCAATTGAACTCCTTCGAGATAGAAGCCCAGCAGCAGTTTGATGGACAGGCCAAGCAGCAAGCCTGCAGACAACCTAATTGTAGTCCGAGGCACTCTACGATGCCAGTGGCGTTCAAGTTTTGGGACAATATTGAGTATGTATTGAACGCCACACATGCACCTTGTCTAAGTGTTACCCGGGGACATTGTAGCTGGTTTGGTTATGTTTTTCATCTGAGAGAAGAGCTAAAGCCATAGCAGAGATAGGGTAACTGAAAGAGTTGCATTTGTGTTTAAATGTAAATAAAGTACATACAGTAAATACAGTATTGCTGTAAAAACATAACAATGTACTAAAATGGGTTTTTAAGCTACAGAATGTATAATTAATGGGAGAAAGAAGAAAAAAAATATTGAACCACTAAGAATTACTTACACTACTAAGTATTGGCCATCACCGGGATTATACATATTTGCTGCACAGGAATCCTCAGTGCCACTGTGTGCTCATGACCTTGCAATGAACGCTCTGTCTGTGTGACCTTGGGATGACCTTCATGATGAGAAGGATGGCAGGACAGATGAGTTTTCAGTGAACAGAGGAACACCAAGACAAACAATGCTGTAGTCCTCATACCTCTTGCTCAACCATGCCATCACACAACCATACAAAATATCAGTACACACCTGCACTTTTCATAATATAATTTAAACAATTCACTGTATAACAATAATGACTTGTATATATAAATGGCAGAAAACCCAAGCTGTTGATCATAATGCTGCATTTATCTAATAATGCAGAAGCTATAATTACCAGTGGAAACCAACAGGAAAAATCATTCTCACTGATTTCTATATATACTGTACGTTTTCTTATAAATAAGAAAATTATTTCTTGTAAATTATTTGGCTTTCTGACAGTCTAAATCTTCTTTTATATATAGAATGAAAGTTCCATACAAAGGGTTCTAAAAACTTACACCCTCTCAGTAATGTTAATATTTAAATAAATGTAAAAAATATTGTCTCAGAGACCCACCATCAACAGACCAAAGCATTTCTTCATTATATGCTGCATTAGCCACTGTTGCGATCTGCTTTCATACATCAGTGCCCCATGACATTATCAAGGGTGAGAATCTCTTATAAGCCAATGTATGTCTATAAAGATATTCTTCTCTACCCTGAGAAAATCATTATGTATATACATAATGATTTGATATAAATTAAATATACATTTCCTTTGGTAAGGTGTCCCACCTTTCTGCATATCACAGGCAGTGGAAATCCAAATATACAGGAGGTAATACATAATGGAAACTTGGTGTGTGGCATATGCCGGGGGAACAGCACATACCTGAATACTAGCGCCTTAGAGAGAGGTGGTCTGGTGGCTCTGCTATGTTGTCCCAATAAAGAGAAAGGTCACTTCATGTCAGTGCAGAGCTCTTCTGACTGATCATGTTTATCCTATGATGAAACAGTTCTATCCTAACAGAGGGTTTTCTTTCTGGTTGACTCTGCTCATAGAGTATGATGAATCAGTTGAATGGTTTGGAATAGTTTGAAGATTATTTAATTATGTAAATAATACATTATGGAGTTCACAGTCACCAGATCACCATCATCAAAACACCAGCTGATGGAATATCATTTGGAAGAATGGCATTTATCTCTTGAATAGAGCTTCAGAGACATCCAGAATCTGTGCCAAGTCTACCAGAAACCTTGCCAAGGTGTATTGAAGCTGTCCAACTGGCTTGTGATGGCATACCAGCCTACTAAGACTGCTTAGATTCTTTGTTTTTGTTTTTTTGAATTGGTAACTTGTAAATGTACAGTATGTGCTGATGAAAAGATTGCAAGCAAAATAACAATGCTGTTGAATTGGGAATACTGTGCATTTTCAAGTCCTCCCCAATTCACTCTCATGATTGCAGCATAAGGAAAGGTGCACTCCAACACTCGGCTCTCATCTCGCTGAGCTCTTCAGTGTAAGCTCTCCTCGTGGTATAAGTAGCCCAGCAGGATTTTATTTTCATTTTTACAGGTTTCAGTAACTCCCTTTTATGTTGTTCTCTCATTTTTATTGCCTCTTTTGAGTTCTGTTTAAATTTATTATCAGCATGAACACACTGCTTTAAATCGCTACCATCTGTAGATACTTAGATGGGGTTGTTTTTAATTCATGTAAAGATCAATGAATTAAAAGAAGCTCTGGATTAGGTAAGGTGCAGGAAAAATATACCAGTGATTTCTTTGCTTGAGGTTTTTTTTTAAAGCCATTAGGGACTTCAGTTTTTGTTTCAGTGTATGTTGAGGCTTTGCTCAGCCACTGGCAAGGTCGCTGATTGACTTGAGTCTCAATTAGGGACGATGCATTTAGTCCCCTGAGTGCTCTTATGTAAATCACTGGCTCAGACGCTGACAGCAGCGCCCACGCGCACACAGATCACACGACACATCCAGTTTAATTAGGCCTAGGTGTGCATGCAAAGAACTCGCTGACAGATGTGCGAGAGTGTGCTTGGGGGTGGGTGGGTGGGTTAGCTAATCTTTTTGTGTACCTACTATGAACCCATTAATTGTTTTTTCTGCATTTATATATAAAAGAGCATGTTTGTGTGAAAGGTAGAATTGCTGCATTACGAATTGACTAAACCTGGTTTTTACAATACTGTCTATGAACTTAATACCATAATATAAACGAATCCTGAATCTTGAAAACTTCTCCAGGTCATTCTTCATCAGACACTCAGATTGTAGTCTTTAACAAATTTCCAAAGTTCTGGTGGTCATTATAGTTAATGTGGAATTGTATTTCTTATCCCCCATATCTTAGGGTGATTTATACTCCTGCTAGCTTCACAAAAACCACAAGAGATGAGAAGAAACCAGAAGAGCTGACCCTAGATCAGCAAGTAAACCAAAAGAATGTGCTAATATATAACAATTATACGTGTCATAAAAACCCACACATTAAGCACACCATTTCCAAGATTAGTGTATTTATTTATTTCAAAGGCAAGGGGGAACAGTATATAATTGAAAAGGGATGCAGATTTTCTGGTGAAAAAATAACTATGTTGATTGATATTATAATCAAAGTAATTAAGTGCTATCGGGAGTAATCGTGGATGTGGCAGAAAACACAAATAATTGTGATTCATAAGAACAATCTCAGAGCACACATCTGGATTTGCTGAAAATGGTTAGCATCATTGAAACACTCATATGTTAAATGTCAATAATTTGTTATAACACATTTCAGTTATACAGCTGTTTGACTTTCATATATAGTCAATATTAAATGACAGGCAAATTCTGTCTTAATTTTATACACAAACACACTGATACACACACACATACAAAACTACAAACATCAAACCAGCTAACAAGCAGGCTATTCTTGTGCTTTTTTAATGACTGGGGAACCTTCATGCCTGCCAATTAAATAAGCCAATAAGAGCCTATTAAATAATAGATGGCTGTTATTTAGTGTCACAATTAAAAATATACACATCACTGTAAACACAGACAGCAGAAACAACAGACCTTCCATTTAGATTGGAATGATAATGCTCTGGGTCCTAAAACTGCCCTTACATCTGAGCGCCAGTGGTGACCAGGCATATGCCCGTTTAAAACGCTGTAAAGCAGAGATCCCTTTTTAATGGGCTGTGCCAGGCCCATAGGACAGACATGCAGGGAAAAGAGAGAGATGATCCATCTTCGCCCCTCGTTTTATAGGGACTAATAAAGGTGTCTGTCATAAATTGTTTGGAGATCCCCCACTCTTGAAAAGCTCCACAATAATGAAGGAGCACTGAACAAGCTGAATAAATCTCGCCCACATACGCAGGCTGGCATTGATAGAACTGCACGCAAACAGGCTTACACATTCACAAATTCAATGATGTGGCAGTTTGGAAATATGAACACATACGTTTGTCCACTCATTTTGTTTGGGTATGGACTATGAGTGATTTAGCGTTCACAAATAACAGACTTTTCAGGAACTTCCAGTACCTCAGCACAGGAGAAGATATTTCCAAAAGTCCATTACACCACTGTTTACTGTGTTTCAACAGCCTGAATTTGTCACTGTGTAAATTTATGGCTGATGCTGTAATGCCTTACATAATATTAATCCCCTTACTCCAGGGTATCCTCTACAGCACGCATTACATGGCGATATTCTTATTTTTAGTTGTTTGTTTTTAATCCCCTCATTCCAGGGTATCCTCTACAACACACATGAATGTATATGGTATTGGCTTTTGATATTCTTATTTTTAGTTATTGTTTTTTTTTTTTTTTGCCTATAATGATAAAAAAAATTGATATTTATAATGTAAATAAAATGAAAATAATCACGAAAAGTATTTTAGGCTAACTTATTGCTTATTTCATGTTGGAAACATTACAGAAAGGAAAAAAGCAAGGTGTACGTTATATGTAGCACTATTTTAAATAGACATCTCTTACATTATTACATATTCAATTTACTGTAGGTGGTTGCTTGTTATGGTAGCCAGGAAGGTAATAGCTGACTAGTTTTGTTTCATGTTCGTGATATCAGTTTTATCAGCATTAGTAGCTTAATAAACTTTTCAACATCAGTCATTTTTTGCTCATTTTTAACTTGCATGTAAATGCTAAAATGTGAGCTGTTACAAAGAAAAACATATTGTTTTGTTTTGCTTTCTAATTTTTGAGCAAACATAATGTTAACTGTCTAGGCAGGTTACTTTTTTTCTCTTTTTTTCAAGTTTATGGCAATTTTTTATATAGAGATTATTTCACCTGCTTAAATGCTCGGTTGCTTCCTATAGTAGTTAATAGGCACTTTTTATGTTTGGGGTGATTTTCTCAATTTAAGCATGTCACTTAAATGGCAGAAATCTAGTAGGTTGATTAAATAACCATTAAAAGGTCAGGGAAGAATTTTTCAGCCAATCTAGTAACTAAATATTTGTGTTGTTCTAACTGGCCATTCTCTGTGATATCATGTCTCTCTCACTCTCCTCTCAAGATGGTGAATGATGAGGTAAACTAAGGTCACAGGTCAAACATAAGAAACAAATGCACATGTTGCTATCTGTCTACACCAATTCAGCAGAACATGAAAGTGGACAAAATGAGGAGTATCCTGATTTGTCAGAGTATTCTGAGATTTGGAACCTGTCCATGCATCTGCAGCAAATTAAGCAGTCTGCCATTATTCTTGCAACACACACTCAGAGATATACGCCTGGCAACTGCCCTACACACACTGTAAAGGAACACCATCAGTACATGAGAGCTATCCTGTGACACTGTAATCAATGCAAATGCTTGACATGCAAACAACACAAATCAAGCCAAATTAAGTTTAAGAGGCTGTTGAGCTGCTAACGGATGAGAAATGTGACATCAGGGTGCTGGCTCAGACACGCAGATAAATAACGACACTCTGTCACTTGCTGGATGTCACTCATGGCTGACGAATGCTGTGGTATAAGTGTTGTGCATTTGGCAAAGCATCGAGTGCTTACTGCAATCATTAATATTCGCTTACATTTTGTAATCTGTACTGGATAGAAATTGGACTGTGCTTTATTAGCTTACCTTTATGGGTGAATTCAATTGGGTTAAAATAATGTTTATTTAACCTGGTTTCCCAGTCATATAATTGATTAAAAGATTGTTTCAAATGAATTGAAACAACGGCTCTCTTCATCAGATTTGCTGATATACTTAAAACACTTGGCAAACATAAAATGCATAAAAGGACATCTAATTTAAAACCTACATTTTCTGTAAAGGCATGCTGATCCATTATATTTCCAACACTGCAAAAAAAAAGTAAAAGATTACAGCAAGGCCAAAGTTCAACCTACTTGACTGAATCATTTAAGTGATATGAAAATGAGAGCAAAATTTATCACAGTCCTGGCTCTTCTAAATAGAGTAGAGGAGTGGCAATCCCTCAATTTAGGAACAGGTCTTCCGGACTCAAATGAAGCCTTTTCCTAAAATGAATCACACTGTCGCTGGTCATTCTCTGCAGAAAATTCCTTCTAGTCCAAAACAAGGTGTATTCTGGGGTCCGGAAAACTGGCGCGTAAGGCTAAAGAGAGACGGAGGAACAGGAAGCAATCGCTCTTTCTCTGCCTCTCACTCTTATCTGCACGGGTTCTCCATTGCTTGTGTCTCATGAGTGCTCTGTGAGTGCTAGGCAGATAAACCGTTCTAAATGACTAGACATGGACATCAATAAGATACTAGAACAAATCCCACACAGAGACAAAGATACACAGAAGCCCAGCTACTGATCTGTTTTACAGACATGGGGATTATCATTAGAATGTTCACTTTTCACATGCCAAAGTGGTTCCTTAACTGTAAAAAGTATTATGTAAGCTTTGGAAGTAGGTACTGAATATTTTCAGATGGATTGGTGCTGCATCCAGGTAGCCTACATCATACACAATGAAAACAGCAGTCAAAATTAATCATCACTCTGCACTCTCTAACACACTCAGCAACTAATTGGACACACATACACACAAATAACATATAAGCTATTCTGAACAAACCAAGAAGATGTGTAAAGTGGTGGAGTTATAGAGCAAGGTTTGGAATGTCTAATTACCTGCATGGGGGAGTTTACACAATGATATGAATATTCACAAAAAGAGGAGGAGCCATTAAAGCAAAGGAGGCAGGAAGTAGAGGAGGAGACTGAAAGAATATGGCAGTGGGGGTTGGGATGGAGAGAATTCATATCAAAATTGAGCCTACAGTGCTATCCTGTGGAGAACTTCCAGAATGCATCCTTGAAGCAATCCAATCTCTGAAAAGATTATAGCTGTTTATTCGTTAAGCATTAAATTTAATGAATAATGAATTTAGTTTGTAAATTTATTCAGTAGACTATTAAAATAGTATCTCATGGGTTTCTGTACATCCTAAATTGGTTCTACTCAGATCTTAGTTTCTCAGGAAGTTGTACACAGAACAGCACCCTCAGTGGGACAAACTGAAGAACACTCCACACTGCTAGATCTAACCTTCTTTAAAGACTTATTGGTATGATTGAATGAAATTAAATGGTTGAAATTACTCAAATCATGAGAACACAAAGCTTATTGTAAAATTGGTAAAGTGCGCTTCATATTGAAGGTTTATGCTGTACAAATCTTTTGGGACACTAAGCCATTATCTGGAGGTATAAGAATTTGTACAATTTGTTCAATCTTTTAAGATATGTTAATGGACATTGCATTACTTTATTTGAATTCCATATATTTCAGGCCTCTTCTAAGATTGTAGACAGCCAGCAATATGCCTCTTAGGAGTTCATATAACCATTAGCAGTGAAGTTATCTTTATGAACATCCCAGATGGTGGAAAAAGACGGTGGCATACACCGTACCTTATAGGTTGGTGTACCTTATAGGTTGCAAACATAATCTTGTCAAATGCCAGTGGGAGCTTCTGGTTAGAATCTTCGCATCTCCAATGCTCCTAACACCTATATTTAATGCTTAGTGTTACTTTGTTAATTGAAAATAATCAGACCACGTCCTGCCTCTGCATCTTTTTTAGATGTCCTCTGTCTTGATGACCATGTGTAACGAACAGGGTGAATCCCTATCTAGCTTTTTTTTTTTCCCACCATTTCATTTTCAGCATGGAAGGTTTAATGTGCAATCAGTCTCTGACAATACCCATATATTGTAATTATCCATTATTATGAGGAAAGATGAGTAAGGTTTTGGGACAAAACTCCACCTGAATTAATGTCTCTATTAATCATCGTTATGTCTTTTGGAGGAAAATTGGTTTCGGTGCGTTCTCTATCTGTCGGTTATTTATGTATTTCCTGAATGGAGCCTTAATTACAGACTTGGCTCTTTAGTGACAGCTAAAATCTCAGGTGATGAGCTTTGGTATGCAGGTCTTGAAGTCACCTTATTGAGAGGCAGGATGAGACACTTTGTTTATGGCAACAACAAAAAAATCTGCAAAATAAAATAGTAATACACAAGTCGTACATTGGTTAAAGTGTATAAGGTAAGTTTACAAGATATTCTGACATAAAAGATGATGTACAAGATATTATACAGTGTATAAGATGTTCTTCTCCCACCATCTTGAACTAAATGACTGCAACATGAGCAGATAACCAGAGTCTGTGAATCCTGTAAGGGGCAGAGAGCGCTGGGGATGCCATCACTGTAACAGTGAGCTGTGACAGCCCCATTTGTACATTTGCACATTTGATGGAGTCATTCAGACCATTTTCATGGAGATATGCTCTTTAATTCAGGAAGAAAGTGAATACGGAGAAGAAATTGCAGTACCGTCAGTGTACAGCAGATGGCAGGGTGAAACGTCATCTATCGGTGTTATGGTTTCACACAAGACTGTTGGAAGAATCCGTGAGGTGGTGCTACTCTGACAGAATTCAGAAAGTACTTGTTCTGAATGAAGAGGGGTTTCAATTTAGTGTTTGGAAGCATTTTTCTTATAATATTATGACCTTTATAAACTATGGCGTACTGTTTGGCTCGGAGATGTAAACGTTAACTAAGTAGAAAAGCGCACGTGTGACACTGCCATCTGCCAGAATAGAGGGAAATGCAGCTGGACTCTGGGTATCCGCTTTGCATATAAACTCAATGTAGGACTGTTTTGTGCCTTGTGGAAACAGATCGTTCTATATTCTAAGAACTATCATTAAAGATTTCATTAAAGATGGAGAGATATATGGAGAGCTGCATTTCCTCTTTGAACAGTTTAACGGAAGGAGGATATCCCACCTCCCTTTATCCACTTCAGTGGCTTCAAGGCTCAGCAGAAAGCTTGCCCTGCTGCCTGTACCTAAGAGACATGGGCTAATATTTACACAAGGGCAGGTGTTAATATTTACCCTGATTAATTCCTCCAAACCCTTCATGCAGAATGGTTTGCTTCAGCTTTGAAGGGAGCCGGCCTGTGCCCTCTCCTCAGTCTCCTTTAAAGTGTAGCCTGGTGTGTTTGTACAGTGCTAATCCTGCCATGCATCAGGCTGACACTCGTGCTTGGTCTTATCACGGCCAATGGAGAACGTTCTGACACTTGGGAGAGGGATAATGGGAGGCCCAGTGAAGGGAAAACCAAATGGAGGACAGTTTTGAATTAACATATTTTTTTTGTACTAATAACTAACTAACTGAATACTACTACTACTACTGCCAATAATAATAATCATAATTATAATAACAATAGTAATAATCATCAACTACCTCAACCTGATGTTGAATAGTTTGTTTTGCACATTAATCATATACTTTTCACATACTGTATATGCACAGATATACTGAATCTGCAAATTACTTCAAATAATCAAAACAAATCTTTTATAGCCTTATAAATAAAACAAATAATAGAAACAAAACAAAAAATAAATAAATAAGGTTTTTTAAAAATTATATAAAAGTACACTACAGTAATGAAAAAGAAAATAATGGAAAATAACAATTCTTATGTTTTATGTTATATGTATGTAAAGATGTTTTATCTTATACATATGTAAAATGTTCTTTTTATAAACATAATTATATAAACCTAAATATGCCCAAAGGTTTCATTTTGGTTACTGAGATCAAGGTTATTAAGCACATGAATCAGTTGCAGACATAGCATTAATTAGCTGTACTAATAATTATGTCAACGGGAAAATTCTCACAAGGATGCTAAATCAAACACAAATTTCCTCTCCCTCTCTCTCTCTCTCTCTGTGTGTGTGTATATATATATATATAATGTAATAATACAAATCTATATATCTATATAAGTTTGTGTGTGTGTCATCACAAAGGAAAATGCACTTGGCCTATATAAATACTGATTAATGTTTATTGACAATTGATATAGAATAATTAATAATTAATAGAAGATATAAATTGAAAACAAGCTTAATCTATTAAAAGTGTGAGGGCCGGGCCAGGGGATGTTTACACACTCACTCACTCACTCATCGTCTATACAGCTTTATCCTGTATTCAGGGTCACGGGGACCTGGAGCCTATCCCAGGAGGTTTAGGGCACAAGGAGGTGGACCACCCTGGACAGGGTGCCAATCCATTGCAGGGCACACACACATACACTTATTCACACACTACGGGCAATTTGGGAATGCCAGTTAGCCTAATCTGCCGGTCTTTGGACTGTAGTTGGAAACCGGAGTACCCAGAGGAAACCCACCAAGCATGGGAGAACATGTAAACTCCATGCACACAGAGACGGGAATCAAACCCGGACCTTGGACCTTATATTTATTTATTTTTCCATTAAACAGATGTAACATGGCACGTTGAAACAATGAATTTAAAAAAGTCTTATGAAATAAAAGTAATGCTAATGAAATAAGGAGGGAATAAGCTGAAGGTGCATTTCGAGTTTGTAGGTTACTCTAGATGCCAGCCACTAGAGGCAGGACTAACAGAAAAAACTAAGCTAATCACTCCACTCCCTGTGCTTTGGTGAAGTAAAAGTGACAAGTTCAATTTCATGTCAAATGTAAGGTGTCATAACCAGGTGTAACTGAAACAAATAAGTAATGATTTTCATAAATATGTGAATAATAATTTAGCGCCATTTAATTTCATTACTATTCATTGCCACAATTGGCAGTATTTAATCACTTTCATTATTTTTTGTTTGTTAAATCTGGAAAAATTCCTCTTTAGCAAATATATTTTTTAATTATAATCTCAGGCTTACAGTGGATATGATCTGTACACTTTAATTATTTAGAGTCCTGAATTCTCTTATTCATTTATCTGTCATAATCTTTTTCATCGGAGTGAATAACTGACCTAGAGAAGTTTTATAGCCCGTTTTTTAGAATTTACAGTTTACAAAAGTAGTATTATAGCTCTGGTTGCTATAACGATAAAAGAGTCACCCAAGGAAGGATGGATAAGATCAGGTCAAGGGTCACTGTGAGGAAACATCAGCTTCCTTTAACTATAATACACAACCACACATACACATACACACACACACACACACACACACACACACACACACACACACACACAGCCGTACCCATGCACACAGAACACACATAAAATTCACACAAAATCCCGCCAGAAGGCAGCGGAAAAGCGTTCATATTTATAACTCTCATTTCGACAGTGTGTTTCCCCTGAAGCAGAAGCAGGCCGTCTCTAAGCCACCCTGATGAGTGCCATAAAACTCAGCTGCCATAAAAATTGATTTGAAGCGAAACAGAGAAAATGGAGACATACTCGAAAATAATTATACACATGAACGCTTAAACACCAGCGCTGCTACCCTGTGTGAGTTATGGCACATATTTACCCAGAGCGCGATGCAAAAATCTGACCCCCTGTGCCATGGCACAAAACATTTTAAACAGCTTCTTTATTGTGTTCGTCTGACTTGGTGTTTTCAATTCAGAGCAAGTTTATTGTTTGGAGTCATATTTGCTGTGTTCCTCTTGTCAGTCTGCACTGCAGCAGTGATTACTATATCCACAGGGGCCTCGGTGAAATTGCACACACTCAATAAACTCGATAAACTTTTCTAATGAACACAGCGGTATTTCAAGATGTGAGACATCATTACTTTTAACTCGCCTCTAAGCCAAAGGATGAAAAAGAATGAAGATGAACAGGGTGTGGTGAATTTAGTTTGCTGAACTCATATACCGTATAATGTCTTTTACCAATTTAAAACTGTACTAGTGAAAGTGGGAATAACAGTAACTGTAAAAGAGGAAAAATGTTTTTTTTAAAAGACTCTATTAAGAGTCTTCATAAGCACCAAGATATTTATTAATCATAGCTATTATCTTCATTTATTCTGTTCTTTTTACTGCCTTCACATATTGTGTTCACCTTCTGTTTTCTGTCTGCATCTCTTCACCTCCCTTCCTCTCTCCTTTTATCATCTGTAATCTACCACATGAATCAACGAAGTGTGCCCTCCTCTCGACCTTAAGCAGAGTTCAAGTAAACCCGAACATGTCCTTGAATTGACTCCCACCACCACCCCCTTTTCTTCTCTCTGCTTTCATTTATCAGCCCCTATAATGCTCCAGACCACCTCCACCACCACCACCTCATCCCCAGTTCAGTTGATTGCCGAGTTTCCTGTTCTACTCCTTCTCAAGAACTGTATATGCTCCACCTACACAGAAGGTGGGCTCTTTTCAGGACTCCTTTGATTGGTTTCTCCCTTCAACCATCACTCCTACAGTCAGACTGAGGAAACGTAATCAGTTCCCCTCCCTTGTACAACCGTCTTTGTTGTCAGTTCTACTGGTGAGGATTCTTTTTTTTTTTTTTTACTTCTGGGTGTCAGAGGCTGTGATGAATCTTGGTCTATTCATATCCTTATTTGCCTCAATTATCATACAATTATCAGCATCTATTACCATTTTCCATGGTTTATGATGGAATGACTGGTTAGTGACCAGTGATTGAGTATGGAATTGTATAAATGGCACTATGTAACAAACCCAAATAAAACTCAATTACAAAATTGAAAAGCTTTCTAAATTTTGTGCCTTCCTAAATCATAAGTCACATAACTCATTCTCACCAGCAGCTTAGAGCTGACAGTGTCATGACAAAAGATTTCACTACCATTTGAATCTTTCCTCTTATCCTCCCATTTGTGCTCAGCCACCATCTCTTTTCCGCTATCCCTCTCTCAGCTTTCTTTCCTCCCGCCATTTGTCCTGCAGGATGAATGCCTTTAAAAGTGGGAAGGTGGAACTGCTTTTTTTTTTTTTTGAGGGGAGGGAAGTTTCAACAAGCATAGTTATGGCTAATAATGGGCTCTTTACTGCAATGATGAATGATTGGTGGTTTTCCCGTGATCTGAGGAGACGGCACTAGGTGCAGCGGAGGCCAAGGCTGGATGAGGTGTTAATAGATGGACGTCCACTTCCCGCAGACGACGATGGACCCTGCCTCCCTGCCTAACACTGAAGTACAAGCTACACACTGAGCCACACAATGAAGCTATGCTGAAAGACAAATGGAAAACAATTTAACAAAAAAGCTCTGAGGGTCTTCATTCATTTCCTGTATAATTCCCCTCATTTCTCCTTGTTGGTGGTAGAGTTTGTATGTCCTAATAGGAGCAGCTTTAAATGGTTAAAGTGAGGAAAGACAAGGCCAAGCAAAATAGTAAAGTTACTTTTGTTACTTTTCACTGCATTGTCTTCCAAAAAAACTATCATTTGTTGAAAGGAAAAATGTTACTTAGACTTTTAAGCCAGTTTTTTTCCAGCATTACTGGTAACCTATTTCATACCCTTTTGATCCTAGTAGGTTTTTAATATTTGACATTTCAGAACGTAGAAATTATGTGGCTGCATAATAAAGATATTAGAATTATATCTAAAAGTAAAAATACAACAAAGGTGATTTTAAGAGTTTGTGGCATAAATTTTTGACTCTCAAAACATAGCACTTTTATATACATAGCAGATGTATATAAAAACTTTTAATCAATTTTCTTGGTTCAAATCTTTTAACATATAAATATTGACATATAAATCATATCTTTAATGTACAGTATGTTATAAATACAGCATAAGTGCAAACCTTAATTGCAAAAAAATAATAATAATAAAATAAAAGATGTATTTTAGCTGGGGAAGAGTTTTGTATAAAGCCTATACAAAACTCCTATAAAAGACTATGCTTTATACATTTATATATATATATATATATATATATATATATATATATATATATATATATATATATATTTATATATATATCATAGTGATATATCATAGTATATCATAGTGAGAAATTATTAATATATTTTCTTTAAGAGCACTTTATTTTGATATACATAAAGACATTTTCTACTTAAAATGAACTTAAAATGAACTTAAAATTAAATACTATTATAAATAATTTAAATAAATTACTCTATTGGTAGGTTATTGTGTTTCTAAGTAGACATAAATACTTGAAATACATGAAAATGAATAACTAAATATCTGAATTAAAGAGGAATTGCAGTTATCATCATGCATGGTTGTTTGTTTATACCCTTCAAACCTGCTACCTTAAGCGATCTGTACTTATATTAATCTCTTTTGCAATAAAAACTCTTGCAGAATATAGTAGTCTTGTCACGTTCCGGGGTTGTTGTTGTGCGGCATAAACGCAGGGGATCCAGGTTTTAACGGAAACGATGTTTATTTAAAACACAAAACAGGCAGGGAAACTCAAACAAAACAAATAGACTTTAAATGAAACGGAAACTAAAACACGTATAGACAAAACAAAAGACACTAGGAAACAGGCATACATGACTAATATAAATGAACAGTTGCAAGACCACGAAAAGGACTAAAAGCACGCTATTTATAAGGAAACTAATAACCAACTCGGTTCAGGTGGGCGCCCGTGTCACCTGACCGAGATTAAACAAAACAAAACACAACACAAAGTCTCTGGGCGCTAGGCGCCCTCTAGGGGTTATCCCTGACATAACCCCCCCTCAAAGGGCGCAACTCCGGGGCGCCACAGGAGGTCCAGGGCATCCCCCCCAGGGTCCAATGTCCGCCCCTCTCACCCATAGGCTGGCACCTATGTCCTGTGGGCCAGGTGGCTTCATGCCCCCGTTGAAGCAGGGCGGCGGAGACGGAGGAAGCTCGCCGTCCTCTTTGATGCTGGGCGGTGGAGGCAGTGGGTGCTCGCCGTCCTCGGTGACGCAGGGCGGCAGAGGATGAGGAGGCTCGCTGTCCTCGGCGGCGCATGACAGCGGCGGCGGAGAAAGAGGATGGAGCTCGTGCTCCTCGGCGGCGCATGAAGGCGGCGGCGGAGGAAGAGGATGGAGCTCGTGCTCCTCGGCGGCGCATGAAGGCGGCGGCGGAGGAAAAGGAAGCTCGCTGTCCTCAACGGCGTACGAAGGTGGCGGCGGAGGAAGAGGAAGCTCGAAGTCCTCAGCGGCGCATGAAGGCGGCGGCGGAGGAAGAGGATGGAGCTCGTGCTCCTCGGCGGCGCATGAAGGCGGCGGCGGAGGAAGAGGATGGAGCTCGTGCTCCTCGGCGGCGCATGAAGGCGGCGGCGGAGGAAGAGGATGGAGCTCGTGCTCCTCGGCGGCGCATGAAGGCGGCGGCGGATGAAGAGGATGTAGCTCGTGCTCCTCGGCGGCGCATGAAGGCGGCGGCGGAGGAAAAGGAAGCTCGAAGTCCTCAGCGGCGCATGAAGGCGGCGGCGGAGGAAAAGGAAGCTCGCTGTCCTCAACGGCGTACGAAGGCGGCGGCGGAGGAAGAGGATGGAGCTCGTGCTCCTCGGCGGCGCATGAAGGCGGCGGCGGAGGAAAAGGAAGCTCGCTGTCCTCAACGGCGTACGAAGGCGGCGGCGGAGGAAGAGGAAGCTCGAAGTCCTCAGCGGCGCATGAAGGCGGCGGCGGAGGAAAAGGAAGCTCGCTGTCCTCAACGGCGCACGAAGGCGGCGGCGGAGGAAGAGGATGGAGCTCGTGCTCCTCGGCGGCGCATGAAGGCGGCGGCGGAGGAAGATGATGGAGCTCGTGCTCCTCGGCGGCGCATGAAGGCGGCGGCGGAGGAAAAGGAAGCTCGAAGTCCTCAGCGGCGCTGTGCAGCGACGGAAGCTCGCCGTCCTCGGCAGCACTGTGCAGCGACGGAAGCTCGCCGTCCTCGAAGGCACAGTGCAGCGACGGAAGCTCGCCGTCCTCGAAGGCACAGTGCAGCGACGGAAGCTCGCCGTCCTCGAAGGCACAGTGCAGCGACGGAAGCTCGCCGTCCTCGAAGGCACAGTGCAGCGACGGAAGCTCGCCGTCCTCGAAGGCACAGTGCAGCGACGGAAGCTCGCCGTCCTCGGCTGCCCTGTGCAGCGACGGAAGCTCGCCGTCCTCGGCTGCCCTGTGCAGCGACGGAAGCTCGCCGTCCTCGGCTGCCCTGTGCAGCGACGGAAGCTCGCCGTCCTCGGCTGCCCTGTGCAGCGACGGAAGCTCGCCGTCCTCGGCTGCCCTGTGCAGCGACGGAAGCTCGCCGTCCTCGGCTGCCCTGTGCAGCGACGGAAGCTCGCCGTCCTCGGCTGCCCTGTGCAGCGACGGAAGCTCGCCGTCCTCGGCTGCCCTGTGCAGCGACGGAAGCTCGCCGTCCTCGGCTGCCCTGTGCAGCGACGGTCGCTCGCCCTCCTCTTCGCTGCAGTGCAGCGGCGGCAGCTCGCTGTCCTCAGCGGCGCGGTGCAGCAGTGCTACCTGCCCTTGGAGCTTGGCCACCTGCTCCCGCAGGTCACGAATGCGCTCTTCATTTATTTTAGCGCACCGCCGAAAGCTGCTCCAATCAAGCTGGGAGGTTGCTCCCTGCTGCACGTCCCGCTCACACTCCGCTCTATTGCCGCTACGCCGTTTGGTTCTCCGGCTACCTTCCACGCCGGCTCCCCAAACTCCAAACATCGTTGCCCCCCCCAAAAATAATCTCCCCGGGGGCGGGCTCCTCTGCTATGCCTCTTTTTAGGTCTTGCAATCTGTCACATTCTAGGGTGTTGTTGTGCGGCATAAACGCAGAGGATCCAGGTTGTATAAAGGAAAACGATGTTTTTTTTAAAAGAAAAACAGGGAAATCCAACAAAACAAAGATACTTTAAATGAAACGGAAACTAAAACACGTATAGACAAAACAAAAGACACTAGGAAACAGGCATACATGACTAATATAAATGAACAGTTGCAAGACCACGAAAAGGACTAAAAGCACGCTATTTATAAGGAAACTAATAACCAACTCGGTTCAGGTGGGCGCCCGTGTCACCTGACCGAGATTAAACAAAACAAAACACAACACAAAGTCTCTGGGCGCTAGGCGCCCTCTAGGGGTTATCCCTGACAAGTCTCAGTTTTCATATGTTCTAATACTAAGCTCTTCTTTTAATGTTTGCAACCTGAAGAACTGAACTTTGACCTCATCGCTATGAGGCACCTAACCTGTACAGGGAATCCACACGGCCTCAGACTACATAAGCTGGGAGCTCTGGGGTGGAAACTGAGATCAGAGAGACCATAAAAGAGATCCATGAAAGCAGAAGCGGTAGAGTCGAGTTCCTCAGAGGGACAGAAGGAAAGTTTCAAAGCAGTCATCTCATGGCTACAAGGCCTCATGAAGTCACTCGATCTATAATAAATGCCAGCAAGGCAGTGACATCATATAGGTGAGAGGTCATTCTAATTATGTATCTATCATGTCAACCAGCTAGTTTCACCAAATAACAAGAGTAATATAGAATGGTTTTGCATGTCTTAATTATGTTTTATGAAATTTTAAGATTTAGAGTATTTTAAAATGTCTTTTATTTTAATTTTTTTTTAAATAAAAGACATATACTAAATAAAATATACTTTTATTTTGAAGAATATCTAGTTTGTATGAATGACTTTGATGACACCAAGTGAATTTGTCCAAAAAAAAAAGTTCATGGTTGTAACAAAAAATTGGATTAAAAGCAGAATAATTATCATGCCTTCAGAATACACATGGCAATTATTTATTTTGTTCTTTCTGAGTGCTGATAAAATAGAAATATTTAAAGTTGTTAATAAAATTTAAATTATATTTATTAAGTAAATATTGTGAATCTTTTAGGAGTGATTTGAAAATGCAATAATTTATGCATTACCTCAAAAGATATTAAGTAAATCAGAGAGCTGAGACTAAAAGCACAGTATGGGTCAAACAGGACAACTGCAGACCAGTTTTTTCAAAACACACACACACACACACACACACACACACACACACACACACACACACACACACACACACACACACACGATAGACTGCACCCCCCAAAGCACACTTGGCACTGATGCACTCTGGCAGGACCCTGGTCTGTTTGTGTGTCAGTGTGTACATTATGCAAAACTAGACTATAGACTGTGATCTGCTTCAGTGGCCCACTGCTCAGCACTACATTTGTTTACTCACCTGTGTGGAGAGTATAAAAGCACACTAATGTCCTATGGTTTTCTCTTCTTGTCCTAGTCCGTCTTTCTTGCTGTGAGTGTATGGTTGGGTGTGAACACACAGAACAAGCTGCTTGTTTTTCCTCACCGCTTCAAAGGCTTGTTCTGGCTCCTCGGACATATTACAGCCTGAGTTGTTGGACCATCTTCACTGCTCTCATGGGGAAAAGGGGAACATTTTGAATGCCTCTGACTCAGCGAGCCCTAAGACTTGTGGCGGGCCAACACACTGAGAGTGTGGCAACAACCGAGTGTTAGGCCTCTGATCTCAGCCTGAGGTCTTCATTTGTTAGTTATTTTGGACTTTGGAGCTGTGTAACCAATTCCAACATAATCAGACAACATAGAGAGCATTTGTGCTGAAACTGTAAAAGGTCAACAATGAGCTGTGAGTTTTAGAGAACTGCACGGGTCATGATGTAAGAGTGACAGAGGGATAATATTTGAAATCACCATTTATGTAGCTTTGTGAATGTATTACTTTCTTGTTTTGTGTATTATAAAAATAAAATAAAAAACACGAATGTGAGGATTTATCCTTCCAGGAAAATGGTGGAAATGTGGTGCAAGTACAAAATAATAATAAAATATTATTTCATAAATAATAATAATTTTAAAAAAGTTTTCAAAATATGTTGCATTCTCAGAGTTTCTGAGGTGAATAGCCCAAATTTGTGCAACCAACATTTATTTATCTAGTCTCTCTCTCTCTCTCTCTCTCTCTCTCTCTCTCTCTCTCTCTCTCTCTCTTTCTTGCTCTCTCTCCACACCGATCTACTTACATCCTTACTCACACTCCTTCTTTTCCATCTCTCCTTTTCTGTCTCTATTTGTTGTCGCAGCTCCCTCCTCCTTGTCTTTGTCAGGCCTAATGTTCTCAAATAGAGGGAAATTAAAGCAGGGAAGCCATGCATGTCACACCCTCACTCTTCCCCCTCACAGGTCTATTGGGCAATGCTGTGCATACTGATGAAGGCAAAAGGTTCCTACTCAACAACTTGACTGCATTCTTCTATCTCCCAGTTCTCCACAATGAGCCAAAACAGATCAACAAACAGATCAAACCGAGATACTCAGAGGGAGAGAGAGAGAGAGAGAGAGAGAGAGAGAGAGAGAGAGAGATTTTATGCTATTTATATTTGATACTATTCTATTTTTATTTTTCTCTTTTTTACTTTTACTTTTCTCTTTTTTTAATTACTATTTTTTATCTATTTATTTCTGTTATTTTCTTACAGAGAGAGAGCGAAATAGAGAGAGAGAGAGAGAGAGAGAGAGAGAGAGAGAGAGAGAGTCCAATTTGTCCGACACACAGGAGATATGACTGATACATATCCATATATTACTATATTTGTAGCACTGATTGATTCTTGAGTACACTCCCTCAAACATTTTCCGTCTTAAGCAGATCTGAGAAAGCCTTTTAAAATCGCCTTTTTTGAGAAAATCCTTTTTCTCAAGCACACCCACACATACCTACAGACAGCAAATGTCTTTCAGCAGGAGGTAAGGCAGTGTTGATTTGTGAGGTTTCCTGCTGGATCTCTGTGAAGTTTGGGGAGAAATCAATCTAATCTCAGAATGGGTTTCTCTCTAACTCTGACTGACTAATGGCCACTTAGAGCCTCTTAGAGGAGATCAAGTGACATGAAGAAAGGCGGGTGTGTGTATGTAATATGGATGTACATGTGTATATACACACGTGGACAAAATTGTTGGTACCCTTCGGTCAATGAAAGAAAAACCCACAATGGTCACAGAAATAACTTTAATCTGACAAAAGTAATAATAAATAAGAATTCTATGAATGTTAACCAATGAAAGTCAGAAATTGTTTTTCAATTTGGAACAGGCCTGGACAAAAATGATTGTACCCCTAACTTAATAGTTTGTTGCACAACCTTTTGAGGCAATCACTGCAATCAAACGATTCCTGTAACTGTCAATGAGACTTCTGCACCTCTCTGCAGGTATTTTGGCCCACTCCTCATGAGCAAGCTGCTCCAGTTGTTTCCGGTTTGAAGGGTGCCTTTTCCAGACAGCATGTTTCAGCTCCTTCCAAAGATGCTCAATAGGATTGAGGTCAGGGCTCATAGAAGGCCACTTTAGAATAGTCCAATGTTTTCCTCTTTCCATTCTTGGGTGTTTTTAGCTGTGTTTTGGGTCTTTGTCCTGTTGCAAGACCCATGACCTGTGACTGAGACCCAGCTTTCTGACACTGGCCAGCACATTTCTCTCTAGAATCCCTTGATAGTCTTGAGATTTCATTGTACTCTGCACAGATTCAAGACACCCTGTGCCAGATGCAGCAAAGCAGCCCCAGAACATAACAGAGCCTCCTCCATGTTTCACAGTAGGGACAGTGTTCTTTTCTTGATATACTTCATTTTTCCGTCTATGAACATAGAGCTGATGTGCCTTGGCAAAAAGTTCCATTTTTGTCTCATCTGTCCATAGAACATTCTCCCAGAAGCTTTGTGGCTTGTCAACATGTAATGTGGCATATTCCAGTCTGGCTTTTTTATGATTTGTTTTCAACAATGGTGTCCTCCTTGGTCGTCTCCCATGTAGTCCACTTTGGCTCAAACAACGACGGATGGTGCGATCTGACACTGATGTTCCTTGAGCATGAAGTTCACCTTGGATCTCTTTAGAAGTCTTTCTGGGCTCTTTTGTTACCATTCGGATTATCCGTCTCTTTGATTTGTCATCAATTTTCCTCCTGCGGCCACGTCCAGGGAGGTTGGCTACAGTCCCATGGATCTTAAATTTCTGAATAATATGTGCAACTGTAGTCACAGGAACATCTAGCTGCTTGGAAATGGTCTTATAGCCTTTATATTTAACATGCTTGTCTATAATTTTCTTTCGAATCTCCTGAGACAACTCTTTCCTTCACTTCCTCTGGTCCATGTTGAGTGTGGTACATACCATGTCACCAAACAACACAGTGACTACCTGGAGCTCTATATATAGGCCCACTGACTGATTACAAGATTGTAGACACCTGTGATGCTAATTAGTGGACACACCTTGAATTAACATGTCCCTTTGGTCACATTATTTTCAGTATTTTCTAGGGGTACCATCATTTTTGTCCAGGCCTGTTCCATGAGTTAATTTTTTTAAATAATTCTGTTGAAAAGCAATGTCTGACTTTCATTAGTTAACATTCATAGAATTTTTTTTTATTATTACTTTTGTCAGATTAAAGTTATTTATGTGACCATTGTGAGTTTTTCTTTCATTGACCGAAGGGTACCAACAATTTTGTCCACGTGTGTACATGATTCATGTATGTGTTGTACTGTATATGCATTTAGGAGTGAGCTAAACCTTGGGAGTTGTATTCTTGTTCATGTTTGGGTTTGGGAAAAGAGAATGAACAAGCATTGGCAGAACCACATCATAGAGTATATCAGAGTATATAACATTTCCTTCATTTTCTACTTAAATAACAATTTTGACCTATTGGTTGACATGTCCTGTGCTCATAACAAGTACAAGTGTTTCTGATAACTCATTTGAAATTCTGACATCAGGCCAAGTCTAACAGAGCTTGAAACCCTATGGCATTGCACGAACTGCCATTACTAGCCTTAACTGCTAACCATGGCATAAAACTTTTGAGCAGCCACCCGCACACCCTCTTGTTCCCCTCCAATGGCCCATAGCTGACCCCAAAGGCTACGCACGTCCTCTGGAGCCACAAGACTTGGCCATGTTGTCTCAGAGTGGGTCCAATCACCGCCTTCCCAGTGCTCGGTTAATGGGCTGGCCAGAAACTGGCTCGCTCCAAGCACTGGAGACACTGTAAACCATTAACGGCTCACCGTGGGGATCCGTGCTTGAGCCGGGCCCACTAACCAACCCCATTATTCATTAGACGAGAGCGTTATTTATTGCCTCTTGGCACAAACACAACAAGCCAATTAATAATTAAGCGTTTCCATCCGCCTGTGTATCCTGCGAATCAGATGAACAGGCCAGGAGATATGCGCACAGACCATGAGAGGAATAACTTTAGAACTTAATCCAGAAAGTGGAAGTTAAGAATCAACTTCCTTCTGGGAACTCTCCCCATAAATTCAGTGAAACAGTGAGTCAGACTGCATCCACACTGCAATGCGTAGAACCAATAAGTGCTTACTCACGCTACTATGTACATTTGCATTGCTTCCCTCTATGTTCTTTACACCAGTTTTTTTTATTATTATTACAATGTATATATGTAATATCTTTTAATTACCTGCAAAATTTAAAAAATCTGTTTATTTTTAAACATCCACAATATGGTGATATACAGAATACATCATCTATCAGCAGACTTGAGACTAAAGATTGAGTTTTTGATCTTTTGTTACTGAAATAAGACAAAAACCCCAGGAAATATCGCCAGTATATACTTCAGTAAAGATAATGGATAAATAAAATAAAATAAAATGTCATTTAAAAAGGTTTGGAGCGATTTGGGGGCTTTTTAGACAAAGATCTTTCATGCTAACTAAAGTCCTGCTATACAACTGCATTTTCAATCTTGTAGGAACAAACTGAAAATGTTTGTGTTTTGAAAATCTTATCCAGAATTTATATTTCTGTAAAGTGAAACCACTTTTTTTGAAAGCACTATACAAATAAACAGTACTGGGAAAAAGTCTTGAGCCACCCCTCATTTCGTCACAGTACATTAAATTACATTACATTTAATTATATTTTATTTCATTCTTTAGATTTAAAAAATGTGATTTTTTTCCTATAAATCCTTTTTTTCCTTTTTTTTTTTAAGTAACAATGAGAGCAGCAACCTCATTTCCCCTCTCATCTATTCCCACCACTCAGCATTCAGCATCACCAGTATACTAATCACCACCCTGCTCATCTGTCATCATTTGCATAATTTCTAACTGGTTCATTCCTTAAGTTAGATATTTTTATGCTTTAATGATTTATAGGTGTGGCTTACCAAACAAAACGGGTTCAATTCCTGGCCAGGTACGATTACCGTCTCTGTGTGCATGAAGTTTGCATGTTCTCCCCGTGCTTGGTGGGTTTCCTCCAGGTATTCTGGTTTCCTCCTACATTCCAAAGACCTACAGATTAGGCTAATTGGTGTTCTCATTGAAATTGCCCATAGTGTGTGAATGAGTGTGTTTATGTATCTGTGATGGATTGGCAGCATGTCCAGCATAGCCCGTCCCATGATTCTGAATATATACCTTTGCAACTTACATATATATATATATATATATATAAAAACTGATGAGTTTGTATTTTGCAATTATATATATATATATATTGTAGACTCACAATAATTTATAAAATAGTATAAAATAGGAACCATGACAGTAATCATGTAAATCGAGAAAAGTAGTGAATTGTTCTGTCAAACGCTTGTCACAGCAAAGAGCCTAAAAGTGGCATCTGAATACAAAAAAAGAAATGCTGCAATGACAACTAACACAGTAAATAGCAAAGTGCATCTTTGTAACTATTTGCCTGTATTGTTAATGGAAAGTGCACAGTGGATCACATACAATGCATGTATGGTTTTGCTCAAAGGATTGTATTATCATACACTACGATAAAGTGGGAGCCACCACCCTCCAGTAATGTGCTTCACTATTACTGGAAGTGAATAAGCAAAAACCTCGACTCTTCCTCTCTTCTATCGATCTGTAAAGGGCTCCTCAGCCACAGACCAGCTCAATCAGGGCCCATCTCTCATTTTCATTCTCACACTCACTCTCAGTCTCGCCGTCTCCCCGTCTGGGTATGTTCAGACAGACAACGAATTCTGAATAATTAATTGTTGGGAATCAATTGAAACTAATGATCTTACATATTCAGCCTGTTTACATAGATAAATATGAATTTAATCATATCCTAAGTTTGCTCCGTCCTAGTTTATAAATGATAGACTACACATAAGATCTTGCCTAGATAAGTGCATAGTTATAATATTATTGTTGTTAATTTGTTGTGTTTTCATGCCAGGATATAAGAGTTAGCCTTTGTAGTTTAGTATGGCCTTTTCAGGTGATGTCATTTCTAGTAGCTGCTGTGTTTGGCATTCCCGTGAGGAGCGGCAGTCATATTCATTCGAGTTTCTGCTCGGCTGGATCACTTAATGTGGCACAGGCTTTGCTGCCCCTGTTGCTAATGGCGCTCATTTTATGTTGGCAGACCTCGAGGTGCCTGTCCGTCACCACCACCACAATGCGTCTGCGTATGTATGTGTGTGTGACCAAATCTAATTTTACACATTCCCTTGCAGTTTCTTTTAATTGATGTACTGCTATCCTCTTAACCCCAAACTGCACAGCATTTTTAATGTGGAATGACAAAAGAAGGTCTAACTGTCATTGCCTAAACCATTGCCACCAAATCATGATTTGTAATTTAATTACTTCAAGGCTGTTATAGTAATCAGGAATCAATAAATCAACATCATATCTATCATATACAAAACACAGATGGGATCATTGAGTTCTGAAATGAGGTCTTTGAGTTTCAGGCGTGTCTGTGCATATGTGTGCCTGACTGAATTAGTTTACTGTGTGTGTATGTGTGTATGGGAGAGAGAGAGAGAGAGAGAGAGAGAGAGAGAGAGAGAGAGAGATAAGCTCATCACACCAGGCCATATGGGGCACAGTAGAGGGACCCTGCACACAGATGGCACATCACACAACATTTTCTCTTCCATCTCTCTCTCTCTCTCTCTCGCTCGCTCTCTCTCGCTCTCATTCGTTCTTTCTTTTCAATCCATAGTGAGTTTCCAATCACCTTTTTCCATGTTTCCAAGACAAAAGTGTCACTATTAACCAACATTTGTTATCTTTGACCATGTCTCTAATATCTACTGCATTTCTGTTTCATCATTATGGTCCATTTTCCATCTTTTAAGCCCTTTTTCAAAACAATTGAACAAATGCACAAATTGGGCCCACTTTAAAGTAATCTATAGCTAAAATGCAAATGCTGATAAATGTACAGTTAGAAGATGGCTTACAGGAACACACCTCATAAGTATCGACTTTGGTTTTAGGTTGTGTAAATACATGAAATTAATCTTGGCAGCTGTAACAGGATATTGACCTTCAAGTAATTAACTACACGTGTATAATACACTGAAGGTAAATACATTTATATTAATGGTTCTGGTTTTCCATGAAGATATTTCCTTATGATGCATATATATATTATAAAGCCAATGTTGTATTTGATGAGTTACATGCATATATCTTAGCATATATAATTAAAATCTGGACAATTTGTGCATCATACTTTTCATGAGAAAAGAAAAAAAACAGAAGTTTATACTGTACAAATGTAACTTGTATAAATAACATGTGTTGTCACATTTATCAAGTTAAAAGTGCATATTTACCCAAGCCTCCAACTGAAGTAATGATACATCAAGTATTTGCTTGTGTTCATGTTAAAAAATAAACGTTCTCAGTTGTCACATTACACATGATATGGCCAAAATTATATGGACATCTGACGATCAAACTCATGTGTGCTTCCGTTACCACAAACCTGGAAACATAAAATTGTATAGGATGTCTTTATATGCAGTATCAGCACTATTTCCCTTCACTGGGAAGAGGTACGACTTTGGTATCTCATGGATTGATGTGTCATCATGAGATACTTATTTTTCTTTCTACCAGTGTTGAAAAGATTGGTTATTTGATTATCACAGCCTTCTTGTCCGGTCAAATTAGACTGACTATTCCCCACTGACCTGTCTCATAAAAATCTGTTTCTTCCAGACCATTTTACAACCCAACAATACAGTAGTATGGGACACAGAATTGCGCAAAGTACAAATACAAGTGCAAAACCTAGATAAACCTGAATGCACAAGACAAGTACAATAAATGTGTGGTCTTCACACTAAATTCGCATTATTTTTTGCAGCTTTTCCTAGATATTCTGTATATTTTTGTCTGATAATTCACAATAATAAAGACATACAGTTCTAAAATAACAGATGTACAATTTCACTTAAATACATTGAAATATGATTCATAACAAGAAATATCACAACTTTAGAATTTCCCTGAATACTCCAAAGACATGCAGAACATCAACCAAAATTCATGCTTTGTTAGGATGTTAATGGCTGATAGCATCAACATTGTAATAACCAGGAACGCTGGATTTTAATTCACCAGACACATTCTAAATGGGAAAAAAAAGCTCCCTGCGATTATGGTACTGTCAAGGCCACCATTTTGATGGCGATTAACCTGCAATATAGTATCCAATAGCTTTTTAACACACACACACACACACACACACACACACACACACACACACACACACACACACACACACAAACACAAACACACACACACACACACACGCGCGCGCACACACACACACACACATACACACACACACACACACGTTTCTGGAGAGCACCTCCTGTTATATACTAACAAATTAATTTCATAGCTGCTCATCACTGATGAAGTTAAGAAAGAGAGAGGGGTTGAGGGGGGACAAGCTGTGCACAGCCGGGAGGGAGAAAAATATAACATTTTCCAGGTGATGAATTTTTCCAATTTCCCAGAGACAAGTACATAAACTCGTTCAATTAGGAGAGGAATCTGGAAATGAGTGAGTGCGGACAGCCAAACGGCCCCAGTCCTGATGGCTAATTTTATTGAGTGGAAAATTGAATCAAATTGCTTCATTGAAACAATCAGCCTGTACTCCTCCACAACAATCCCTACACACACTCACTCACACATATGCACAAACACATTCTCTTTCTGTCTGTTCTTTCAGTACACACAGTTTCAGCATTTGGCCAGCTTCTGGGTTATTTGGCATTCCACCCATTCCAAGCCAAGTCAGCACAAGCTGCCCAGTCATTCTCTGTCTTTTCACACATAGCAGTCCCAATTCTATCTTTCTTCAAGGTCAGCTCCAGCTCACAAAATTTCAAACAACAGTGGATAATGTGACACAAAGAAAGCAAAAGCCAGTGCCTTCCCAGCTTTTAAAGTTAAGCAAATCAGATCTAAGCCAGTAAATCACTCACTGAGGGAAGCTGGTTCAATGCCTCCCCCACGATGGGCATTAGAGAGTCCCTCTGTTCCCACCAACTGTAAACGAACCATCTGCCTCATAGTGCCAAGAGTAAAAAAGAAATGGCCATCTAATCTCTCAGCAGCTCACAAACAGAGTACAGCCGAAATCTACAGATAAAATGGCTAATGACCAATTTATTTTATATCTCGATAAGAGCTCGACTGGCACATATAACACGAATGGGGGTACTGTTAAGAAATAATGAATAATTATGTCATTGTTTTTGTAAAAGGACCAGAAATATTTGTAGTTACAATACTGTTTCAATAGCATTGTACAATAATTACAATACTCAGTTTCAATACTGAAATCAGTAGCTAGGATTACTGTATATTTTTACAAGTGAAATAGTGTTGAATTGTCAATTTTGATAGTTTAAACATTATTATTATTATTATTATTATTATTATTATTATTATTATTATTATTTTCAGTAATTGCCAATCAAAAGTATTTTTCTTTTTGAAATGTATCACATTTCTCTTTAATTTTTTTTTTAATTCATTAGAACCCTATAAATGCTTTCTATTTATTGAGGAAGTTACAGTATTAGCTTTTTAGTTTATCATGCAAGCTAGTCACTAAGATGCTGCTAGTTAGCCTTACTTAATGTTTTCTCACATGCTTCTGCTCTCTCTCTTGTCTTTACTCTTCTTTAAGGTTAATTCAAATAATTTTAATAAATTTAAATAAAGAATTTGATTACTTAACATTTTAAGAAGCCTCAAGTGTCTTTTATATTAGTCCAAGGCAAAGCTGTTTTCCAACACAAGAATGTGTTTAAGATCAAAAAGATTTAAAAACAGACATAATAGAAGATGATGCTGCTTACAGTATATAACTGATAGTAGGAACTAACATATTTCGCAGATATTATAGGCCTTGTGATCTGTTGGCTCTGCCTTTACTGCCTTGTTGTTTGGGGTCCCAGAAACCTCAGTGTTGCATTTAATAAAGAAATGCATTAAGTTCAAAATGCACCATTTTTTCTTCCACATATTTTTATATCTAGATTGATATTTCAATATTCAGTACACTGAAAATATTATTGTGCGTGTAATTTATATTTTATGTCTAGGTTCTCTGAGACCATAAACATAAGTTATGTATAAGTTATTGTAGGGAATATCTGGAGTACAGTATCAGTGTAAAATGATTATTTATTGGCAGATCCCACCGAATTAGGGAAAGTTATGAAGTAAAACAGGATGACCAACTGTGTTCTATTTTTTAAACAAACAAAAATCTATATTGTCAATTGCATGAAAATCCTAGGCTTTTAAACTAATTAACACGTTTTTGCTGAGCTGCTGCTTGAAGTGATGAAATGCACTAACTACAGTATTGCAAAGCATGATTTTACATCACTAAACTGTCTTCCACCATCTCTGCCATTTACTTTTTTCAGGAGCTGTTTGTTGGTAAGTACCTCTCTGTAAGACTCTCTAGTGGCATTTCATATAACGTGGCAATTTAATGTTTAATAACAAAATGAAACAGCTAATCTAATCTACAGGCAGAGATGAAATGAAAATGTATCCCCTCATGAAAATTTATTCTCATTGGCTTGTATTAAAGGAAATATGCCATAAAATTAAATATTTAACACACATTAAGTTTATTTCAAGCACAAAGCTCAAGGTGAAAAAAATTTAATGTGTAGGGGACTGTCTAAGCATAAGAGATTTGTATACTATTTCTAGGCTTGTCATTTTTTTACAAGCTATCCAGTTTAATGCATTACCCTAATACCATGGAAGATTAATACTATGTTATTATCATCACTATTATCGTCCTTTATTACGTGTAAAACTGAATATGAAACAGATTTAAAATATTGCTCATTCGGCTCCTCACTGGCTTTAACAACTGATTCAGAGTCAGTAAGATTTGCTTGCATCATCGAAGGAACTGCATAAGTGGTTCAGATCATGAGTTAAATGTAATTTCTACCAAACTTCAGACCTTCTCTGTGCTATACCATTATGTGCAGGCATGGTGGATGGCCTCAGTGAAGCATTAGCAGAAATCAATGCAGGGCTATGAAATAGAGATCTCTACTCATGTTTGCTTCACACTAGTGCACTTCTTAATCCAGGACTAATTAGTGACAGATCAATACAACAATTCCCAAGAGGCACAAACAAGGTGAGTGACATATACAGGTCTCTGTGTGACATGCCAACATGATATCACTTATGATTAACAGAACAGAATCTATAAATTATAGAGATTCCCGCCCTGGCTGCTCACAAATTAAGCACCAAGGGTATTACTGCTGTGAATGCCACTGCTCTTATAAGTATGTTATATTGATTAAGGTGCTTGAGAGAAGGAAAAACCTGGGCAATTATCTAATACCTTTCTTTAAGAACGTGTTTGTGAAATCCATTCAGGATAATCATACAAAATTTACAAACAAAAGTATATATATCGTCCTAGCCATGATCACTCTTAGAGACAGCAAACAAATGAGAACCCAGTAGAATAATGACATTTCAGGAATTATTTCATTCATCATACCAAACATCACAGTAAACATTATCACAAACTTAAACATAAACAAACATACATTTAAGTATGATAAAATGAGATGTAGGAGGAAGGAATAGCAGTTGTATGATAATGATGTCTTGCAATTACAGGATCTTAGCATAACTACTTTACTTGTGTATCCTAATAAAAACCTTGAATTCCGTAATATACAGTGAAAGTACACAAACCTGAGGAGAATCATAATCAACATCTAAATCTGGCACTAAAAGCAGCTGTGCAGTAAAGTGCAGTAGTTCATGTTTATCTTAATTATACCCAATAGAAAGTGTCTAATGCATAGACATATTATCCCCGATCAACATTAATGCACTGCTAATTAAACAGTGAATTCTTTGAATCGAGTGTATTCTAAGTTTAAACTTGTACTGGTATTTTCAAAGGTGTCCTTGAACTAATTAATGCCTATCACGGGCAGGTCCCAAGTGGTATTGTAATATGGCACCAGAAATAATACACACCCATTCTGATATGCAACATTTAAAGAATGTCAATATTGACATGCTTTTGTGTTTTTGGTAAGGTGACTCTCAACACTGTACAAGTGCTTAGGGCAAGGGCATGGCCCAGTCATGGCTAGAAGAAAGTATCACTGAATAAGGCCCTACACTAATACACCAAGGATTTTAAACCAAGTTTACTTTCTTAAATCCAAGCAAAAGCAAGTGCTGCCAAGTTCTAAGGAGTATTTGTTTCTCCATAATGTCTCACTTTTTTCTATAACCATATATATGTGAAATATCATGAGGTGATTTTTTTTTTTTGCATCAGGTGACTTCAATTCCTAAAATAAAAAAAAATAAAAAAGATTCTGACTATGAATTCCCAAAACAGTACAGCATTACACAACTAATTTGGGTGGCTTCATTTCAAAATGGAATTGTGCATTACATGAGGTGTACTGTAGAATGCTTTTTTCCACCAACAAAGTAGTGCTTTTAAATACCGAGGATAAAGCTGTTTGTTGGTTGGCCCTAGACTGTTCAATAAATATAGACTGTTCATCTATATTTAAATGTTAATAAGAAGGTGGAGATCCAGGTTGAAGCATTAATCATTGTCATTGTCAAGTCTTGGCCAATTATATGAAGTTTAAAAGAAATATTACCAGGTTTTTACAATTCATCTACTGTATCAGAATCAGAATTAGAGTCAGGTTTATTCCAAGTACTGGAAGTTTTCATATACAAGAATTTACCTTGGTAGCTTTGTTCAAACTGTTAGAAAATATACATTAAAAGGAGAAAAAGTAGGAAGTACTACAAAAGAAAATAATGTACAGTGGAACCTCGGATTGCGAGTAACGTGGTTTACGAGTGTTCTGCAAACCGAGCAAAGATTTAAAATAATTTTTTATTCGGAAACCGAGCAAGTATTAGTTTACGAGCGCCGAGTATCATGCTTCACACATGCAACTCTTATTTTGACACCGAGCATCACTCTCTCACCTCCTCCCCCCCTTCCCCCTCCCACCCTCCCCCCACGGCTTCGCAAACACAGAAACTCTGCTCGTGCGTGCGCAATTTGACACTGAAACACACACACACGCACAGACTCTCTCTCCCCTTTTCACCTCTCCCGGCTTCACAAAGACACAGAAACTCTGCTCTGTCGCGATTCTTTTCAAAGGTAAGGTGCTGGTTCATTTGTTTTTTGTTTTTTTACTTTACAGCAGTGATTCCCTTAGTATGCGCTCACGCCTGGTCAGAGAGATTTCATTTTTTTCCCTGTTAAAACGGTGTTTCCGTGTTTGTGTGTGTGTCCGTTTGTTGTGAAACTTAAGTGATTCCTTTAGTATGCGCTCGTGCCAGTCTCGCTTTTTTTCCGTTAAACCGGTGTTTCCGCTGTGTTTATGCGCTTGTTGTAAAACTTAAAAAGTGTGTCTGTTAATATACGCTCATGTCAGTCTCAGAGAGATTTCTTTTTTTCCTGTTAAAACGGTGTTTCCGCTGCGTGTGTGTGTGTGTGTGTGTGCGTGCGTGTGTTTGTTGTGAAACTGTTGTGAAAAAGCAAGGTGGGGAGAGGGAGGAGGAATGTTACTGTGTAAAATGAGACGAGGGAAGGGGCTAATTCCACACACACACACACACACACACACATGGCGCGTGCGCGCACCAATGGAAACACTTATCTGTCAGGATTTATTTGTACTTTTTTTAAAGGTAAAGTGCAGATTAATTTGTTTTATTTTCATTTTATAGATTGTATTAATTATTTTTATGTATTTATTTTTGGGGGCTGTGGAACGAATAATTTGAGTTTTCATTATTTCTTATGGGAAATGATGATTTAGTTTAAGAGTGTTTTGGAATACGAGCCCACTTCCGGAACGAATTATGCTCGTAATCCAAGGTTCCACTGTATATAAAAATAAAAAAGTAAAAATGTAGCAATAAATCTATGATGATGATTACATATGTTAAGTGAAGGAAATCTTTACAGTGTGGAAAAACAGTTGAATATGTATATCTATGTAAGTGTGCAGTAAATTGTATTAATGTAACACTAAGTTTAAAGAGTCTGTCAGTGAAGGGCCTGGGCCTTATTACTGTATAAATAACAATTTATAGTAAAAACATGTGTAGGTACATTGGAGGATACATATGCTATCATAAGTGGTCACAGACAGTTTCTGACAGTTCGACATGAGTTTGACATGAGGAAGTTTTAGTTAATAGCGGAGATGAAAGTACAAAGGAATTTCTTTGTGAACACATCTTAAGGTTTGTGGCTAATATATAATTCTTAGGACATTAAACATATGATATCACAGAGTCAAGCAGCCAAGAACCTTCAAGAATTCCAGTTCTGGGACATTTTGGGGCATGCTCTCACAAACTGATCTGGAATGTGAGAAAAGCCTCTTAGGGACACATTATTTTTAAGTACAGAATTTACCTTGGATGTTTACACAGGTTGGCCTGGAAGTCTGAATCGATAGACATTTTGTCTTATTTGGAATTGATGATTTTTCTTTTATTTCAAACCCAACATGGCTGCAAAACGTTATGTAGAATATCAAAGATAACCAGACCTACAACATTCAACTTTTTATGTGAAAGTATTTGAAGTCAGTAATTTTAGAGTCAGTCGAGAATGAACATTGCACTAAATATGGAAATCATCTTTGCATGTACCAAACGTCAGTTCTTATACTTAAAAAATGTTCAACATTCATTTGCATACACAAGTGCCATAAAATGAGAGGCCATCAGTTTAAGCATTTGCTTTAAATTACTTTTATCTAATACATTTTGCCAGTAGTTCCAGATATTTAAGTGACCCTATATATTTCATGACATATGCGTACAATGTGACAGGTCTGTCTGGGGGAACTGTAGAAAAACATCATTCACTAACACCACTTACTTATTGCAGGAATTCAGCTGGGCATATTCATCCTGACCTAGCTCCAAGTGATTCCCACCTGTTTGAGCCAATAAAGAAGTTTCTGGGAGGCCAGACTTTCAAACATGAAGCAGGTAGTCTGATCATGGCTCCGGCATACTAAGAAAACTTTACTTTGATGGTATACAACACTAGTAAAACACTCAGGTAAGTGCATTAGTGTGAAAGGGAATTATATAGAGAAATAAGTTACTATTGAAACTATTGAAACTGCGTTCCGTTATTCTGCACAAACATAAATCCTGGTTTTGCTTGAATGTGCCTTGTATTTCAGTAAATAAAGTATTATAACATAATGGATCATGGAATTAGAAGGTGTGTCCACACTTTTGACTGGTAGAGTATATTCAGAATATTTCTACTATTGTATCTACTGTGGAACTTTCTTTTGTCAGAAGGATGCCCTGCCGATATAAACAATAAATGAGTACCCTGAGTTTAAACAGACATTGAAATGTGGTATACGGTTAATAAGGTGTATAAATCAAAGATGTATTATCATATTCTATTACATACTACTATGACTTAATATAAGCCTCTCTTCCCAATCTTGTGGCTAGAGTATTGGATAAGGTATTTAAAACTAAAGAACTGAAAATTTTTCAGTGACGGACAAAATAATTCCTTCACAAAATGTCTAAAACTGATTAAACTGCTTAAGTGCAGAGTATTGAAACAATATTATAAAAGTTGATACGAATTAATGAGGGTTATCAGGGAAGGGGGGCACCCTAGATAAGCACCTCGCCGCGCTTGAGCTAAGCTGCTTTGTCCTCAGCTAGCCAGCAGGGTAGCAGTGACCACAGGCTATACAATTAAACAAAAATAGGATGCTAATGTGCTCATACTCATGCCTAATGATTCAGTTTAGCAAGTGGCCTACTAATATAAAAGTGATCAAGTGCACATAGGTTGTTGCAATGGTCAGGGATGGTGTAGGATATTATTTAAGTGTATGTTCAGTTTTATTGCATGTATGTGAATATCCCTGAGGAAACAACAACTCTATGTAACTCCTCAGACAGACAGGAAGTTAAAAGCAGCTGTAGACAAAATGTCTTCCTATCCTGCACTTCCCTTCAAGACTATGTACAGATGGTCCTTTAAGTCTGAAGTACACACTTTTTTTTCACATGTGGCAAGATTTCCCCCCACAAGGCCCTGCTGTTTTCTTCAGTCACTCCACCCATCACTGATGGAAAGACAGGACATCAGGCCAGAATTTCGCACCAGCATCTGCAGAAACCTCCAGGGTGTGACGGCACTTTAGTCTTTTCTCCACATTACTCCCATCCAGTTCCTTTCCACTCCCGTGTTTCTTCAATGCCTGACATGGGGCCTGTGCCAGGGGTCATCCTTTACGTCATCAGGTCACTTCCCATACAGTCTTCCAGGTCGCTTTCTGTTTCCCAGATGCATATTTCCTGAGCAACTGGGCATGCTCAGTGCAGATTGGCCCTGAATCCCTGCTGTTGTTTCCCTGCTCTCACCTGTGGTTGCATGACGGGGGGCTCTGGCCATTCCCAGATCATAAATCTGATACGGATGTTGTTCTTGGTTCTCGTCACTGTAGCGTGTGAACTGACCATTCAGCTAACGGCCTCGACCCTCCTCAGAGAATGTGTTGGTTTGTTATTTGAAGGACAGAGAGGGCAGGGTGCAGGGAAGCATCAAGAGCTCTACACTTCTGGTTCTCACCTTGAGCACTCTCCATGTGTGGAGAGTATGTGCATTCCTGAGGTTTCCAATATAGTGGACCCCCCCTCCACACACAACTTTCTCCCTGTCTATGTATTTCCAATTTTATTTTCTCTTTTCTCCTCCACACTACTACTTACTTTCTTTTCCACATTTTGCTAGCTTCCAAATAACACAGGTTCCTGAATGACTCTTAGCCTAGACTCTAATGCACTTGCATCCACCAAAACGACTCCCTTTAGGATTCAGCATCATTAGACAAAACAAACCTTACAGTTACATACTCAGGCAACTCACACAGCTTATGCTTCCTTTTGGCTACCATATATATAAAGTTCTGCAGCCAGCAGCTCTATTCCAAAGAGTCTTGATTAACTTTGTCTGGCTCCAAGCACACTTAGGAATGGCTCCTACAACCTCAGCCACATAATGCAGCCATAAACTGTCTATCCTGCCCATATTCTACACATGCACACTCAAACAAATTCCTCTTAAGATGAACCACTTTGGATCTTGAGGCAGCAGAATCAATGAGGTGCACTCTGTCCATAGCTTCCTGTTTATTGCAGGAGTCATTAACAGAGGGCTGGGAGGGTCTGTATGGACCAAATATTGTGGACTGTCTTTACCACTTTATATCTTTCTTTCTGACTTGAAAGTCTGGGACATCCAACCAGTGTCCATTTTTCTGTCATAAGGAAATATACAGACAAGACACAGACATTGTAGTTCCAGAATGGAGCCTTGTGACTCAACCCAATCAGGAAGCTGCACGCAGGGGAATGTAAGTGTATTTCAAGGCTAATAATGAGAGACTAAACAAGGTGATTGCAAGCTTGATTGCAGATCTTCTTTTTAACAGTTGTTGTTAAACTTAAGCACCTATATTTTGCATCAAATAAGGCATAGAGCAATTTATTGAATTAATGGATGCTCGTTTTTTATGACCAGACAGTTTTGTTTCCTTGTTCCAATAAAACAGGACTCCTGAGATGCAAGCATACTGTTCAAACCCAGAGTCATCGACTAACTTCTGACCGACAGACATGGAAACATGCAAGGCCATCTCATTGAAGTTTTGCTGCTGTTGTGGTTATTTCCTCCATGAACCCACAAACCACCGGCTATCCTTCACCTCCCGTCTAATTGGGATTTTTTCGTTTCCTTCCATATAGTTCGTCTTTTAGAGTTTTATGTCTTGTTTCACTCTCTCTCTCTCTCTCTCTCTCTCTCTCTCTCGTACACACACACACACACACACACACACACACACACACACACACACACACACACACACACGTTTTTACATTTATCTCAGAAATATAAATACATTTTTTGTAAACACAGATTTGCTAGCCAATTAATTTTTTTTATCAAGGGCATATAAAATAATGTTTTCTCTAAAAAAGGAAATGCAACCTAGAGAAATGAAGCAATATTAAGTCTTTTTTGCACACTTCAATCCATACAGGAAAAGATTGAAAAAATAATAATAATAAATACGTAAATTAAAAAAAATTAAATAAATAAATAGATATGAAATAAATAAATAAATAAATAAATAAATATGATTAGACTCTAAAATTAACCATTATGGTTGGATATTTATCAGAATCAGAATTAGAAACTCTTCTGATTCTGATTCTGATAAATAACCAACCATAATGGTTAATTTTTAAGCAGAGAAGAAGTCAAACATGTTCATATGCAAATAAAATAAAGAGCCAGCAAGTTCCATGAAGAGTACTGACATTTTCATCCACAAGCTCATCCACAGAATCAATGTGAAATTTTAATTCTGGAATAGTTTGGTGAGCTAAATTCATTGATAACTTTTTTGGCTGTTGAATTTCTAAACCTAATTTTTGCAACTTGCAAGCTAGCAACCAATTATTAATGTAGCAAACACAAACAAAATCAAACTGGGTATTCATCTCATCGTCTATACCCCTTTATCCTGTATTCAGGGTCACGGGGGGCCTGGAGCCTATCCCAGGAGGCTTAGGGCAGAAGGCAGGGTACACACTGGACAGGGTGCCAATCCATCGGAGGGCACACACACATACACTCACTCACACACTCATTCACACTCTACGGGCAATTTGGGAACGCCAATTAGCCTAATTCTCCTGGCATAGGCTCCAGGCCCCTCGTGACCCTGAATACAGGATTAAGCGGTATAGATGATGAGTGAGTGAGTGTAGGAATTGTCAAAAACAACAAGTAAAAGTAAAGCCTTTATTTTGTCACATATACATTACAGCACAGTGAAATTCCTTCTTCGCATATCCCATCGTAACTGGGGTCAGAACGCAGGGTCAGCCATGGTACAGCACTCCTGGAGCAGTTAGGGTTAAGGGCCTTGCTCAAGGGACCAACAATGGCAACCTGGCCGATCTTCCGATCAGTAACTCAGTGCCTTAGCCCACTGAGCCACCACTGCAGTTATTAGATATCTATTAGATAAATAGTATGTTTATAATAAGATTCTGAATTACCATAGTGACTGTGCCCTTTTATACATGTGATATCCCCCATATAGTTTAAGTTTTAGATACTATCAGTTGTGTGCAGTTGAAATATCATATAATAACAAAAACATGTACAAGTTCAAAAGGCAATGCAATATTTTTGTTTGTTTGTTTGTTTGCTCACTTGCTTGTTTGCTGGATTGATTGATTGATTGATTGAATGATTAATTGATTTTGAAGGAATGCAGTGTTTACACCCCAACCCTGAATAAAGATATACACACATAGACAAAATTGTTGGTACCCTTCGGTCAATGAAAGAAAAACTCACAATGGTCACATAAATAACTTTAATCTGACAAAAATTATAATAAAAAAAAAATCTATGAATGTTAACCAATGAAAGTCAAACATTGCTTTTCAACCATGCTTCAACAGAATTATTTTTAAAAATAAACTCATGGAACAGGCCTGGACAAAAATGATGGTACCCCTAGAAAATACTGAAAATAATGTGACCAAAGGGACATGTTAATTCAAGGTGTGTCCACTAATTAGCATCACAGGTGTCTACAATCTTGTAATCAGTCAGTGGGCCTATATATAGGGCTCCAGGTAGTCACTGTGTTGTTTGGTGACATGGTAAGTACCACACTCAACATGGACCAGAGGAAGCGAAGGAAAGAGTTGTCTCAGGAGATTCGAAAGAAAATTATAGACAAGCATGTTAAAGGTAAAGGCTATAAGACCATTTCTAAACAGCTAGATGTTCCTGTGACTACAGTTGCACATATTATTCAGAAATTTAAGATCCATGGGACTGTAGCCAACCTCCCTGGACGTGGCCGCAGGAGGAAAATTGATGACAAATCAAAGAGGCGGATAATCCGAATGATAACAAAAGAGCCCAGAAAGACTTCTAAAGAGATCCAAGGTGAACTTCATGCTCAAGGAACATCAGTGTCAGATCGCACCATCCGTCGTTGTTTGAGCCAAAGGGAACTACATGGGAGACGACCAAGGAGGACACCATTGTTGAAAACAAATCATAAAAAAGCCAGACTGGAATATGCCAAACTACATGTTGACAAGCCACAAAGCTTCTGGGAGAATGTCCTATGGACAGATGAGACAAAAATGGAACTTTTTGCCAAGGCACATCAGCTCTATGTTCACAGACGGAAAAATGAAGCATATCAAGAAAAGAACACTGTCCCTACTGTGAAACATGGAGGAGGCTCTGTTATGTTCTGGGGCTGCTTTGCTGCATCTGGCACAGGGTGTATTGAATCTGTGCAGGGTACAATAAAATCTCAAGACTATCAAGGGATTCTAGAGAGAAATGTTCTGGTCAGTGTCAGAAAGCTGGGTCTCAGTCGCAGGTCATGGGTCTTGCAACAGGACAATGACCCAAAACACACAGCTAAAAACACCCAAGAATGGCTAAGAGGAAAACATTGGACTATTCTAAAGTGGCCTTCTATGAGCCCTGACCTCAATCCTATTGAGCATCTTTGGAAGGAGCTGAAACATGCCGTCTGGAAAAGGCACCCTTCAAACCGGAAACAACTGGAGCAGCTTGATCATGAGGAGTGGGCCAAAATACCTGCAGAGAGGTGCAGAAGTCTCATTGACAGTTACAGGAATCGTTTGATTGCAGTGATTGCCTCAAAAGGTTGTGCAACAAACTATTAAGTTAGGGGTACCATCATTTTTGTCCAGGCCTGTTCCATGAGTTTTTTTTATTTTTATAATTCCGTTGAAGCATGGTTGAAAAGCAATGTCTGACTTTCATTTGTTAACATTCATAGAATTCTTATTTATTATTACTTTTGTCAGATTAAAGTTATTTCTGTGACCATTGTGAGTTTTTCTTTCATTGACCGAATGGTACCAACAATTTTGTCCACGTGTGTATACTGTAGGAATATATTATTAAAAAAGATTTCGACCAATACTCATGAATCACTCATTATATTCAATAGGACATAGATTCTGAATATCATATTTAATAGTGTGCTCAAACATATCATGCAATCCTGTTGAAGGCAATGTTTGGTGAGCCATGCATCCATAGGTTTTCTAACACTATAGACACATTCATGTAGAACTCAGGTTAACCACATGACACAATAGTGTAATGTACTACAGATATTGTATAGGTTTCCTTGCTAGAATAACGTCTGAATATTTAAGCGCCATTTTCTCTTTAAGCTAGTTGAAGAAGAAGCTTTCTGTGCAGTATTAATGTCTGAGCATTAGAATATCATAGTTAAACTCTGTCTTATCAGATTCATTTCCATGATTTATTCTAACTTTTTAAAATGCTGTGCTTAGCACTTACCCTGATGAGCAACAAACATGGAATCTCTGATGTGTAATCTTTACCCCCTCAAACTTTTAGGACGGGGCAATGAGTCCGAGCTTACATTCCTCTTTTGTTACATTTGTAACCATGTAGCTTTTCTGTTTAGTTTTAGTGTAGGTACTGAATAATAAATTGAGACATCAGGGAGTTGATGATTCCAAAGCTCTATTATAATCATAGAGTCAGAATCATAACGGCTATGCTGAACTAATAAGAGTTGCTTTATTTATTTATTTATTTATCACTACAGTGTGTGTGTGTGTGTGTGTGTTTGTGTGTGTGTGTGTGTGTGTGTGTGTGTGTGTGTGTGTGTACAGTACTATGCAAAATCCTTTTTCTTTCTTTTTTAAAATCCTTCCCACCCTATTAAAATTGATTTTCCAGTCCAGCCTAATGCCTAACCTTCCTTCCCTGACCTTGTCTCATCTGGTTCTGTGTCTTGACCTCTTAAACAAACTTCTAAAGAGCTAGACCTTCTTATATTTTAATGTAGGCTTGTGTATTACATCAAAAGGTGACCTATAAATCGTTCAAGAATAAAAACCAAAAACTGACTTAAGGCATGAACCAGTAAGAAACAGGTGCAGATGATAGATGTTCACACTGGTGGTCAGTAAACTGGTGATGCTGAATGCTGAGCGGTTGGAACAGACGATTGGGGAAGAGGTTGCTGCTGAGGTTGTTACATACAGCATACAACCCATTTTTAAATAGTATCTTTAGGCACTTTGTTGCCTGTTGCAGTAAAACATTTGTTTCCATTTATTTAATTAAATCTATGTCATTTAATTTAATATGAAGAAATGTGGGGTGGCTCAGCCTAAGACTGTTGCACAGCATTGTATGTTTGTATATAAACATAAACCACAGTGAAATTGAAATTGTCACTAGATTCAAGTTAACAAGTGTTTATAGGTGATTTCTAGGTCTACTGGGTTTTTTTGTTTGTTTTGTTTAGTGAAATAACTAGATTAACTAAGCATCATTTTATTTTCATTATGGAGGATTATAATTTTCACCACATTTTTAAAAATTATCAATTAATTAAACAAAAAATGGGAACTTTTGAGAAGGCAAAATGACATTTTTTATTCCCAAATTTTTTACAACAAAATTTAAATACTCGAAACTAACATTTTAAATTAATCGAAACCAATTTTACTACCAGTATTTTTCTTCTATTATTCTCATATCATTTGGTCCATATGTGCATTGTTATGGTTAAATGACCTCATGCTCTCCTAATTATATTTTTCTTTTATATTTTGTCTTTTTATTCTCTAACACACAGATAGTGATTGCTCTCTCTCTCTCTCTCTCTCTCTCTCTCTTTCTTTCTATCTCTTTAGTTCACTTGTGGATGAGCTATGTGTAGTCAGGCTGGAGATGAGAGATGCATCAATCTGTCTGCACGCACAGGCTTTATGTTAGATTCTGTTTAAGTCTGTGCCAGAAGGCTACACCATACATTTATAGAGTCTGTATTTCAATTAATGGTATAAAAAGACTGAGATGGAGAAGAACTGATGAAGATATGAGGATATTTGGAAAAAACTGAAAGGAGGAGAGGCATGGCTGACAGTGACATGAACTGTACATTATTCTTATTTTAGATTAAATGAGACCAGATACAGAATATGCGAGGGGAAATATTCATACCTACCTTTGTGTTTAATGTATAAATGTTTCCCATTCGTTATTTGTTTCATATTCATAAAGGTTTTTTTTTTTTTTTTTTTGTAAATCAGGTCAGTGACACGGCAGATCCAGAACCTAACCCTGAGGAACACTGAGTGGGAAGTGGAAATTCAACCAAGCAAGGAACACCGAACAAGCTTGTTTTTGGGAGGTGGGAGGAAACCGGATAACATGGAGGAAATGCGCAGGAAGAGCTCAGGCAGTAACCTAAGCTTAGGTTTGATATGGAGAGCATGATGCTGCAAGGCAGTAACCCAAGCTCAGAACTGAAATGGGAGCCCTGGAGCTGTGAGACAACACTACTTACTATGCCCTCATGCACCCAATTGTTATATAATATGTATAAAACATATTTGCATAACAGCTTGCTGTGATGCTGGAAAAATGTCGCTATCAGTTTGACATGCAACTTTCCAGAACCGTGTGCAGAAGCAACAGCAATCCAAGTCCTATGGTTCATATACTCACCTGCATACTTTATTGAAATATGAAGGATTAAAAGTGACGGCATGTGAGAGCAAAAATATCCATGACCAACTGAATCATAACAACTTAGCGAGTTCATGCACAGCAATGTTAAGACTTTATGCTGTTTGCATGATTGCGGTCACGAGCAGCATCCCAAATAGAAAACTTTGACCTTATGCAAAACAGACCTTTTGTTATGTTTAAAGACTAAGAGAGAATTTTTTTTTTCAGTCAAACACTAAACAAAATAGATAAAACAGATCTTGCACAGTCTTGCACACTATGTGATTTTAGCCACAGCACTAGCTGTTTTGCCAGTAGAAGCCAAACTGTCTACTCTGTTTCCACTACTTACTGTATGTCGGTATTGTACCACACGGCTCATTGATGAGGCCGTGTACAAGCAGCACTACAAATGACTGCAGGATACATGTGGAAGCCATCTTCCATTCATGTACAGTAGGTAAGCACAACTATAATCCAGCCTTTGGAGATGCTTTGGGTTGTCAGTCTTTTGGCGAAACCATTAATGATTCTAACACAGAAGGATTCAGTCTTACAAAGGGTTCATAATAGTCATAAATATTTATGTTTAGATTTATTTATTATACTTTATTATAGCCGTTTCCCTCCGTGCTTCTGACACGTCTCAGTGTCTTAAGACACCTGAACCTCCAAACACTTGGGACCATTTATTGGGTTTGTGTGTTCAGTTTGCACAGCTTTAACGTTCTCAGATATAAAATGGTTCATTTTCATCTTGATAAAAATCCTCACTTCATTATGAATCAGTGTGTGTAGGCAATGTCCTGTTGTCACTACAGCAGTGTGTGTGTAGCCTTGAGGCGATGTGTTCTCGCGTAATGGGATCGGTGTTCGAGACTGAGGCAGTATTAACGGGGATAATTGAGTTGCTCATTCAAGCGCAACAGAGCTCTGTAAAGATACACGCAGTCAGACTGGTGAAGCTGCTTCTATCTCCTTCACTCTTTGTCTGTCTCTCTTCTATATGTTTGTCTTTTCTTTCTGTCAGCTAGGCTTCAGCTTCTGTGCATTGCACTAGATGTACAATCTGGGCTATAATGATAAAAATAACACTACAGTAATGCATAAGCTTACAAAAATGTTATATATGTAGCAAAAACTCGAGTGTATATTATGTTTTTCTTCTTCTATTTCTTTTCATCTCGCCATGCTGCAATGTTCTCTCTCCTCCCAGTGTAGGCTACATTCTCCTCTATGGGGAGAGATTTATAGCAGCCTTCCTTCTCAAAAGCAGCCCATTGTCCCACCTTACACCATGGGTTGTGTGTGTGTGTGTGTGTGTGTGTGTGTGTGTGTGTGTGTGCGTGTGTGCTCATGTATGTGTTGCGCGTGCACGAGAAAGACTTTGAATACAATTCTGACTGCGGCAGCTTGTGCATATATATACATTCCATCTAACAATGAGTGTTTGTGTGTGTGAGTGTGTGTGCGTGCGTGTGTATGCATGCACTCACACATGCAAACAAACAGGGGTGTCGTGCAAATAAGCATGTGTGTGTTGCGCTCGCAGGGCGAGGCGGGTGGCTCACGCACTCAGCTGCGACCTGCTCGCTCTCTCATTTTCAATCTCAGCCCAATTAATTTAGCAGAATTAATCTCTCGCTGTGCACAGACGCTCGTGACACACACGCACACACACATATAGGCGCGCACACACATCTCCTCCACACAGCGTGTGGCACAGTGAAACATGAAATAGTGTCTCATGCCACCATCCATCTGGCATCTTTACACACGCACACATACATACACACGCGCACACACACATACACACAAACCTCCATCCTCTCTGACATTTGGAGATGGGGGAGTGAGTGGGTGGAGGGGATGATTTCCTCTGTTAATGAAGAACTCGCTGTGTTCATGCAGGCAAGAAAATGATGGCCGCTTTTGAAGGAGTTTCTCTGTTTCACAGCCATTTCCAGTCCAATACTTACACTGCAAAAACATATATCAGTTACATTTAATTTAAACCCCAAAATACTGCATGCCAGTATTTGTAAAATGGTATGAAAAATCCAGTGTGTAACTGCTAAATATGAGTAACGTGACACAGATTGTGCGTGTTAAATATTACTTTATGTTGTAACATGTGAAAATGTAAGTACAGAAGACTTCATGCTGCAGTGCGATAATTATATTGGAGAAAAGAAATGACAGAAATAGTGACAACTGACTCTCATGAACATTTTGCGCAACTTTGAACAATTTCATATGAAGATAGTCATATGGATGAACATTAACCACCCTCGGAAAATTTCTAATTAATTACATCATTTGAATTGTTATTCATTTTTCTAAATTGGCATAGAGACAATGATAATAATTCTAAAGCAAGCAATTAAATTCTATGTCCCATGCATTATTTTTGTTGCTGGCACATTTAACCCATAGATATATTCTGGATTTCCTGAATAAAAGAAGCATGATAGCTTTAGATTTATTATTTTTTTTGCATCAGAACAAAATGTTATACTTAAACATGTATATGTTTTATGTCAGGTGATGAGACTTTGATCCTAGATCTTTTATTTTTATTCTTTTTTGGTTTCCCTTTTCAGTGTCGCTCAATCATAATTGCCCCCTTTGTTTGGTGGGCTTTGGGCCGAGGTTGTCCAGGCAACTGGTGGCTGGACGACCGGGCATGACTGGTTGCCATGGATGGCAGGTGCCATGATGGTCAGGTTGGCATAGTTTCCAGTAGAATGGGCAAAAGAATGCCAGCTGTCCACACCTCACATGAGCAACACACACACATGCACATTTATGTACATTTTGTACAAGTACACAGTAGAAGCTATTTGCCTTGCTGCAAGTATACACATATATATATTCACGCATGGTGATTTGGGGCAGATACAGTCATAATGTATGTTGTACGCACATGAGACATATGTAGTATGCACATTAAGCATACAGTAGGCCCCAAATAATCAGAAGGGTATGCACAAAGTGCTGAGAAAGTGCAGAAAGTGTTGATCAGGACCCCTAGTCTTGATTCCAGATGTCACAAATTCTGTTTCAATCCCCTGCAGTTTCACTACAGGAGCTGATTTATTCTCAGGAACCTAAAGCAGATGGAACATGCCTTACTATGCAGAGTCAGGGCTGTTATATGATTCCCAGAAGAAAACAGCAATCTTCCATTAGAAATGCCCTCTGTCCTCTATTAAAGAAGAAGAGGAGAAGTGATTTGATTGTAAATTGTGCTGTTACTCGGAAATCAAGATCATTCATACCCAAATAGCCACTCTAATTTTAGAGATATTTCACAGCAGGCTATTACGAGGCTTTAAAAATCACTGTGTTGCTATGGCACCAGTGTCACAGTTTTGACAAAAACTCACAAACATGCCCAATTTGCTCTTAGCCTTTTGTCACATGTCATATCTTGTTCACACACACATAGGTTGATAGCCAGTTTATCAGATTAAAACCCTGCGCCTGCATCCTATTCTCCCATTACATCCTTCAGTCTTATGCCAAGCTTTTGATATTAGGAAATGCCATTTTCGAACTGGTGCACTATATTTCATTCAGTCGCCATCCTCTGAGCACTGTAAAGTATACCGAATCATCTTAAATCTCTTTTTGCATAAACATCCATAATCTTCTATGTTTCCATATGCAGAGCATAACCGTACGAGGGTATAACCAGTATATAATTATCGAGTCCACCTGGGAGTCCTGAGACGCTTTGCCGCTGAATTTCTCTCATGGGAGCCCTGGAATGTGCGAAGTCTGTCCATTTGGGAGTGGGCAGTGCTTACTTAGAACGCATAAATTACAACACTGTCGCTGCACACCGGATAGCCACGGCATAAACTAGTGATCATGGAGGACTTCAGGCATTAGGATGGAAAGGGGCCTCACAAACAGCCCTGCTTACTGTCGAACATGGAACCTACCACAGGTCATTTAGACACTGCAGAGCTGTAGAGGACTCATCTGTTCCTAGTGCTTGAAGTTTGTTTGCATATCTTTGGAGAACCATAAGTCTTCAGTATCCACATTTCCAAAGTATCCAAACATATCCAAAAGCAAACCGTATTGCTGAAACAATAGGCATACGCAACTGCCTTTCCTATGCATCCATTTTCCCTTCAGTGGTAGCATTTTATTTTAAAGTACAGAAGTTTTTAATAGGTTGAGCTGTAGTACATATGTTGCATATTCGATTTTATTATACTGTTCATAGCAACTCGTGTGAAAGCTATTAGCATTTATTACTAAACCCTGTGAAAATAGGTTTATTATTAAGGTTAAGGTTAAGGGCAGGTTTCACCTTTGAACATCTTGAGATACTATTTAACAATGCATTAATTAAAAAGACAATACTATAGTAACTGCATGCATTACTTTGAAAGTTTATAATATTGTAGGCCACTGACATAAATACATAGTAATACACAACATGAGAGTATAGCTATAGCACTTCATGAAAATATTTTCTGTTATAATGCTATGTACTACCAAATTTGCTTAAGCATATGTTGTATAAAAAATAAATAAATAAATGCATACTTCATCCAATACCTTTGATAGATTTAAGTCTAAATGTGGTGTTTTTTTTTTAATGTTTTATATATTATACACTCCAAGAATACACAATTTGCATTTGTTCTAGGAAACTAATATGTATGAATCATTAATAACATGTTATTATTTTTGTTCATTAAAAGCTTTATCAATTAATAATTTTGAAATGTGTACTGAAAATCAAAACCATAATGTAATCAATTACTAGAAACGTCTTGCATTTAGTCCAACTATAGGTTTGGATAAAATTTGATTTATTATTATTATTATTATTATTATTATTATTATTATTATTATTATTATCAAGGAAAGCAATAATATACTATATTCCTATACTATACCCACATATTCAGGTATACATTTGTATGCAATTGTATAACCTTTGTTTGGAGACTAGGATTCATGACTTACCACGCCACTAATTTTACACGAAATTGATGGGAATCAATACAAATCTCTACAGTGCAATCATCCAGACGCAGATTAGGCCTATTTTTCACTGAATTATAGTGTCAGTGAGTTTCCTTTACTGATGGCACTTATCAATAAAGGAGGTAGAAAGACTACCTCTAAAATAGCTGTCTCTGGGAAGCCATTATCATCTACTTCAGCCACTGCTGACATCTAGAGACCAAAAGGTGGTACTCTCATTCTAGTCAGCCAACCCAACCCAACACACACACACAGGTTTTATACATATATATATAGGTTTTGTCTAAAAGCAAAGACCAAAACAAGATGTCTTAGGGCCAATTAAAAATATTTCCCTTGAGACCTAAAGAAAAAAAAAAAAACCTTTTCCTACTTGTGAGACTAACATAATCCTGACTCGTAGTCCTTGAGACCATAGAATTAGGTATTAAAGCCTTAGGATATTTTCCATGTAATGCTGACTGACTCATTTTTGTAGTCTGAGCACGAGTGCTATGCAACATTTCCTGACCTCACAAGAATGAATGACTAACCGAGTCAGAGTCAAATAGACTGGCAGCATAGTAAGCTTATATCAACTCTTTTTTCATGAAAAACAAAAGTTTTCGTCTTAAACGTAACGAGGTCAGAAACATTAGACATTCTTCAAAAAGTGCTGCTGCCTGCTGTGGACCTGACTAAGCGTACGTTAATTCTATCTAAAACCATGTTATCCTTCGGAATTATTGGCCAAATTCTCAACATACCCAGCAAGCCACATAGAAAGGAGCTATTTATAAAGCTTGATCTAGACAAATAGGACGTTCCAGCAACAAGCTAGAAGCCAGCTTACCCTTAGCATATGTATACACACCACTATGTCAGATTCCCCTTGTGTAATTCTTTTTAGTGGTGACACCAACATTCAAAGCTTGACTTAATGATCACAACATCAACATCAAGCTGCAGAATTGCCACTGTGTACTTTACTTGCAGAGTCCTTTATCACATCTGTCCATCTTCTGTCCTCCTGAACAAAAGGAGGGAAGAGAAATGACGGCCAGAGGGAATGTACAGACAAGATAAGCCAGGAGATTGGGCAAAGAAATGAAGTGTGGGAGAGGAGGCTAGAGAGAGCGGAAGTGAGAGAGAGAGAGAGAGAGAGAGAGAGAGAGAGAGAGAGAGAGAGAACTCCATCAGCAGGCATGGAGCAGCATTACGCAGCGTAGAAAACGTGGTTCATTTTTCCTCCTGACCTCATGATGACCCCAGTACTGATCGGGTGAAGAGCAGGTGGAGAGAGAGAGTGTACGAGAGAGAGATAGAGAGAGGGAGATGCAGAGGTTGTTAGTTAGGCACTAATAAGGAGTTTCAGTGAGGTGTAGCTGCCTGCTGATTATGGATATTGCCATGGCAATGCCACATGGCGTGCCTCTGATGTCATTTGTGTAACAGTAGTCAATTTAGCGCACACACTTTGTTTATTAGTGAAATACAAAGAAGAAAGAAATGTTCTCCAAAATACATCTGTTCTTAATGTTTCCTTAGTGTCTGTGAGAGCACCACACCTCACTTACTCTTTCAAAACCTTGTTCTCTTTTTGTTCTTGCCTTTTTGTCTCCTTAATACCCTCCTTTCTTTCCTTTATTTCCTCTCTCTGTCTCACACTTTCTGCCTCTTTCTTTCTCTCACCCACGCAAACACTGATGCTCGTGCACACAAGGCAGCAGCATTGCGCGCCCCAGGGGACTACAGTGTGATTGAGAATGGAGAGTCTGTCATTGCCCTGCCGATGAACTCGTTGCGTACGAGATCCTCCTCCTTCGACACACACACACACACACACTCACACACTCACAATTCTACGAAACATCATCAAATATGTAACTGCCCAAAAGATGTTGGAGATCTGTCACATGTCAGTGTGGTCCACTTAGAAATTTCTACTCTATTCTAGACCACACTGAAAATGCATAATGTATCCAAGCCATAGACACAAGTAATTACTATCCAAACTGCACCGTCTGAATCACACTAGATATCAAAAATGACTTCATCCTCTCTCTCTCTCACTCTCAGTCTCAGTCTCTTTCTCTCCCATTCCTTGTCTTTGTTTCTCTCTCTTTTCCTCATTCCCCGAGAGAGTGCATTATGGATGGCCCCTTGGAGTTATAATGGTGCTTTAAAGTGGACGTGAGTGCCTGTGACGAGTGGTCCTAATGATGCCTGTTTACGCCACTCTCCCCCATTTGTAATGATTAGAGGCAGGATAAATGAGGCCGCAAGCTCACCTGACAGGCAGCCTGCCGGCCTGGATGCACTGCCATCCTACGGCCGCTCAGAGGGCACAGTCTATACTGACCAAAACCTAGCCCTCAAGATGACCGCCAAGTGACCCTGGCTACTAGTAGGTCAGATCCTGGTCAAATGCACTTCAAATAGATTTCAATAGCCATGTCCAGACTATCACCCAGTCAATTGGCTTTTTTAGGATGCTGAGTAACAGCGCAGGACCACGCTGGTGACCGCCAGACAACCTGCCCGAATTTCGGGTGAATTTGAGGTCACATTAATATTCATGACCATATGACAACATTTAGGTGTTTTCATATATGGTATAAAAACAAAACACTTCAGGTATACACACAGTACCTGTTTACAACGCTTTAGAAATCTTAATCCATGCATGGTAGGTTCTACCTGTGTAGCATTTTCATATTTTAATATTTCAGTCCAGATGTCTCTGTTTTCAGGTTTCCTCTTATAGGCATTAAATGCACAGGGGTTTTGCCAAACAGTGTGTGCTCATTCTTATATTTTATATAAATTATATAACAAACAGGCATGATAATATAAAACTGTCAAGATATTTCATAACAATGCAAAACAAATTGTCTTGTATTAGAGCATAAATCTACTCAGAGGCAGGCTGGTTGTGTCAAATGCTTTCATAAAACGGGGATGCATCGCGAATACCACAAAATGAACATCCTGTAATACAATGGCAACAAATCTCATTCTGTGTTGCATAAGAGGTCAGAAGTAATAATCTGGGACAGTCCATCACTCCTACCAATGTTACAAAACACTTTGTAACAGACTGTGTGATGGTGACCAGTGGATGACCCACAGCTGCAGGTAGATTGCATATGGAGTTCCATCACATTGGTTTGTTTCTGTGCAAACCAATATTTCTTGGGTTTAGTGTACAGCTGATTGAACGTATGTCTTAACGTCAGCTACTGGGTGACCTCTGGGCATGGCTGAGAGCAGACTTTTTTATTTCAAACAATGCTAATTACAACATGTGTAAACCGTGTCTGTGCTAAGTGTCTCCATGTGGATGACCAAAAAATGACCCTAAGTTGACTTGGAAGTGGTCAGGGGTTATTCCAAGGTCAGTCCTACTGGATATGGTCAAATATACAGCTCAATGGCTAGCACTGAAGCTAGCACTAATTAGAGTACAAGTATAACTAAATTGTATCATGCATGAAGTATATCTAATTGTAAGGATACAGTTTTTACAATATATCAGTAGTCAGCTGTACTGATGTGCGCTGTACTGATGTAATCCTTAGAATGTTACTAGATTGTTAGAGTTCACTTGGAGGATGTGCTTACTAGACCAGTAGTGAGGTCACAGTTTTTTATGGTTAAGGGCACTGGGAGTAAATGCACGGTTCTAATACAGTAACTTTAGAAAAGATCAAGCTTCGAAGCACCTGCACACCTGAGTTCACACAACAAAGCTGCTTTTTGATAAGAGATATCCCACCAGAAGAAGGATTCTGTCCCTTTAGGGTCCCAAACCAACACCACTGATGTTGACTGCTAAGTGACCTGATGTTGACCACAATGTGACCCAAGACCGCAGACTGAACCCTCCACCGCCGTGTCCTCTAGATGACTCATGAAGAGGTCACTAAGGGCACTGCCTGGGGGTCAGGTCAGGCCCGGACACAAAGAGTCTCTGGTAACTCAGCAGAAAAGAACAAGTGGAGAAACATAGGGTGGGAGAGAGAAAGTGAAAAAGGAAAGGAAGACAGGGGGCAAAGGTCAGTTTCTGGGCTCTTCCTTTCTTCATTATTTCTTTTGCCCACCATGCTTTCTCCTTCTTTTCTGTCCTCTTGTTCTCAAACACCTTTGACTCAGGCGTGCGCTGAGGCAGTAGCGGGGTTGACCTGCCCGTGACCACAGTCTCGACGAAGCTTGTAATATTACCATGTCCTGGGGCAACAGACACAAAAAACCTTCACTCTCATGATTTTGCTTGAACTCAAAAGATCAATGGAGAACAGCTAACAATCACTCATGAAGCATAATGTTATTCTGTAAACTCAGATGAAAGCAAGCAAACTCATCTTGTTTTCATCCACTATCCACAGTGTTTCAAATGAATCAGCGAGCCTAACTAGAAATCAGAAATCAGTCAGGCAAAACAATCACATTTATACTGCATTGATGGGGCAGAGCCTGATCTGATGTCCTATTCCAAGATTACATCTTCCATGAAAATATTTAATTAAGCAAAGATGGATGCTGGTGGTGGGTGGATTCAAAAGGATGCTGTGGGAAAGAAAGGAGGATCAGGTGAGAAAAAGAAGAAAGACGCTTGGGATGAAAAAAGAAAGATGAAGACATCACAGGACAAAGATGTCAAGCAAATGAGTGATGTGGAAAAAAAAAATAAGAGGATGAAGGCAAGAACATTTGTGGGTTTTCGTGTTGCCTTTGCCATTTCAAATTCTGCCTGACCTCATTCTTTAACCTTTCACAAAGATACTGAACATTAAACCAAGAGAGAGGACAGGAAAGACACGGAGCCTTTCTCTGTGTGAGATGTGATGTATGTGAATAGTACAGCACTAGTATTGCTTTTTTGCAGAGAAAAGACTTTAAAGTAGCATTGCACATATGGAGCATAGCTATATTATACCACCTGACACAGCAGGACACAGAGGACAGAGAAAAGGAGATGAAGAGACAAGACAAGACATATGTGGCACAAAACATTCTTCAGGTGGAATATTTCATGCTGTGAACTCTATACAGACCTGCTTAAGAATTATTCTGTGTAAAGCGAAGCTTTAGAAGCTTACGGCTGGTGCAAAGATGAGGTGATCATTAACAAATGCGTTCAGATCAATGTAGTTTAACAAGAACTTGGTTCTTGTTAGACATAAACATAAATACACAATAATCAGATAACAATAAAACATGCCCACAGTAGCTACACACGTGGACAAAATTGTTGGTACCCTTCGGTCAATGAAAGAAAAACCCACAATGGTCACAGAAATAACTTTAATCTGACAAAAGTAATAATAAATAAGAATTCTATGAATGTTAACCAATGAAAGTCAGACATTGCTTTTCAACCATGCTTCAACGGAATTATAAAAAAAATGAACTCATGGAACAGGCCTGGACAAAAATGATGGTACCCCTAACTTAATAGTTTGTTGCACAACCTTTTGAGGCAATCACTGCAATCAAACGATTCCTGTAACTGTCAATGAGACTTCTGCACCTCTCTGCAGGTATTTTGGCCCACTCCTCATGAGCAAGCTGCTCCAGTTGTTTCCGGTTTGAAGGGTGCCTTTTCCAGACGGCATGTTTCAGCTCCTTCCAAAGATGCTCAATAGGATTGAGGTCAGGGCTCATAGAAGGCCACTTTAGAATAGTCCAATGTTTTCCTCTTAGCCATTCTTGGGTGTTTTTAGCTGTGTGTTTTGGGTCATTGTCCTGTTGCAAGACCCATGACCTGCGACTGAGACCCAGCTTTCTGACACTGGCCAGCACATTTCTCTCTAGAATCCCTTGATAGTCTTGAGATTTCATTGTACCCTGCACAGATTCAAGACACCCTGTGCCAGATGCAGCAAAGCAGCCCCAGAACATAACAGAGCCTACTCCATGTTTCACAGTAGGCATAGTGTTCTTTTCTTGATATGCTTCATTTTTCCGTCTGTGAACATAGAGCTGATGTGCCTTGGCAAAAAGTTCCATTTGTGTCTCATCTGTCCATAGGACATTCTCCCAGAAGCTTTGTGGCTTGTCAACATGTAGTTTGGCATATTCCAGTCTGGCTTTTTTATGATTTGTTTTCAACAATGGTGTCCTCCTTGGTCGTCTCCCATGTAGTCCACTTTGGCTCAAACATGTTGAGATGGTGCGATCTGACACTGATGTTTCTTGAGCATGAAGTTCACCTTGGATCTCTTTAGAAGTCTTTCTGGGCTCTTTTGTTACCATTCGGATTATCCGTCTCTTTGATTTGTCATCAATTTTCCTCCTGCGGCCACGTCCAGGGAGGTTGGCTACAGTCCAATGGATCTTAAATGTCTGAATAATATGTGCAACTGTAGTCACAGGAACATCTAGCTGTTTGGAAATGGTCTTATAGCCTTTACCTTTAACATGCTTGTCTATAATTTTCTTTCGAATCTCCTGAGACAACTCTTTCCTTCGCTTCCTCTGGTCCATGTTGAGTGTGGTACATACCATGTCACCAAACAACACAGTGACTACCTGGAGCCCTATATATAGGCCCACTGACTGATTACAAGATTGTAGACACCTGTGATACTAATTAGTGGACACACCTTGTCCCTTTGGTCACATTATTTTCAGTATTTTCTAGGGGTACCATCATGGTTGAAAAGCAATGTCTGACTTTCATTGGTTAACATTCATAGGATCCTTATTTATTATTACTTTTGTAAGATTAAAGTTATTTATGTGACCATTGTGAGTTTTTCTTTCATTGACCGAAGGGTACCAACACTTTTGTCCACGTGTGTATGTGGCCACTTTTAAGGAGATTAAGGAGATGTTCAGTTGTTTTAGGGCACCAATGCCTGCTTTTAGATTAATGTTGTTAAGTATTATTTATTGTAATAATATATTTTACAAATGATCTTTCTTTTATTTCTTAATGCTTTATTAGGTATTAATTGTACAATAGTGTACTAAAAAAATTAGGTACATGCAAATAAATGCAATAGAGCAAGTATGCCTTCAATAAACATATTTATAAAGTGTGACTAAGTTTAATGAGTATACCTCCAGAATCACCCACAGTTCTTCAGTGGACTTCTGTTGCATTCTGCTTCCTTATTGCAATGCAAAATCCCAACAGCTCCCATTTTAATTTTCCTTTTTTGTCTAAAAAGTAGTCACTTATATATTATGCTGCTTTCTTTTCTGGACAATATTTTTCTGTAACATTTAGTTTTGTGTTGGAATACTAATTTTTGGAAATTCTAAATGCTTTTGTAATAAAAAGTCAAACATTTCAGGAAAAGAAAAACTTGTATAAAAATGTTTTTATATATATAAATAATATGATAATATTATTATTAATATATCATTTCCTGTAAAAAAAAAAAGAAGGAAAACGTGTGTGTAATTTTTTTTGAAGGACTTAAAAAACTATATGTATTTTTCTGACATTCTTATTCTTTGTTGTTGCCGCTACTACTGTTTCTGAGTAATTTCTGCACACAGAGAAAATGAGAAAATTAAAACATGTCAAAAATATTGTACCTTTTGATTTTTTTATATTATTATTATCCATCTTTGCTTAATTATATTATAATTATAATAATAATTATTCATGGTCTTCTTTTATTTTTTTATATGAAGCACTTTGAGAAAAGAGGTGTAAAATAAATATTATTTTCCATTTCCTTCTGCATTATTATAATTATTATTATTAAACTTATTGGCTGTTGTTGTTGTTGTCGTTGTCGTTGTTGTCGTTGCTGCTGCTACAGCTGTTGCTATTGTTACTGTTGTTATTGTTATTATCCAGAATAGTCTAGAACGCTCCTTCTCCCAAGCGCCACCTTGTGGTCAATAACCGCGACACCGCAGGACAGTCGTTTGGAAAGATCCATAAACCCTCATATTGGACAGCAGGGTTTAATTCTAGTCCATGGTGTCAACAGAGCATCAGATAAACACAGGCTGAGCAAGGATTCTACTCTTGGGCTGCTTAGATGATATATTGATTTTCATTCCCCACCAGACCCATGCTGTAGATTATTAGTATGAGCACCGCTGAGCTCCTCGGGAACATCAGGCAGGAGATGATAGAAAATTATTCACCCTGGATCCACATGCTTGAGATTTATTAGGTTTAAGGAATACCGATCTCCCCATAGGATTATAAATCAATGGACTATCCACCGTGTCTGCATGGCGAAGTTTAAGTCAATATACAAAAATATACTTGGCAGTTTTCTGTTACCTGTTTTTTTTTTTTGGCCCAACATTTGTATAATATGTACAAACGTTTATGATCAATATCTATGAAAGCGATCGTTTATGGTATAAAACAATAAATAATAAAAAAAAATCTCTCTCTCTCTCTCTCTCTCTCTCTCTCTCTCTCTTTAGCAAAATCATCATACTACTAATGGCATCTGAATGCCGAAAAAAATGTTAACCCATACTGATTTTAAAATTCTGAGAATATTTTATATCTGGCCAAAAGATGGCGCCATTGGACAGTTTTTTTAACACTCTGCACTTATGTGCTGTAATGTGGTTGGTTGGCAGTAGGGGACAGCTGAGTGCAGTATAATGTTTCGTTTGAGGAAGTACAGAAGAGAGTTTGTGCTTTTATACTTTAAAATATTATCTTGACAAATGTTGCGAAAATGTTGCGATTATGAAATTATTTTAAGATATTAAAAATCATATTAGTTCAGGGTTCCTCAGTGGGTTAGCAGGAGCTCTTCATACCCCAGTATGGTTCTGAGCACAGTTTGTGTTTTGTCTCTCATGTTACCTTTGTATCCACGCATGTTTGCTCTATACTCTCTGGTTTCCTCCCTCCCAAAAACACACATTGGTTCTGGCTATACACAGGTGCGAATGTTTAAATGTGTGTAGATGGTGCTCTAGGTGTAATAAAAACCAGTGTTCCAGGTATAAGGGACAATATGCAGACCAAGAGGACACCAGATTTCACCATGCCACCTACCACCAAAATCGAACCCCAACCTTAAAGCACTGATCGCTCAGGAAGGCCGGGGTTCAATTCCCAGCCTCTGGATGCAGTGCTGGTCCAAAACCTGCATAGTTAATGTAAGCCTTTATTTGTCACATGTACATTAGTGCACTGTGAAATTATTTTTTTGCATATCCCAGCGTTACTAAGGTCAGGCATGATGCAGTGCCCCGGAGCAGATGGGGTTAAGGGTGTTGCTCAAGGGCCCAACAATGTCAACCTGGTGGACCTGGGGATTCAAATCAGTAACTGACCTACCACTGTGACCAAATGAGAGATTTGCATCAGAAAGTGCCATGTTGAGGTATGGATTGGATCGTCCTCTGTGGACCCTTCAACAGGAGCAGCCAAAAGACAACAAGTTGCCATAAACAAATTTATATTGTTTATTTTTATTAAATAATTTATTAAATACATTTTTATTTAACTAGCATTAAAGGGTAAATCAGACTGAGTTCTTTAAACAGTACTGTATTAAGTTACTTACTTCTCAAAGTCTATAGTATTCAGGAGTTTCTTTCTAGAAACTATTCTGTATTGAGCTATACAAACAACGTCTGCCCAGTCATGTGCTAAGTTCTATTTCATAAAATGATGGTGGATGCCTGGAGAAAGCTACCATACAAAATATATATTGCCCAAAATAAAGTAGGTTGAGGCTTTTGGGGTGGTTTAGACTAGATATTTTAATTCAAGTGAAAGGCAAGTGAAAGGCATATCAAGATATTTTAGAGTATAAAAGTGTTCGAGTTCAAGTGTTGCCTATAACTTTGGGGGAAGACCCTTTGATGTTTTAGCATGAAATGTGTCCCTTTTCATAAACATATGATTTGATGCGTCTGGAACGGAAGAACTGGAGTTGCCTGCTTAGTGCCCCGATCTTAGCCCCACTTGACGGCCCTCATCATCCTCAGAAATGATCTTTTGACTGAAGGGCTTTTAAATGTATACATCCGTATTGCCACTGGTTTTGGAATGAAATGTCCAACAGGCTTCTAAAGGGGTAATGGTCATGTGTCTTTATATACTTTTGGTCATATAGTGCAGAAATTAAGCACAGGATCACTTGGTCATATTAATTATAATAAAGCAGATCATTGAGCTAGAGTAACCAAAAACAATGTCATTTCTTCAGTTATCTCATATCGATTTTATCACTCACCAATTCCACAGTTTGCATGCACGTTCCCAAGGTATCTAAAATCAAAGCACTTTAGAGCCTCATTTCAGTTATTTAATTTAGTTAGAATTTAGGTTTGCAAACAAATTGGGTGGTTTTATCCTTTTAAAACTATATTTATTCAAAAGAAAGATAAATGAACATGACTTACTGGTCATTATGAAAATTTTCACTGATACTGAAGCAGAGCTCCCAGAAGGAGAGAGTGTTCTCAGCTCTTCTCTGTGTCACTTCCTCTGTGAAGTATCGCTATGTCCCTCGACACTCAGAGTTGCTGGCTTACATGAATAATGGGGTAATTAACTCAATCATGGTGCTTGTGCCAGTGATAAATTTTGTTATTACTCCTTCCTTGCTCTCCACACATTCCATATCAGAACTCTTTCCTCTACATTACCCCAGCACAGGCACACCTAAACACACACACGCGCACACACCTACAGTATTTAACAAATCTTTGTGTTGAAATTTTAGCTGGTTATCAGCATTTCAATCATGTATGCCATTTACTTTGCACTCCCTCATATACACACACCTACATTTCGGCAGATCTGTGTGCAGCACTTTCTGTTTTAGAGTTTTACTCTAGTCCAGACTGTATTTCCCCCTCTCATGCAAACAAAGAAGGTGTCACGCGGCGTCGACTATGTCGCGCAGGCTTGGGGAACCCAAAAGCAGACACAACAGATAGGACTTAGTTTAACTGATTTTAATGAAAAAATGAGAAGGATAGAAAAGAGGGAGAGGCAAAAGCAGAGAAGCAATACTTGGGGTGCTGTCTGAGGTGGGCAGTGGCGTAGCTTGGCGGTGGCCGTAGAGGGGGTTAAGGGATTTGGGTGATGCAGAGTGAGTGCCGTGGCCAACCTGCAGAGTGAGCGCAGCTGTGCGGGGAGATCAGACCTGCAGCACGCATGCAATGTTTAACGCACAGAAAGAGCGTGGTAGTGTGATGGATCAGTGCTGTGGCGCGTGTGCTGAATCCGACGCGCAGATTGAGAGAGAGAGCAGCTGTGTCAGGAGATCGGGGTTGTGGATTGAGGAGCTGGTCTGAAATCATGTGATCAGCATTGCAGGTATCCTGGGGGGATAAGGCAGAGTCAAAGTCAGAATTGAAAACAAAGGGTCAAAACCAGGTAATCAGTCAACGTAGCAGACAACTCCAAATCGTAAGGCAAAGAGACGTAACAGGGGATCAAAAAATGGGTCAGCAACATGAAACACAACAAAGTTTTCTAGGCAAGCAAAGTATACTAGGCGAGAAAAACACAGAGCTTGGGGCACGCAATAATTCGGCAATGAGTGGTTGCTTGGACAAGACTTATATAGAGCGAGGTGATGAAATGAAAATATGGAGCAGGTGTGCTTGAGCTGATGAATGAGGAGGCAAAACCAAAGCTGCGGGACGGAATGTGGAGAGGAGTCATGGGTGATCAAAGTTTGGCTCGAGGCGTGGGCGTGACCTGGCGTACCGTGACAGTACCCCCCCTCCTATGGGCGCCACCGGGCGTCCTAGCTGGTGCCTGAGGGTGTTGTCGGTGGAAGTCGGAGATAAGGGTTGGGTCGACAATGAACCTGGCGGGGACCCAACTTCTCTCTTCTGGGCCATATCCCTCCCAATCAACAAGGTACTGTAAGCCTCGCCCTCTGCGTCGAGCTCTTAGCAGTCTGCGCACTGTGAAAACTTCACCCCCGTCGATGAGTCGAGGGGGAGGAGGCGGAGGACGGGGGGGTGGGGATAATGGGCAGTGTACCAGACGTCTGAGCTGTGAGACGTGAAAAGTTGGGTTGATGCGGCGCATAGAGAGGGGTAGGGAAAGCCTGACAGAAACAGGATTAATTACCTTGGTGATTGTAAAGGGTCCAACAAATCTAGGTGACAATTTGGGCGAGGTCGTTTTGATGGGGATGTTTCGGGTGGAGAGCATCACCCTTTGACCAACTCTGTACCTGGGAGCTGCCGAGCGATGTCGGTCTGCTTGTCGTTTAAAAATGCTGACAGTGTGTAGGAGGCGGTTCCTGGCCTGGGTCCAAACCCTCTTGCAACGGTGTATGAAAGACTGAGCTGAAGGTACCATTACCTCCTCTTCTTGGGATGGGAACAAGGGTGGCTGATAGCCCAAGCAGCATTGGAAGGGAGAAAGACCTGTTGAGGAAGTTGGCAAAGAGTTGTGCGCATACTCTATCCAGGGGAGGTTCCTGCTCCAAGTGGTCGGGTCTCGTGATGCCATGCATCTTAGGGCTGTTTCTAGCTCCTGATTATGTCTCTCGGTCTGCCCGTTAGACTGAGGATGATAGCCCGACGAAAGGCTGGGTGTCGCGCCGATTAGCCTGCAAAATGCCTTCCAAAACTGTGCAGAGAACTGAGGTCCGCGGTCTGAGACAATGTCGGAGGGGAGACCGTGCAGACGGAAGACGTGGAGAATCATTAATTCGGCGGTTTCTTTGGCTGATGGAAGCTTTGGCAGAGGGACGAAATGGGCAGATTTAGAGAAGCGATCCACTATGGTTAGAATGCAGGTATTGCCGTTAGAGTCTGGGAGGCCGGTGACGAAGTCCAGGGAAATATGTGACCAAGGGCGACCGGGAACTGGGAGAGGCCTCAAAAGACCAGCAGGGGGATTATTGCTTGATTTACTTCTAACACAGACATCACAGGCCGCCACAAACCCCAAGACGTCATCCCTCATGGAAGGCCACCAGAATCGTCGCTGGAGAAGGGCCAGGGTGCGGGTTCCACCAGGATGGCAGGCAACTTGAGAGCTATGTCCCCATTCCAGTACTTGAGATCGGACAGAGGCCGGGACGAAAAGCAGACCAGGGGGGACGTTGCTGGGGCCTGGTTCCTGATCAAGTGCTCTCTTAACCTGTGTTTCAATATCCAGGAGAGCAGCTGCCACAATGCAATGAGCAGGAAGGATTGGTTCAGTCGGGGATGCTTCCTGGGTTGTGGAAAACTGTCGAGACAGGGCGTCGGGTTTGACGTTTCTGGAGCCAGGGCGATACGAAAGAGTGAAGTTAAACCGTGAGAAGAAGAGCGTCCATCTGGCCTGACGGGCATTGAGTCTCTTGGCTGATCTGAGGTACTCAAGATTCTTATGATCCGTCCAGACTAAGAATGGGGAGGCTGTTCCCTCCAGCCAGTGTCTCCACTCTTCGAGGGCAAGTTTTACCGCTAACAACTCCCGATCCCCTATGTCATAATTTCTCTCTGAAGGGGTGAGACGACGGGAGAAGAAAGAGCATGGGTGTAATTTATTATCCTTGGGTGACCTTTGTGATAAAACAGCCCCGACCCCTGACTCAGAGGCGTCCGCCTCCACAATAAACTGAAGAGAAGGATCTGGGATGGTTAGGATAGGTGCGGAAGTGAATCTGCGCTTGAGGTCGGAGAATGCATCCTCTGCCTGTTTGTTCCAGAGGAAGGGGGCCTTTGTGGAGGTTAGAGCGGTAAGGGGAGCTGCCACTGAACTGTAATTCCTGATAAAGCGTCTGTAAAAGTTTGCAAACCCCAGGAACTGTTGAAGGCCTCGCCTTGAAGTGGGAGTGGGCCAGTCAGTGACAGCCGTTAACTTGGACGGCTCCATCTGCAGGCTAGACGGGGAGATGATGAAACCAAGGAAGGATACAGAGTCTCGGTGGAATTCACATTTCTCCGCTTTGACGTAAAGTTTATTTTCAAGAAGCCTTTGCAAGACCTGTCGGACATGCAGCTGGTGCTCCTCCAAAGAACGAGAAAATATTAAAATATCGTCCAGATAAACAAAGACAGAGATATTTAGGAAGTCTCTCAGGACGTCATTGACCAGAGCTTGAAAAACAGCAGGGGCGTTAGTCAGCCCAAAGGGGACCACTAGGTACTCGTAGTGGCCTGTGGGGGTGTTGAATGCAGTCTTCCATTCATCCCCCTCCTTTATTCTCACCAGATGATACGCATTCCGCAAGTCCAGTTTAGTAAACATACATGCTCCTTGCAAAAGTTCAAAGGCAGTTGACATGAGGGGAAGGGGATAGCGGTTTTTGATCGTGATGGCGTTCAGTCCACGGTAGTCAATGCAGGGACGAAGAGACTTGTCCTTCTTGTCCACAAAAAAGAAACCGGCTCCAGCCGGCGAGGAGGAAGGTCGGATGATCCCTGCTGCCAGAGATTCGGTGATGTACTTATCCATGGTCTCCCTCTCAGGGATGGAAAGGGAGTACAAGCGTCCCCTTGGGGGGGCTGTACCTGGGAGGAGGTCGATGGAGCAGTCGTAGGGTCTGTGGGGTGGCAGAGAGAGAGCACGTGTCTTGCTGAAGACTTGCCGGAGGTCACTGTAGACAGATGGAACGTTGGAAAGATCTGGGAACTCCTCCTCAATAACAGGGTGTGACGAGTGGGCTCTAGCAGAGTGGAGGCATGAAGACAGACAGGCAGGGCTCCAATCGAGGATGATTTTCTTGGCCCAGTCAATGTTAGGGTTATGCCTGACCAGCCAAGGAGCCCCAAGGACAATAGGGGCATGCGAGCCATCCATGATGAAGAAAGAGATAGTCTCAACATGGTTGCCTGAGATCCTCAGGGTGACTGGGGGTATGCGGTGGGTGATGGGTGGTAGTGAACTTCCGTCAAGGGCCTGCACACACAGGGAGGTGTCTAAGGGCAGAAAAGGGATTCTTAATTCCTTTGCTGTGGCGGCACAGATAAGGTTTTGGTCAGATCCAGAGTCGATAAGTGCCTTGAGTGGTTGGGCATTGTTATTATAAATGATCATGACAGGTAACAATGGACGTTGGCCTGAGAGGTTTCGGTGAGATAGGCCCTCCAGGACTCCCAGTTTCATTAGAGGGCCTTTTGTTTTAACGGGCACTGAAGACGGAAATGGCCTATCTGGCCACAGTAGAAGCAGGCCTCCTTGTCCCGACGACGTTGGCGTTCCTCGGGAGAGATTCGGGTCCGGTCAACCTGCATGGGCTCGGCAGGGGGATTGATACTCTGTGGAGGAGCGGCTGGTCTCGTCTTTACCAGGGATTGGGTGCCTTCTTGGCGTCTGTGCCAGAGGCGTGCGTCAATACGACCTGCAAGATCCATGAGGCCATTTAGGTCTGAAGGAAGCTCTCGAGAAGTCAACTCATCCTTCACAGTCTCGGACAGTCCGTTAAAAAACACATCAAACATGGCACATTCATTCCATCCACAAGAGGCCGCCAGGGTGCGAAACTCAATGGCATAATCATAGGCTGAACGTGTGCCCTGGTGGAGCCTCAGCATCTGCCCGGCTGCCTCCCTGCCAGATAGAGACCGGTCAAAGACTCTTCTCATCTCACCGGTGAAGGCGTTATAGTTAGTGCAGCATGGATCATCGGCATCCCATAGCGCCGTTCCCCACTCACGTGCTCTTCCAGAGAGAAGAGTGATGATATAAGCTATTTTTGAACGTTCAGTGGGAAATGTTGAGGCTTGCAATTCAAGAGATAGTGAGCATTGAGAGAGGAAAGATCGGCAGGTACCAGGTTCTCCACTGTAGGGCTGAGGGGGCGGCAGGCGGGGTTCTCGGATAGGAGGAGGTGGGGATTGAACTGGAGTCGGGCGTGATGTGACCTGAAGCTGTTCGATCCGGGAAGTTAGTGCAGTGAGGGCATCCGCCATAGTCTTAAGATTTTGGTTGACCTGAAGAATTTCCCCTTGGTGTGTGCCAAGGAGGTTGCCCTGTGCCTCCAAGGCGGCTCTGAGTTGTCCTAAGTCCGCTGGGTCCATGTTGGCCGAATTATTCTGTCACGCGGCGTCGACTATGTCGCGCAGGCTTGGGGAACCCAAAAGCAGACACAACAGATAGGACTTAGTTTAACTGATTTTAATGAAAAAATGAGAAGGATAGAAAAGAGGGAGAGGCAAAAGCAGAGAAGCAATACTTGGGGTGCTGTCTGAGGTGGGCAGTGGCGTAGCTTGGCGGTGGCCGTAGAGGGGGTTAAGGGATTTGGGTGATGCAGAGTGAGTGCCGTGGCCAACCTGCAGAGTGAGCGCAGCTGTGCGGGGAGATCAGACCTGCAGCACGCATGCAATGTTTAACGCACAGAAAGAGCGTGGTAGTGTGATGGATCAGTGCTGTGGCGCGTGTGCTGAATCCGACGCGCAGATTGAGAGAGAGAGCAGCTGTGTCAGGAGATCGGGGTTGTGGATTGAGGAGCTGGTCTGAAATCATGTGATCAGCATTGCAGGTATCCTGGGGGGATAAGGCAGAGTCAAAGTCAGAATTGAAAACAAAGGGTCAAAACCAGGTAATCAGTCAACGTAGCAGACAACTCCAAATCGTAAGGCAAAGAGACGTAACAGGGGATCAAAAAATGGGTCAGCAACATGAAACACAACAAAGTTTTCTAGGCAAGCAAAGTATACTAGGCGAGAAAAACACAGAGCTTGGGGCACGCAATAATTCGGCAATGAGTGGTTGCTTGGACAAGACTTATATAGAGCGAGGTGATGAAATGAAAATATGGAGCAGGTGTGCTTGAGCTGATGAATGAGGAGGCAAAACCAAAGCTGCGGGACGGAATGTGGAGAGGAGTCATGGGTGATCAAAGTTTGGCTCGAGGCGTGGGCGTGACCTGGCGTACCGTGACAGAAGGCTTCTGTTATGCATATTTAATTGCCTTAACTGAAGCATTTAAATAAACACCTGAGAGATTCTTTATTATAAAAGATTTAGGAAGATATTAATTGACAAATTATATGCCTCTTTTTAAGAACATTGTTAAACATTTTTGTGCAGGATAAGTAACCAGTAGAAGTTTTTCTATAAGGTTATATATTTTTTTAAATCTAGAGAAACTTTCAGGAAGTCAGAGGGGAGAAGCTGCTCGTTTCATACCAAAGTCTGATTAATTGCCTGTGTTGAATATGCAAAATTATGCTCTGTGTGTGTGTGTGTGTGTGTGTGTGTGTGTGTGTGTGTGTGTGTGTGTGTGTGTGTGTGTGTGTTGACATGCTTTTATATCATGCTGGGTACCAAATGTCCCCACAAGGACGGGAATATCTGACAGTTTTCAGCTTGTGGGTCCTAACCCATGCATCATTTATTTAAAATAAATCCAAAATGGTTTCCAAGGTGAGGGTTAGTATTAGGTTTCAGTGTAGCATAGCACTTATTAGCTGCATTAAAAATGAGGTGATGGAAGGTGCACACATAGATGGCAAGTTGTTCTTTTACACATATGTATGTTTTACTGATTTATTTATTTAGAATTAACTCCTTTTTATTTGTTTACTGGTTAAAATGGAAATCTAGAACTGAAGATTTTTACACAGCACCCTTTGCTTCTATCCAGACCAAGACTTGAATCTGCACTGGAAGAAAATGAAGTCTTTTTGGTCTTTCACACTTCAAAAGCTCTTGATAAAAGAACTACAAAGACCAACAAAAGAGCAAAGACCATCTCACTTTTTCCTCCTGACTGCAACCCTAGCACAAGATTAGATATAGGCTTGTCCCTTCAACCACATAATACACATACTTCACAAAGTGTGTATAAGGAGTTAATTAAAATGTGTATATACAGTGTATGTAAACAGTCTACACACCTGTGGTTAAAAAAAAAAAAAAACCTACTATAAATCACAAACAATCGTTTTATTCATTTAATACATTATAGCTGCCAACAAAATTCAGGTATAAAAGAAATAGAAGAGTATAGGGGAGAGGTAGAAAACCTGCTTGCATAAGTGTGCACACCCCTTAACTAATATTTTTGTAATAAAGTACACAGTCTTTAGGTCTGTCAATTTAGTGCCTCATGATTTGGCAACATTGTTCCACATTTACTTGCAAACATGCTTCAAATATGTCAAACTTTGAGGTGATCTCCTGGCCCTCTTCAAGTCATTCCACAGTTGTTGTTTTTTTTTTTAACAGAATGTAGATCTGTACTTTGAATGGCATCTCTTATCTTCAGCTATTTCCATTCTTTGGCAGTGTTGATTCCCTTTGAAGGTTAATCAGCTGATTGAAGATACAGAAACAAAGTCATGTGTCACGATCTTGCAAGACTAAAAAAATGGCCATGGATGGATCTTCACACAAGACTGATATTCCTCTTGGGTAATAGGGCATGGGGGTGATGCAGGCAGACAGAACCTTACAGTGTAATTTATACCTAGCTTTAAAGTACATGCATATCAGACATTTTCCCTCATTTCGTGCAATCAAACCATTACCCAAGAAGCCTGCTATTAGAAGCAACTTGAATGGAAATAAATAAAGCATGAATTACTTAGGCTATTTACTTAGGTTCAGAAATCTGCCTACTTTACATGGTTTCAAGTTTTCCATACCACTACCTAATCCCACACATGAAAGGTTTGACTTATCTGAGAAGTTGGATCCTTCAAAGGAAAGAGAAAAAAAATCTTGTCCGTAGGATTGGAGTTCAGATCCCCTGTTCAATGCATTTGAGTTTAGCTGTAAGCCTGTCTACAGCATAGTGATTTAATGATGGTACAGTAGATCCCATGGAAAGCAGTCCAGCTCTTTGATACACTGACTTTCAGTTTCAGAGGGAAAATGCGTAAACAGGATATGTCAACATATACAATCAAATCACAGCCCTCAATCCACTTTATTAGAACTTTGAAGGTCTTGATGAAAAACCTCACAGCATTGTCAGGGTTTGAATTAATTCATATATTCACTAGCATACTTTACTTTTCAAATAAACAGAAGAAAAATTTGTAAATATTTAAAACATGTAAAACAAGTATTGGGGCGGCACGGTGGCTTTGTGGTTAGCACTGTCGGCTTGCACCTCCAGGGTCCAGGTTCGATTCCCTCCCCTATGTAAATGAAGTTTGCAGGTTCTCCCTGTGCTTGGTGGGTTTCCTCCCACTGACTACAGACATGCAGATTAGGCTAACTGGTGTTCCCAAATTGCCTGTAATGGGATGTACCCTGTCTCGTGGCCTAAGTTTCCTGGCATAGGCTCCAGGGCCCCTTCGACCCTGTAGAATAAAGCAGAATAGACGGTAAGTGAGTGAAAGAAATTATTAAAAATATTCAAGATTCTGTGGTATTTTGGGGTCCCATTTAAACGTAGGCCAAGTGGTAACTGCTTCATAGAACTGGTCAAATTTTTTTTTTACCTGTCTAATCTCTTCTTTAGATGACCAGTAAGTGTTCAGAAGACACACTGATTAATTAATCTGATCTTAATCTGATTATAAGCTCAAGGTATCGCCCATGCCAGTTTGATTACGTGTTTTTTCATGCCTAGATATTATTGTTAAAGAGCCCGGATCCAACCAGATCATTGTCAATGATCTTAAATTGCCACACCCAGGCCTGATTTCTGTCAGACCAAGCAATCACTTAAATAGAACCTGTCTGACAAAGAAGCATGCTAAAAGAAAAAGCATCATATAATCTGCGATCTAAAGAAATTTAAAAACAGATGAGAAACAAAGTAATTAACATGTATCAGTCTGGAAAGGAAATCTAGATAAATATCACTGTTCACGAGCATCTTTTGATCACAAATGCCCTTAGTGTAAAAACAAACGAATTGAAACTTTTGGAGGGGACAGTATGTTGGAGCACACAAATTAGGAATATTTAGAAAGATATAGAAGGATTTCCTGAATTTCTGAGATATTGGGATTAAAGAGGCAGAGAAACATAGAACATTTCTATTTATAATAATTATAATTATTAATATACATAAAATAATAGAACTTACCTAATTATAGAATTATAGAACCTATATAGAACTTTTCTATAGAACAAGTTTTCATCCAACAAATCTGTGACAGTGCAGAAAGGCCCAACTAATTACAGGAGACTTCCCCTAAGAAGAATCAATGACTGTCTGACAAAATGAATGAGATTAAATGGAGGTTTGAAAAGCTCACTCAGCTTGCTCCCCAAACTCATTTAATTAAACCAGTCATTGAGCCTTTCTTCCTCCCCTAGCATAACACTACTGCCACTCAACCTGCGATAAAGATCTGTGAAGAAGACAAACAATGTGCCTTTAAAGGGGTAAATGACCCATTCATAAAAGGTGCAATCACCTGTCCTCTAAAAAAAATGCCATTTTGAATCCTGATGATGATATAGCCATCAGTGTCTGGAAGTTAATCGGGCAAGGATGGAATGACAGCCCACTTTTTGGCAAACAAAGCCATGAAAAAGACAGTACTAACCACTAAGCCACTGTGCACCAAATTACGAAATTACCATACCAAATTACCATATCAGTATGATGTGATGTGATGTGATGTGATGTGATGTGATGTGATGTGATGTGATGTGATGTCATATCATATCATATCATATCATATCATATCATATCATATCATATCATATATCATATCATATCATATCATATCATATCATATCATATCATATCATATCATATCATATCATAGGATGGCGGCATGGTGGTGTAGTAGTTAGCACTGTCAGCTTGTCCCTCCAGGGTCTGGGTTTAATTCCCACCTCAGGCTTGTGTGCATGGAGTTTGCATGTCCTCCTTGTGCTTATTGGGTTTGTCCAGGTACTCTGGTTTCAGCAACAGGACTTTAAGTACTGTACTGTAAATTGCAAGGTGGGGCCTCCATGAATTGGGCTCCGTTAAATTAAGATCTTGGGAATTTCAAGGCCAGAGCAACAATCTTGAACTCTTTGCCTGCTAAGCCTCATACATATCAAGCTGTGATGCTGATATCTTGGCTAGCATTATGTTCTTTTCAGCAATTTGTGCCACATTAGCTTTGGTATGTACTCAGACAGATTTGCTCTTCACAGGCGAAAATCAGCTTTGGGTGTTGATTAACCTGCTTATAACACAAATATATTAGATTACTGTGTTAATTGTGCAATAATTAGCAGTGCACTTGGATCATATTTAATGTGCAATAAGGTATTCAAAACGTTTAGTGTGCAATATGGTACTTACTGTTTTAGGACTCTTTTTTTATCTTATTTTATTTTATTATTATATTTCCCTTATTTATTAGTTTTTCCTTTCTACTTGGATAAAACTGTGAGCAACTGTAACCAAGAATAAGCAATTTCCCTCTGTGATTAATAAAGTTCTTTGAATCTTGATTCAAGTATGCAATTAATAATCAGTGGTATGTTGTGGCTGATTAGTGAATTAAAATTAACAAGAGACCATAAGGAATTTACAATAAACAATAAAAAATAACCCAAAATTGGTTAGCACTGTCGCCTTGCACCTCCAGGGTCAGGGTTCGATTCCTGCTTTAGGTCTGTGTGCATGGAGTTTGCATGTTCCCCCCGTGGTAGGTTACCTGACATTGACTACATTGCTCGTAGTGTGTGAATAGTGTGCTTTAGTTTTCTACATTGGATTCTTCTCCACTGGTAAGGTAGGTCTTTAACATTTGTACTGTTTTTGAAACACAACTGGTTCTTACTGTATACCTAGTTCTTGCTGTTTGGTAGTGTTGATTGCAGTGAGATTGCAGTGTTGATTGCAGTGTGATTTGTTCTCAGGTAATTAATCAAGAGTAGTTTCAGGCTTCCTTAAGGTGTGAATTGTGGGCAGGGCTTAGCTACATATATTGAAGGTGTCTCTGCTACAGACACTTGTGTCTGTATAATAAGCATACCCTGCAACAAAGTTGGTCATGAATTCATGAATAGATAGCAAGTGTACATAGAATTGAAAGAGAGAACATAGAAAAGAGATATATTCTTATTTAGTAAGGAATTACATTTTTTAGACAAATATCTCATTCTGTCTAGGAGTTAAGGATGTGTGTTCAACCTATCTCTGTCAGCTCTCACAGACCAAGATGCTTTTACTCACACAGCAGAGGCAGATCTCCCAGAAACCTCATCTACCCTCCAGTACTGTCTCATTGTCCTGCACTGGTGGTAGGTGGGCTCTGGAACTGCCAATCTGCTGTAAAGAAAGCAGATTTTATTTCAGCCCTAGCTACCCATTACTCTTTTGACTTTCTGGCACTAACAGAGACCTGGATATCTCCTCAGAACTCTGCTACACCGGCTGCCCTATCCTCTGCCTATATATTCTCTCACTCTCCACGAGAAACTGGCAGAGGTGGTGGTACGGGTCTGTTGTTGTCTAAGAGATGGTCCTTCTCGCCTATTGACCTGTCTCATCACAGTTTTTCATCATTTGAATTTCATGCAGTTAAGGTAACCTCTCCAATTAACCTCCACATCTTAGTTATCTACCGTCCACCTGGCTCTCTAGGAAACTTTCTGGATGAAATGGACATGCTTATTAGTCTTTTTCCTTCCACTAACACTCCTCTCACTGTTCTAGGAGACTTCAACCTCCCCTCTGACAAACTCCAATCCTCTTTCCTTCTCCCTCTCCTTAACTCTTTCTCTTTAACTCTAAACAGTTGCCCTTCCACACACAGGGCAGGGAATTCTCTTGACCTCGTTTTTTGCCGCCCTTCCCCAGTCACAGATCTCACTACTATTCCCCTTCATAAATCTGATCATTACCTGGTATCCTTCACCATAACCCTTCCTATTCTGTGTAAAACTAGCCACCAAAATTTCTCTCTTACCCGCAGAAACCTTCACTCTGTCTCCCCTTCCTCTATGTCTTCATGCACCCTATCATTCCTCCCAGACCCAGACTCCTTCTCCTCTCTACCACTAGAGACTGCGACTGAAACTTTCCTTTCTTCTCTCTCCTCATCCATAGAGCTCCTTTGCCCGCTGTCATCTAAACCAAGGAAGACGTCTTGTCCTGCTCCTTGGCTATCTGATGTACTGCGCAACAACAGAAGAGAATTAAGAACTGCAGAGAGAAGATGGAAGAAATCGCAGCTTGATGCCGATCTTGTCTCTTACCAGACTATTCTCTCCAAATTCTCATGTGACGTGACTTCTGCCAAAACTGCATTCTACAGAGAAAAGCTGGAAGCCTCTGCACATGATCCTGGCAAACTCCATAACATCTTCTCCTCACTACTCAACCCATCGACTCCTCCTGCCCCTTCCTCTCTAACTGCTGACGATTTTGCCACATTCTATGATGGGAAAATTGCAGCAATCTGCCAGTCCTTCGCTCCCAACCAAACTCCTACAGTAGAACCTCAGGAACTTCCCTTCCCTCCCTTAGCAGAATTCTCCAACCTGTCATCTGATGAGATTCAGCAGATCATCTCGTCATCTAACCCCACTACCTGTTCTTTAGACCCAATCCCTTCCACAATTCTCCAGGCCATCTCACGAGAACTCCTTCCCTTCACCACAACCATCATCAACCATTCCATATCATCTGGTCATGTTCCTGCTGCTTTTAAGAAAGCAAGGGTTATTCCCATCCTCAAGAAACCCTGCTTGGACCCATCAGAAGTTTACAACTATCGTCCGGTATCACTTCTCTCTTTTATTTCCAAAATTCTTGAAAGAACTGTTTATAACCAAATGTCTCTTTATCTCTCACAGAACAACCTTAATGATCCCAACCAATCTGGATTCAAGGTGGCACATTCCACAGAGACTGCCCTTCTGTCAGTCACTGAGAAGCTCCATGCTACTAGATCTGCTAAACTGTCATCTGTCCTGATCCTCCTGGACCTGTCAGCTGCATTTGACACAGTGAACCACAAGATCCTATTATCTATTCTCACAAGCCTTGGTATTTGTGGAACAGCGTGGCAATGGTTTGCTTCTTACCTAGAAGATAGGTCATATGAGGTGACATGGAGGGGATCTACATCTGCCCCATGTAGACTCTCTACTGGTGTTCCGCAGGGCTCAGTACTTGGTCCTCTTCTGTTCTCCCTCTATACCCGGTCTCTTGGTAAGGTCATATTATCGCATGGATTTTCATACCATTGTTATGCAGATGACACTCAACTTGTTTTCTCCTTTCCTTCCTCTGACACTCGGGTTTCCACGCGGATCTCAGCATGTCTGGCAGACATCTCATCCTGGATGGCAGCTCATCAGCTGAAACTCAATCTGAGTAAAACCGAACTGTTGTTCATTCCTGGTGACGCATCCCCAGGTCAAGATCTTGTGATATCCCTGGACAACACTCAAATCACTCCTTCAGCCACTGCCCGCAATCTTGGGGTAACCATGGACAAAAATCTGTCATTTTCCCCTCACATCGCTAACCTTACTCGCTCTCGTAGATTTCTTCTTTACAATATCAGAAGAATCCGCCCATTTCTTTCTTCACAGGCTACTCAGGTGCTTGTTCAGTCCCTTGTTATCTCAAGACTGGACTACTGCAACTCACTCCTGGCTGGCCTGCCTCTGTCCACAACTCGTCCTCTGCAACTGATCCAGAATGCAGCAGCACGTCTCGTTTTCAACCTTCCCAAGTTCTCCCACACCACCCCACTCCTCCGCTCCTTGCACTGGCTTCCTGTAGCTGCCCGCATCAAATTCAAAACACTGATGCTTGCCTACAAAGCTAAAAATGGCCCAGCACCCACTTACCTCTCTGCTCTAATCACACTACGCACTGCGCCACGTTCCCTCCGGTCCTCCAGCACTGCTCGCCTCGTCCCACCATCTCTCAGGGATCGAGGGCGGCATTCATCCAAACTCCTTTCTGTTCTGGCACCTAGGTGGTGGAACGAACTTCCTCTAGATGTCCGTACAGCAGAGACTTTGACTATCTTTAAACGGCGACTCAAAACTTATCTATTTCTCCAGTACTTACAGGACTAACCCCCCCCCCCCCCCCAAAAAAAAAAAACTCTTCCCAGTCGCACTTAGACTAATCGCACTTAGTTATTGACCTAGTTAACCCAGTGTAAGTATCTATCCAGTAATGTAAACTTTAAAGCACTTTTTGTAAGTCGCTCTGGATAAGAGCGTCTGCCAAATGCCTAAATGTAAATGTAAATGTAAATAAGCGTGCCAGTGTGTATGTGTGTGTCCCTGATGGATTGGCACCTCATCCAGGGTGTACCTTTTTTTTCTCATTAAAAAATTAATGAGAAAGAATAAACAGTCTTTATAGCTTTTTGATTGATTAGTACATGGAGTTCAAAATACATTTTCATATACTGTGTATATTGGGAGTCTTTTAGACCATTGGCATCTATTAATGTAAAATCTGAGATATTGGATAAAAAGTTTTACAAGCATAATTGAAATATTACAACACTAATGATGCTGCTTCCTGATAATAGAAATGACTTTCTGTAAATGTCATTTTATTACTTAGTTTATTTTATTACTTAATACTTCTTTATTCACAAATGTAAAACCCTAAAAACCAGATCTCTCTTTTCTGTTTTCACAGGAGATCTAGAAAATTTACATTTAGGTATTTAGCAGACACTCTTATCCGGAGCAACTTACAAAATGCTTAAGTCTCCGTCATTGGATAGATCCTTACACTCTGTTACTAGGTTGCTAAGTACAAGTCAAACTAAAGTTTTTTTTTTTTTTTTATGGGAAAATAATGTTCTCCCTTCACTGAAACACATATGTAAGAAAAATGGGATAAAGCTCCTTAATATATATCGTGAATTCAATATATTCAATGAATATTAAATGGACCCTCTAGGACATCCCCCAGGTAGAAAAAAAAGTTTCACTTTTTATTGAAACAATGCAAATAAAATACAAAACACATTAACAATAACAACAACAACAACAACAACAACAACAACAAAAAACATTAATTATAACACATCAAACACAAAGGACAAGGAACTATAAACTGACAGTCCAAAAAAGGGTAAAAGACACGAGAGGATCAATATGATAATTAGTGAAAGAAAAAAAAAAAGTGGCAAGAGACACATTACTTCAATTAAAAATAATGTCATAATAATATAGAAGTCTATTATTCTTCTTATTAAGTCGAATTAGTTTAAGAGAATTAATAAGCGACGTCATGTCTATAATGAAAAGAGGGAAATATAACTGTTCCTTTCTAATTCTTTGTTTATGTATAAAGTATTTTGCATTTAAAACAAAATAATTTACTACAAATTCAAGCGGTTTATTTTCCAAATTCTCATAATAAAAATTATATATTTAATACTAAATGAGTGAGACATATTAAGGCGGTCCAAGAGGTGGTCTTTTAAAATATTTTTTTTTCTCACACTCAAAAAACAAATGAATCAAAGTTTCATCCAATGTACCACAGAAAAACATTTATTCAAAAAGTTTCACTTGTTTTCTGCTTCCCCATTTGTTTGCGACGTCATTGCACAAGATGGTGCCTTCCTACTTCCGGGATACAAGAGCGAGCGAGCGCACGTACGCGTGCGCGTTAGTTACTATTTCCGGTCAAATGCCGCTTTCTGTGAAGTTTATTGAGAAAAAAAAAATATATATATATATATATATATATATATATATATATATGAGCTTTGGCATTGGATAGATCAGGTTGACTTACCAACGCATGGAAAGAAGGAATTCAATGCATTGCTCAGTGCTCTAATTCTGCAAGGTATAATTAAAAAATACGCTTTCATAGGTTTCCAGTGGATTCTACGCTGCGGGCTCGATGGGTAGCTATGATAAATAGGATCATTTTATTCCAACAAACAGCACGCGGGTGTGTAGTAGACACTTCCAAGAAAGTTATTTCACTCTTGTGCCATTGGGTGGTGGGTCGCGGAGGATCAGTAAAGGAGATGTGCCTTTACTCTTCGCTTGGAACGATTACTCAGTGTGTGCAACATTCAGCAAAGGTGCGCTTCTCCAGAGTGGGAAATCGAGATGAAGTGTGATGACAAACCAACAATACAGGAGCACGATGACAGCAGAACATCAACAACCTCGGGTCTAACTGATGACCAGACAAACGAAAATCAAGCCTTGAGACAAGAATGGAAACTATTCAGTTGCAGGGTGGTTTTCACAGGATCAGGCGTGGATATTAAATTTCACCCAAGGTAAGTTAGTGAAGAAGGAAATGGTGTTTGTGTTAAGGCAATGCAGCTCCAGAGAAAGAAAAATAGGGAGAGAAGACAGGCACAGTGTATGCAGAGGATGAAATAAAAGACACACACGGGCAATAACACTGCATCAGGACCAGTCTCAGGGAGAGAGGGAGAAAACACAGGCTGATAGAACTTCTGATTTACTACAGAGCAAAGAGTGCACACTATTTAAATCTTAACTGAGTGTCAAATACACATCTACTTCGGGAAAACATACTTTTTTTAAATCAAATCTACTATCTAGAAGAATTCAGGTCAGAATGTTAGTTTACAGTTAATTCTTGTCAAAGCTTATAAACACATGCAAAATCCAGTTTGCTGTAGAAAGTTTTGCAATTGTTTTTGCTCTACAGTTCAAAATTTTGGTCCCCCCTCTTGTAATTCAATGTTTTTTTGTGTGAAAACATAATAGAAATCACATGATTGTATCAGGTCTCAGTATTAAGCAAACAAAACCACAGACCAGCAACATATAACTTTTAACTTCACCATGCCATTATTTATTTAACAAAAATAGGCAACCAAAAAAATGTGGGCAATACAACGAACCCCTCACTTTCTCCACAGGATTTAAGAGTATAAGTTACAGCCAGGTGCTGCTAATCATTAGCCCAGGATTAATTGATCATCAGCAGGTGTGCAGACCTCTATAAAAGCAGAAGTTTTGGCAGTTTGCTGGTCTGGCATTTAGGTGTGTAATAATGCAATGCCAAGCGAGAAAGACATGAGCAATGGTCTCAGAGAAGCAATTGTTGCTGCACATCAATCTGGAAAGGGATATAAAACCATGATCTGAAGCAGTAACTCTATAACAGCATGACTGAAAAACAAAAGAATCAAGTTTTTGGAATGGCTTAGTCAAATGAGGGGCCGCAACCCAAATGAAATTTTGTCCTGGGACCTTAAGAGAGCTGTGCATATGTGTATTATGTATTATGTAAGGAGTAAAGTAATTTCGTTGTTATGTCATGTTTTATAAATGTATCTTTGTCTATTTTCAGGTCCCACAAAATATTTTTTTTCTGTTCCCTTCTGAGAGTCCTTTTTTTTTTTTTTTAACACAAATCTTTTAGCTTTTTCTATATCTATTCTGAATCTATACTTATGGTGAACATATAATTTGTACATATTGGTCCTACACAATTATTGAAATGACAGTGCATGAATATCATTTAGTTTAGTTTTGTTTTTATCTAATTAAATAAAAAATACAATATTCTATATTTATTACATATAAAGTTACATATTTTAAGCCTTTTTGTTTTAATTGCAACAATTACGGCTCATAAAAATACAGTATTTTACTATTACAATATTTTCCAAGATCAATCAAAAAAAGGATCCTCCTTCTAAAAAATATGTTCATTATGCACTTTTTACTTGGTTGCAGCATGGCATAGAGGTGATCGTACACCTATGGCACTCCTGAGGCATTGTTGAAGACGAGGTTGCTTTAATAGCAGCCATTAACTCATCTGGATTTTTGGATCAGGTGTTTCTTGTCTTCCTCTTGACAAAATCTCATAGATTCTCTATGGGGTTTAGGTGAGGCATGTTTGTTGGCCAACAAAGAAAGCGATATCATGGTCAGAAAACCAGGTATTGGTATTTTGGTCCTGCTGGAAAAGGAAATCAACATATCCATAAAGCTTGTCAGCAGAGGGAAGCATGATGTGCTCTAAACTTCCCTGGTAGAGGGCTGCGTTGTATACACCTGCAGATAACAAGGCAAACCGGATCATCACCACCTATGGAAACTTGACATATGACTTCAAAAACTGTGGATCTATGCCTCTCCACTCTTTCTTGAGAAGTCGGGACCATAATTCCCAAATTAAATGCAAACTTTACTTTCATCTGAAAGGAGGACTTTGGACCACTTGGCAACAGTCCAGTTCTTTTTCTCCTCATCCCAGTTAAGACACTCCTGACAGCTCTGGTTCAATGGTGGCTTGATACCAGGCATTCAACAGTTGGAGCCTGTTTCCTAAAAACATCTGTGCATAGTGGCTTTTGATGGACTGACTCCAATTGTAGCCTGTCTCACTCCACTGGATTAGTTGAAATTTATTTGTGCCTGTCATCTGTTTTTTTTTTTTTTTGTACTGTGGTTAATTTTGTTCATTTACCCATCATAATCATGTACGTTGTAATTGTTCTGAATAATTAATAAAACATTTCTGAAAATGTTATGGACTATAATTAACATATTTATCTAAATCATTCTTTGTCTGGTGTGTTGTTCTACAATAACATTATGTTCTAACATGCTCTTATACTGTGTATTTATTTATTGATCAATGTATACAACTGTAAAAGTATCAAAGAAACTACCTATATGGTTGGTTAGGTAGCAGACTACCAACCTATTGTTAAGTCACATGCTCAACTGGCCATTTTAATAGAACATCTGTACACCTGCTTATTAACGCAATAGTTCCCACCATCAAGTCTTGTAGCAACAGGGCAACGGAAAAAGCAAATTAGAAAACTATTAAGAATCTAGGCTATGGTCATGTAGTTATATTCACTAATGATTTCATCCATACTCATGGTCACAGTGAGTCCAAATTGACAGTGTAATTATCCACTCGTGTAGAATTTTCCATATGCTACAAATGGGTAATAATTTGAAATGTTGTGTTGCAGTGTGATTAAAAACATAGGTCTAAGCAGAAAAAGCAGAAATGAAACAATATCACACTGACATAAGACACTTTGACATTTTCGTCTCACTGTATGCTTAACTTGGCTTTGATCAAACCCAGTCACTTTTATCAGTCAGCCCTTTTCCAAAATGCATTACTTGCTTTTCATGGGAAAGTGTGCTATTTCTCATAGGGTGCTTGTGTATGTCCTCAATGTGCATTTATCATGCCCTTTGGAAAACCTTGAATCACAGCATTCTTTGTGATCCTGTATATCAGGTCAGATGGGTTCATATATAGTACAACATTTGTCAGTTTGATTTATACATTATAGAACATCATTTGTCAGTTTGATTTATACATTATAATTTATACAATAACAAGGGTATTGGCTTATGTAATATATTCGTATCAAATGGAAAACGAAGAATCAAAGTTTAAATTTCATCGCATTGCATCTTTCTTTTTTTTCAATTCCTTAAATAGGCAGAAGTTGCTTACTCTATAATCTATATACATCTATACCACTTTAACTTGTATACAGAGTCACAGGAGGCCTGGTGATTATTCTGGGGGACCTAGGGCACAAGGTAGTACCAATCCATTGTGCACACACACTCATGCTTATTCACACACTATGGGCAATTTTCACCAATTAGCATAATCTGCATGTCCTCGGATTTGAGAAAATTATACTTTTTCGATTCTCTGCCAGCGTCACTAAAACGTGAGCCATGGTGAAATAATAACTTTTTAATAGTGAATCCATGCATAATACTTAAAATATATCCATACCTTTTTATAACAAACAGCTCAAACGAACTCATACAAAAGCGGACTTGCATGAGGCTTTAGGGCATGATTTAGGACAACGCCGGGGAGGGAGGGTGAGAGAGAGAGCGCGCTAGATCCGTCTCAAAACTTCAACTCCCATGATCAACCTTCATACGTCATCAGCGTCGGTCGGAATTGGCGGGTCGCAAAATCTTTTGTCTGGCCGAGTAACGAATCTATTTCGTCAAAAACCTGTTCTTAAAAGCATTTTAAACTCCCCGCGGTGCTTTTTGGAAATCAAATCTAATAAATTAGGGTGTTGCGTTGTTATTTTATTCATCCAAAGGTAGGTCACGTTGTTTTGTCGCCATATTTTAACTAACGTTAGCGAACTGTTAGAATGAATCATGTTTTCTGCAGCGTAAGCTTGCAAGGACTTATTATACATGTTTCAGGTGGTAACTAACTGCAAATGCAGTCACGTAAAGCAGTGTGTAGTAACTGGAATTGCATTATGTGCATGTTTCTCTAGTCCGTGTTTGTAGGCTGCAGGTCAACATGGAGACCGAGGCGTGCTGCGCTCGCGCTTCTCTCCAAGCTGCTCGTTCGGGCCGCTTTATTATTTTTCTGTGGGGTTGTGAGGACATTTTACCGCAGATTAATTCAGCCATGGCATTATGACGTTCGGTATTATTGCAAATGTTTAGCCGAACATGACGCATAGTTTATTGTCATTTCAATCTCCGTGTCTATCATGTACTGTAGTTTTACATGGAGTAGTGTAAACCAGCACGGCTTAGATGGTTCAGCCCACTCCGCCTGGAGAAAGAAAGAAAAACGCCTCCTCTCCCGGTGACTTTGGATAACCCAGGGACGCTTGTTTTGCTGTACAGGCCAAAGACGTGTTCCATGACCTGTTTCGCGTAGTATTCATGCTGCAGCAAAACGTTTAATTTTCTTAAACTGCATAATACAGTGAAATTTTACCTGTTTCGTGTTCGGGTTTTTTTTTTTTTTTTGCGCGTGCGCAGGCGCACCGGAAGCGCGGTTTCCTGCTAGTAGAAAAGCTTAGGCAACGGCCACGCAGCACAATACAGCTGCTTCATGTTACTGAAACTCCAGCAGGCATTAATGTTAATATTATTATTATTTGTAGTAGTAATAGTAGTTCTGTTGCTATTTATGCAAGTATTTGGCTAGCTTATTGTAACGTGGGCAGTTTGGGGTCTGTTTATACTTGATGGAGAGTTTAAGTGGCTAGACCGCAAAATGAGGACCCACACAACCAAGTATAATTCAGGCAACAACAACAAAAAAACATAGTTAAACTAAAAGCACAAGATCACTATTTCATTGTTTTTTCATCCGCATTGTTTTATTGCAGTGTGTTTGATCATTGCAATGATGCAATAATGCATCAAATGTACACGACATTCCAACGTCTCCATACATATAGAAAACAACACTTTCAGCTTGACAGCCACAGTATGCTCTTATGTCAAAAGCATTTTAATCTATCTAGAGTAAAAAGTACATGTATAAAACGTATTAACATCATTTTTTTTTGCTAAATAAAAAACTCTTAATTTCTACAGTCCTTTGGCACAACCTGTAAAATAAAATATTCATGTTGTCATTGTACAAGTATGGCAATATTGTACACAATAAGAGTACAATAAACCAAAAAGTATGTATTATGCAACTGGCGCAATGAAGTAACATTTATAAGCAATAATAGTACTACAACTGCAAGAATGTAGGTATGGAGGCTTCATAAGGAACACAACGATACACATAATTGAGTTTTTAATTTATAATACAGCTTAATTTTTCTTGTGGTTCTTCACACGTTTTCCTCTTTTATTGGCTTTCTATTTGGCAGGGGCTTGTTACCCATCAACTGACCAACATAGTCTTCTAGCTAATGGTAATGATATACTTTTGTCAACAGCCAGTTAGCGAATACGATGTTCATGGTTTTATATGACCTATAAGCAAATACATTATTCTTAGTTTCACAATCTGCATCATTCAAGTGGCATCAAAGACTTTCATTTTCAATATAAATACTCTACAATATCGTTATTTCTTAAAACTGACTGTCTTTGAACAATATCTTCATCATTATTTAGGGTAAATTGATGCTTAAAAAAAAGCTTTCTTTGTGTGTTCTGCACGTATCTGATGTATGAAGTCATTGCAGCATTAACATTTTAAGTTATATATGGTGAACTCCAGTACAGTTTAGTAAAGTAATATGCAGTTTTTGACTTGCAGCACAGGTTTGCATCTCTGCGCTTGTAATTATTTTAAATTGTTGATGTCAAACTTTACAAAACAATATCAGAAACTTTTTTGTGCACATCAGCAGATGAATGTGTGAAACCACTTGAAGAGCTTTAACTCTGATTATATGATAAATCTTCTGTTTATGTATTACAAAACTGGTCAGCAAAGTTCTTAGTAATGTCAAACACGCACACAGGGGAAAATACTGCGGATGATTACTTTACCTAGCTGGCTAAAACTAGGGAAAATAGATCTTTGGGGCATGGCTCCCCTGATTTGCTTGCAATTTTGATGCAACCCTTTAGATCGTTGTTAAAGATGGGTTTTGCAAGTGTATCTTCCCCTTGATAGTTGACTAAGCCATAAAGAGAAGAATTATGGGGGAAAAAACATATGCTTTAAATAAGTGGGGACCAAGTAAAGAGCCTTTACAATTTATTAACTTTAAACAGGTTTTGTTTATTCAGGTGATTATTTATCTTTGATCACTCCTGTTGTAAATGCTGAGTTGAACTTTTAAAAATATTGTTTTAATAACCAGCTGTAATGGCTGTTAATATTTCGGAAGAATGATTTGTTTAAAAAAAATACTGCCTGGGAACAATTCTGAGCTAGGCAATTTCCAAGGAAAATATCATACTTCCAAAATATTTGTGGGTATTGCTAACGGTTATTAAAAAAAGTATTTTTCAAAGTCTGACTCTGCATCTATAACATGTGGTTGTAGATTAATTTTTGCAAATTAGAAAAAAAAAAAAAAACTTCATTGTTGTAGTTACTAATGGAATAAGAGGATGTGGGGAAAAAACCCAACTGTCCATGGTGCTGTTAGTCTGGATTAATTACTAGTGATGGTAGTCAGTAGCCATTCTATACTCAATCATTAGTTTGAGTAATTGATTGATAATCAGTTTAACTGCACAGTACAATGCTATTTTGATAGATTTCTGTTTTTTCCGTGTCGGTCAATCAGAAACCAATCAAAATTGTTGTGCATATAAGGCACTTTCGTTACCATAATCTTTGGTCATTATAAATTTTCCTGCGATGCACCCCAGAATGTGAAAGTAATATGAGCTAAATTCCGCAACCTTTATTTCTTGATAAAAATGCATTCCAAAGTTTAGCTGAGACGTATGAAGCTTCTGCAGTCAAGTCATATTTTAAAGGTATGGTGTGTTTATTTCAAATTTAATAATTTTCATTCCTGGTTAGCCATACGGCTATACAGCTCGTTTTCAGATTAGCCGTATGGCAAGTTCTGGTTAGCCGTACACAGTCGTGTAGTAAGCATGCGCATTTATCGATTGTTCTCATTCAGGACCTTTAAATGATAAAAAATCGATTGACATCTTTCATAGTTGATTGTGTGAAATATACATGAAATCAACTGATCATCGACTATAATCTATGCTCATTTCATCAATATTAATTAGCATCACATAAGCAGGATGCTTAGCTCTTAGTCTTAGCTCAAGTCTTTTAAAAAAGCAGTTGTGATTAATCCTTAGTGTGAATAATTTTCAGTTACCACACTTGCTGCAAAAATGCTAATAGTAGGTATGTTGACCTTAGATTTGTCAAAACACACATTTAAACTTCCAGCAGGTTAAAAGTGGATTGTGGCGTAAAATTTGAAGAAAATACTTTAATTTCGAGCCTGCTACATCTGAAAATTGTAGAGGCTCAAACAGTCATTAGTAAGCTGTGTAATTAATTATGCAGCCCCACTAAGGTGAAAGTGTCCTCTTTGGTTAATTGGGTGAATATCAACTGCCTTCATAACCTTTGAAGAAGAAACGCATGTGACTGCACACAGGATGTACTGTGTCTATATCTTCATCATTATTTAGGGTAAATTGATGCTTTAAAAAAAAGCTTTCTTTGTGTGTTCTGCACGTATCTGATGTATGAAGTCATTGCAGCATTAACATTTTAAGTTATATATGGTGAACTCCCGTACAGTTTAGGTTTGTTTTTTGTCCAAATGTATATTTAAGACCTGCATGAGTTAAATGTAACTAATATGAAAATGTGAAGTTGAAGAATTCCAAATAGTAATGCAAGACGACTATTAGGATGATGTTGATTTCTATAAACAAGAACTTCTGATTGAAGTACTGTTGGATTTTGTGTCACACAAATGTGTGTCTGAATTCCAAGCATTTTATCCAACATGTTTTTTTTTTATTGTTTAGCTAAGAAAAAAATTACTAAATGTTTTATTGTTGTTTTTATTGGTAGTAATCATGTATATCCTTACAAATGATATTTTTCTGCCTTGTTATTCTTTCCCTGATGTCACTTGATTATATTCCCTTGACCCCTGCCTCTTCCTCTCCCTAATCTGCCCTTTCACTCTGTTCAGCTCTTTTGACGTTGACAAGGAACCAGAAGGTTCCGCAGAATCTTCCTCGACGAGTATGAGCCAGCCAACAGACAACACTAGTGATGCTGCCCCTGTCACTTCAGGTGTCGCATTTTCTATTATGCTAAGCCTCACTTCACTCTGTTGTCTCACTTTGCCGGGAATGGGTGATGGTGATGTCTGTGGCACATTTACTCTGCACACTGGGTCAAAAGTTACATCCCCAGAGTGGAAATGCATTTTCAGGGTTCAACACTAGTTGATTTCTTTGACATAAAACATTTATTTCCACCTGATTGTTAATCGTTAATATTATAGGAGAAACTGAACAAGGTTTAGTGCTGACATGTCCACACTTTGGGCACAAAATGTTAAAAACATATGAAGGGACAGGTGCAAGACCTGTCACTGACTGTATTCACTGAGCAATGCATATGATTAAAAACATTATTTGATTTATTAAGCCTTTTTCAGACATGCACTCCTTTCTGTTAACGAACATTAATGACCACGACGATTTTGTCGCCTTCATGGTTGAATGAACACCATGGTCACTTTTCTGTAAAAGTCACATCAGGCTCAGTCTATCAGTTAGGCCTATTAACATTTACCGATCACCTTTAACTTGGCACAATTTTGAACTGCATGCATTTGATAATGCAACGGATAGGTGCATACAAGTTTATTTCATAATAGGGTAGGATGTTGCTACCACCTGCTTTAAAAGCTGTGACCTTATTCCAGATATTAGTCTGAAGCTGCTGGTGTGCCTGCAAAGAACAATTATTTTTGTTGAAATCTTGAGCAAAACCAGCAAATAATGCTGAGATCAACGAGACTCCCTTTGTGCCAAAGACTTTTTTGTTACAAGAAAACCTCTTTGTCTCATGGTAAATTATTATTCAGAGAAAGATCAAAGAGGCAAAGGATAACCCTGAAAAAGCTGAAAAGAGACAAAGCTCAAAAAACATTTTCTGTTCTTGGGATGGGATTTGGCAGAAAATGTGTCCTCCAATTCGATTCCTCCCACTGTCAGGATCTCATGATCTCCCAGAACAACATTGCGATCACTCTTTAAATCACTGTCTGCAACCTTGGAGTAACTCTGAAGTATCAGCTGTCCTCACATTGTTAACCTTACTCCCGCTTAGAGATTTTTTTTTCTTTATAACATTAGAAGAATTCGTCCTTTTCTCTCCACACAGGCCACTCAGGTGCTTGTACGGTCACTTGTTATTTTGAGACTGGACTCACTCGTGGCAGGTCTGCCTTTGTGCCCCATTCATCCTCTTCAGTTGAGCCAGAATGCAGCTGCACAATTTTTCAACCCTCCTAGGTTTCCCACAACACCTGACTTCTCCAATCCACTGGCTTCCTGTGGCTGTATGTATCAAAAACACTGGTGCTAGCCTACAAAGCCAAAAAATGGCCCAGCACCCACTTACCGCAAAGCACTTATCACAGCGCCCCACTGCAACACATTCCCTCCGATCTTCCAGCACTGCTCGACTCCACCCAAATGAGGATGGGTTCCCTGTTGAGTCTGGTTCCTATCAAATTTTCTTCCTATTGCCATTTCAATGAGTTTTCCTTACCCTTTGCTTGCTCATCAGGTACAATCTGATCATTTTGATTCATATACATTCCCATTTCATACAAACTTCCATAGTTCTTTTGATTGTGTAAAGCTGCTTTGCGACAATGCCATTAAATGTTCTATACAAATAAAACTTGAATTTTATTGACTGGTCCCACCATCTCTCAGGGATTGAGGAAGAAATTAATCACTGACCATTTTAAATGGATAATTCTTAGGTGTTTGGGTTTAAACATTCACATGCAAAAAGGCACCACTTCTTTGTTTTATATTGTAAACAATGTATACACAGATCAGACCATTTGCCATCAAAACAGTGTTGACCGGTCAACACAAGACCTCTGATGGTGTGCTGTGTGTATCAGACACCAAGATCTATCACATTCCAAAGATGCTCTTTCGAATTGAGATCTGTGAAAGTCGGCGGCCAAGTCACATTGAACTTGTTTCTCAAACTGTTGCTGAAAATATTTGCAGTGTTGCGGGGTGCATTGTCCTACTAAAAGAGCCCACAGCCATCAGGGAATACTGTTGCCTTAAAGGAGTGTCCTTGGTTTTCAACAGGGTTTAGGTCGTTGGATCATCCTCTAGTAATATCCACATAAAGGACTGGACCCAAAGAGTCCCTCCATAACATTGACCACACTGTCTCTGCTGGCTTTACTACTTCCTATAGAGCATCCTGGTGCCAACTCCTACCTCAGGAATTTGAGGCACATGCACCCATCTATACAGATGATGTAAAACAGAAAATGAGATGGATCGGACAAGGACATCTTTTGTTATTCCATGGCCCAGTTCTGATACTCCTGTGTCCTGTGGACAGACTTGAGCATGGGTACTCTGACTGGTCTACAGAAAGGGTTAGTGCAACAGAAACCCTTCTGTTAGACTCAACCAGACAGGCTAGTTTTTGTTCATCTTTCACAACAATAAGCCTGCAGGGCGTTCATGACCCTGCACCAGTTCACCTGTTGTCTTTCCTTGGATCACTGCATAATGCATAAAGTATTCCTTCCCTGCTCAGACTCCTTTGTCTAGCTATCACGATTTGGCCCTTGTCAAAGTCAGTCAGATCCATTCTCTTTACCATTTGTCTGGTTTCCAACAACAACTTCAAGAACTCACTGTTCACTGGCTGGCTAATATATCATACTTTTTGAGAAATACATCAGTAACAACATAATGTTAATTCACTGGTCAGTCGTTTTAATGTAATCAGCGTTTACTAACCGACAGTTTCACATACTAGAGCCTCAGAAGTATTTGCTTGTACAGCCTAACAGTTAAATTTTAAAACAATTTACAAACACGTGTTGGGGTTTAGATTATCCACTTATAATATGCCTGGTTATTTCATTCTGGTTATTACTTCAGATTGTATTCTAGGTATTGATGAAATCTGTTCCTGACGGGGCTTAACAAAAGAGAGGCTGTTGCAGGTTTATTATATATTAATTGTATATGATGTATTAATATATATTTTGCTGATTAACTTTTTGTTCATTCATGTATTTTTTGTTACCTAGATTGTAAAAAGAATTTGTCAGCAGTCATAACCCCCTGAATTTAAATTTAACATCAATAAGTCTATGTTGCAGCTCTCTGTAAAGTCTACAGTTATTTACGGCAAGATTTTTTGGAAGGTTCTAAATGTGCACTTTGTGCTGAATGCTCTGGAATGCTTTAGTTCCTCCTTTTCACAATCATGTGACTACCCTCATGTAGCTTAGTGTATGCATGACATTTGCTGTAATTCATTTGAAGGTCCAGTTCAAACTCAGAACAGTTTAATATCTCAAAAAGGGCAATTAATTTATATAGTCCATTTGTATATAAATGTATATAGATGGATAAGAATTTACATCACCTAGTGTGTAATAGGGGCAACCTGAAGACCTGACTACAAATTCCCATACAAAAAAAATATGGTCAGGTTGATTTAATATCCCCTCTGCCTTCCACTTGCCTCCTACGAAGTGAACAGTTTTGTGTGTTTTTTTTTTTTATTTATGATTTTTCCCCACCAATAATCTTGAAGAAGCCCTTGTGCATGAACAGTTTTTGTCTTTCACAGACAACCCATTATACCAGCATAGATGAAAAGGTTAAAAGTAAGTTTGATAGAAATTGCAGAAGAGTTGTTCTTTCTGAACAAATGGATTCGCTGATTACCTGTCTTAACAAAACAGTGTATCAAATCTAATCTGAGAGTCAAACACTGTAGCCAGTATTTATAAGTTTGTCCAATCAGTGCGTCCTGACTATATGACATTTGCTATCCATTTGACATCGCTCTTCCTCGAATCTGTGATGAGTTCCTTTGACTTAGTCATGTTTAGATCAAGGGAGTTCTAAAAGGCTGCCAGTTGTCATTACATTATTTAACAAATTCAGGTAGTGCACGGTCAGATTGGTGATCCTGAAGGACAGAACGGTATCTTCAAAGATCACACACAATTTGGCCTTCATGAGAAGTCCTGCAGCTATCTATATACAAATTAAAATGCAGGGCAGAGAGTAGTAAGAGATGTTTAATTTGATCAAAATTATGTTGCCTTTGGACAAATGCCTATAGTTCTTAAAACATGCAGAATACACCGCCTGGCAAAAGATTTACACTCTAAGATTTAATTGTCACCTTCAGTGTGCAGTGTGGTGGGCAGTTCATGTGTGAAAATGGTTCCTCATTCTCCAAGAGCCAATCTTTCACAAGTTGAGTCCTGTGGTACCTCTGCCACCAGTGAAGAAAAACTTGATGTAATACCATTTTCATTCGGTACATTCTTCAGGTGATCAGCTGATTTTTTTAATTTTTATTGCCACATAACGTTGCTGAGACAAGACTTGAACGACTGAAGCAACCCTAGATCATAACACTGCCTCCTTTTATAGTGTGCACTATGCATGATGGGTGTATTGCTTCATCACCTTCCATCTTTCTCTGATGTGAACATTGCTCTGGAATAGCTGTCCGTCAGGCTACATTACCTTTTCCATTGTTTTAAAGTCCAATCTTTATGCTCCCAAACAATTTTAATCCTTTTTTCTTTTTTTTTTGCTTAGTACCACATTTTCATATTTTCACAGCTGTTCTCATCATTATCATTATAAGGCATTGCTATGGTTTTTATTGTTGATTTATTTATTTATATTTTCTTTTTGCAACTTGGTGTTTAAGTGATCTCTACTCTTTTTGTTTTTTTCCTGACCACAATTCATTTTCACAGTTGATTGTTCAGCACTATCCTTCCAGGTTTTGATAATATATTGAAGAGTTCTTAATGCACTTATAGTAATTTCAAATATCCTTAGTTGTTTTCTTTGCTTAATGCAGCCCAGTAATTTGACCCTTCTGAAATGGTGTCTTTGTTGGACTAGATTTGTCATTTTAAAAGGGTCAAAATATTGGTCAGCATTAAGCAAAGACAACAGTAAGGAGATGCTGAAATTACTGATATTAGGTTAAGACCTGTAAGACACATTATTAAAGCCTGGAAAAATGATGCTTATCCTTCAACTTGGCATGGCTGGGAGAAAAAAAAACATGAATTACAGATCGGAGATCACTTAAATGTTAGAAATTGCATTATAAGATAATTGGACTATACAATCATAGCTGCTGTATACTGTATATAATAGTGAATGTCAGAGCATTTCCACACACAGTGTGACAAGAATCAGGATTGGAACTAAACAGCTGTATGTCATAAGAAAATTATTTGTTATTAAGATTGCATAAATATTGGACTTTGGAGCATAGAAAAGGTGATGTATTCTGATGAGTCCAGATTGACCCTATTACAGAGTGATAATCACATAAGGATGAGTAAGGGAGCTCATGAAAAAGTGTACCCATCATGCATACTCTGGCAATGGTATAACCTAGGACTGCTACAGACAGTCAGTTCTAGGCACAGCAATGTTGTGTGACGACAAAATTAAGTCAGATGACTACCTGAATGTGCTGAATGATGAGGCTATCCTGTTTACAGATTTTTTTTTTTCCTTCCCTGGACTCAAATTGTCAGAGTTGCTCTGGAAGCATGAATTTTCACACACCAATTGTCCACCATATTGCAGGCTAGCCAGTGTATAAATTATATTGGTTTTATGCCACTTGGTAATAATTTGATTTAAAGGAAGTACATATGTATATGGACTAGATTATATATTCAAGAGAAAAAAGAAAAAAGCTAAACTGCTTTTCCTCTTTTGCCATCTAGAACCTGCACAGGCAGCTGCCAAACTGGCAACCACCGGCGGAAAGAAGCAGACCAAGAAGAAGGTGGAAGAGGTGGTAGAAGAGGAAGAGGAAGAATATGTTGTGGAGAAAGTTCTGGACCGACGGGTGGTGAAGGGCAGAGTCGAATACCTGCTCAAATGGAAGGGCTTCACAGAGTGAGTGAAAGCATAATGGTTGACCATACCAAATGAAATGTATACTCTGAAATACTTGGATATTTAAATTATCAACATTGTTTTTTTTTTTTTGTCGTTTTTTTTCCCTTTGGGTACTATTTTCGTACGTAGAGGGTTGTACTTGACCCCTGAGGGGAATTTTGTTGCAACAGTTCCATAACATTTTTATTTCCAAGGATAAAGAACAGTACAGCACCCATAATCTAATTAAATAAAAATAAATAATAGGGGGAAATGGTGTTGCCATTAAGAATTAAGCCCTGCTTCATCTCTAGCTAAAGGGAATAAAAGCGGAAAGTCATGTTGATATTTCTTAGATCACTAGTTGGCTAAAGTTGGCTAAGGTTCTAGTCACTCAGTATGTCGTAACTCAAATATGCATCATATTGCTGTGGTGGACTGCATTCTGCATCTTGGAGTTTAGTTTCTCATAATGAGGCTGAATGTTGCTGAACAGCTTTTGTTCTGTTTTAGGCAGCTTTTCATCTTAAACACTAATGTAAACCAACTGAAGCAAAACTGTCAATGCGTAGCTGCAGCACCAATTTAAACAGGATCCCTGCTGCAGCCATCTCACATATGTCGAATTAAAGTAAGCCAGACCTTACGTCTTGCAAGTAACACCACCACCCAACAAATTACCAGAAACCCCAACATGACAAATATCAATGTAAACATATTTAATGTGTTTTGTTATGGGCTCTTTCTATGAGTTAATCGTTTGCTTACACTAATGAGCAATGTAATGATGCTTTTTATGTCCCAATTAGTGAGGACAACACATGGGAGCCTGAAGATAACCTTGACTGTCCAGACCTGATAGCAGAGTACCTGCAGTCACAGAAGAAGGCTGGAGATGAGAAAAAAGATGCAGGTGGCAAAAGAAAAGTGGGAGAGTCAGATAATGAGACAGGCAGTGAAGACAGGCCAAAGAAGAGGAAAGATGAAGTAAGAAAAATTTATTTCCTTCATGGGCATTAGTGTGAATTAAAACTGTACATCAATGGGTTTAAACTGCATTATGTACATTTGCTTGAACTGGGGCTATAAATAAAAACCTGGAAACCCACATTTAAATTACAGTATGAAAGTTGATTTCCTGTTGCAGGAGAAGCCACGGGGCTTTGCTCGGGGATTGGATCCTGAGCGCATTATCGGAGCCACAGATTCCAGTGGAGAGTTGATGTTCCTTATGAAATGGTATGTGAGGATACCTTTCCATTCAAACAGCCTTTATCCCCATGTATGTCAGCAAAACTCATGAGTAATTGGGGCAAATGTCTTTACAAACAGGTTTTTGAGATGGGTAGATACATAAGTAAGTGTGTGTGTGCACGCTTAATGTTGAATTTGAAATTAAACTCAAGATTTAGACAACGTCAAGACATTTAGCTTTAACCCAATAGGTTTGACCAAAGTGTGGCATTAACCATTCAGGAATTATAGCCATTTTCATACACACTGATGACCAGTTGCATTTTCAGTTTTGGCCTGTTCCCTCATTACTCAATGACAAATTAAGCAGATAAATGGCCTGAAGATGGTTGAGTTTTACATTTGCATTTGATAGCTGTTTTGGTAGCATTCGTACTCTCAGCATGAGGTGTCCTATGCAAGTGAAGAAGGCGTGAATCATTAGGCTAAAGGGGAAAAAAACATAAGAGGAGATGGCAAAAACATTGGGGCTGACCAGTATAATAGTTGGGATCATTCTTAAACAGTAGCAATTAACTGGCAGGCTCCGCATCAGCCTGGGAGACCATGGAAGACAACGAAAGTGGATACCTGCATGGTGAAGAAGAATATCTAGCCCAGTCAAAAAGTCAAGAGACGGCTTTATGAAGTAAAGATCGATGCTTCCCAACAAGGTGCAAACCACTGATAATGCTCATGGCCAGGTTAGACTTTGGCAGAAAACTTTGCCAGATTCTTTTGACTAATTAAAGCAAGGTTAACTTGTACCATAATCATGAGAAGAGAAAAGTATGGAGAAAGAAACAGCTCATGATCCAAAGCATACCACATCTTCTGTCAAACAGGGTGGAGGCAGCATCGTGGCATAAGAATTTATGCATGATAATGGAAGCAGGTCCTTGATGTTTATTGAAGACCTGACTGCTAATACAAGTAACAGGATGAATTTTGAAGTGTATAGATCTATACCCTCTGCTCAGATTCAGCCAAATGCTGCAAAACTGATAGGATGGCACTTCATATTCCTTAAAAGCTCTCTGAGGCAAAGAAATATATTTTTCACTAGACAAGTCAGTCACTTCAGTCAGTTTTCACTTCTGGAAACCATAGCTGAAGGCAGAAAGACCCACAAACAAGCAGCAGCTGAAGGCACCTGCAGTAAAGGCCTGGCAAAGCATCTCTTGAGGAAACTCGGCATGTGGTCGTGTCCGTTCCAGACTTCAGGCAGTCATGGCCATAACTCCTAAATAATTAATGCCACTGATTTATATAATTTTTCTATGTATTGAAGCTTATGTGGTTATTTTCCTATCTTTTGCTTACAGGAAAAATTCAGATGAGGCAGATCTTGTGCCAGCAAAGGAAGCGAATGTCAAGTGCCCACAAGTAGTTATTTCATTCTACGAGGAGCGGCTAACGTGGCATTCGTACCCTAATGAGGAGGAGGAGAAAAAGGATGACAAAAACTAAACAACAGGCAGAACTTGGCATCATGGTGGTTATTGACAAAGTGGCAGTTTTTTTTTTTTTTTTAAGCTTTTTAACTTTTGCCATAAATGTTGGACACTTGGATATTGTGTAGAACACACATACAGTGGTGGGGTTTTCTGGAGATTTAAATATTAAAGAGTCTGTATAGCAACTGCAGAAACACTTCTCCATTTGATATCATTTTTTTCTGGTTGGATTATGGGAAATTTAATTTACCAAGCTGCAAGTTGGTCCTAAATCACTCTTTGTCTCAGATACGTTTTTATGTGAGACCTACACTCTTGCAGGTATATATTGTGATGTGAAGCATAGACACTGGTATTTTTAACCAAGAATAAACCTCTACAGTTTATTAATATTCATTTCTTAAGTTTCATTTTAATATTTACATTGACAAACCTTTTCTCAGTCCAGGTGTTCAGATAGCTCTGCCCTATAATCTCCCTAACTATATTTACCAGGAATCTCTGAAGGACAGTGATTTCACATTGATGGCCACCATTTGTTGGTATTTATACTTTTTTATTTTGTGTGTGTCTGTCTGGTCAGTTGCTGTTCAGTACTTGGAAAATGCTTATGAACACTTTTCCTACTTAGATTAATATAAAAGTTTATCCATGAGTGTTGGAATGCGCTTAGAGTTGTTCTTGCTACTGTAAGTGCAACAAATATATTGTACAGCATAAAATGAATGCAGTGAAGTCATTCAAAGAACACAAATATCACACGTTTAACTAAAGCCTCATAACTCGTGATGTTGAAAAGAGCTATTTTACAGGTCTGTTGCCCTTCACTTTAATCAGCAGTGCTTGGTTGCTGTAGCACTTTCCCCTCTTAAACCCTATTGTAATATGATGGCATGTTTCTTTATTCCATAGTGTTTAATTAGATAAGCTGTCTGTGATTTCAGCATTACTAAACAATCCTGGGCTGGAAAATGCGTTATTGAGAGATGTGCAACATTTCTCTGGATGTACCATTTAGATCCTACATTTGATGTGCTCTGGGAATTGTACTAATTCATTGAAACGTAATGTTTAAAAAGCTGTTCTAAACTGACGACGCAGTGGAATTTAATTATGTTTAATTCAGTATATCACATCATTGAAACTGCCTTGACTGTATTCATCTCTCAGCTTTGGTAAGCTACTTTTCCTATAATCCTATCTTTTATTTTAGTGGTTAGATTTTGCACATGCCCATTTTATCTTTGAATAGATGGATGTAGGGGGATGGTTAATACATTTATAAAAATTCTAAGAGAAAAAGGGTGGTGAAGTGGTTCACTGCAGTGGAACACAATATACAATGGATGATGGAACCAGAATAATTTACCTACATGATTGTCTAAGGCTTATGTGGATCAGACTAATGTTGGTACATTCGCTTTTTAAAAATGTGCTAATCAACAAAAAAAACAAACAAAAAAAATAGTACCAGTTTTCAGGGGAAACTAGTCATTGCATCCCATTAGTTAAAAAAAAAAAAAAAAAAGGCTACACATTCTCGTTCAGTTAGTGAGTAGATAGATGGCACATTAAATATTAGTGTTATAGAAGTGCTCTTTTTTTTTTTAAATTTTTTTTTTTTTTATCTTTCCCTTGGAAATAATCCCATTCTGTGCCCTTTCATTTGGTAACTTGTCACGTGTTGTAAATTCATCTGTATTTTCCCTCTTTTAGATGTTTACTATCTGTCAAACACACTTGCCATCTTTGTTTCTTTTTTCATTTTTAAAAAAATAAATGAATCCTTTTTATTAAGATTGCTGTCCAAGATGTCATTTTGCAGCTTCATATTTTGCCATCACAGTTTACAAAATTGGTATTTTGTTTTAAAGAATTTAAGCAGCCCCACTATGTTTGATGTCTAATCTTTATTCAAAACACAAAACAAGTCCAGCTTGTCATCGAGAATTCACACAAAAAGTAAGAAAACGTCGCTGAGCATGTGCAAAACCATGTCAAAGACGATGCTAAGGTCTCTGATTAACAGTACACCATCAAAAGTACAAAAGTTGAAACTAAACATGGTGCCTAACCAACAACTATCAAAATATATTTGTTGAATCATATTACAGAGAACACTTTGAATAACACCTGAAGCCTGATTGACAGCAAGGTGTTTACAATAAATGTCATTCTTCTTTTTTATTCCCCATATCAGTTTTGCTTGGAGTGTCATCTACAGTATAAGATAACTTGATTGAATTTTCGGATCAGCAAGGTTAGATAAATTAATTCTTTGATCCAAGACGTTTTATTTGTTTTTACCAAACGTCAAGAGTAGCACTTTGTTTTAACAGTTCTTCCATTCATGTTCTTATAACCGATAATGGATTGGGGGATGCAAGAACATTGGGGGGCTCTTCGCAACCATGGACCCCATCAACTGGAAAACAAATTTCATAGACCCTGCCCAGATTATTTTTAAGAGCACTAGTGTAATGTAATGCTCCGTATTCACATGGGTACAGTAATGTTTATTCCTGAATTTTCTATTGCCATAACAATAATAAACAATAATTTAATAAGATTTGGGTTAAAGTGACTGAATTAAAGGGGCATAACTGTAAATAACCAACAACTCAAAAAAACTAACAACTTGCAAATAAATATAATTTTGATGATAGTTCATCATTTCCTCTATTGTAAGAAAAACAAAACAGACCTACTTGAGGTGCTCAGACCCCACTAATTTAGGATGAATCCAGTGTTATCACTCCCATTAGTTTCTCCATTTTCATGGAGATCTGAGGTTTGTTGTAATTTATGAACACTGATTTACTGATAAAACACAAGTCTCTTAATGTGGATGCTTTGCTTCTTCATGATCAACTGAACACTGTTATTCATCACGCCAGATAACAGCAGTTGGATGTATTTTTAGCCACTAAATTACAACAGAAATCAATTCTGCTGCAAAAAAGAATGCTTAGATAATTTCTGTCATGACCTCTACACCCGAATCTTGCATCGTCTGGCTTGCAGCTGCAAACAGAACAAGAATTATTCGTTCTCACTTTCATTCCTTATCTTTCTGCTTCTTGCCAGACTTCTGTCTGGATTTTGATACATGGTCGTCATTGCCTGTTGGCAGAGCAAAGTCCATGGCTGAGCAGGGAATCCTTTCAACCTCCCTGAATCTACTCCTCACCTCTTGATAGAGGTCATTAAGGCGTTGTTTCATCTCTCTAACCGAGCGCAGAACTTCAGATTTTTCCCTGAGCAGTCTTGCACGGTGACGACGCAAGCCATCGACACTACGCTCCAAATCCTGCAAGATGTCCAGCTTCCTGCGACGACAGTTTTGCGCAGCGACTTTGTTCTTGCCTCTACGTCGAATGTCTCTAATAAGTGTGAGCTGGGCTTCACTTAAGCGATACTTGGCAAGAAGCTCGTTGAACGCTTCAACAGGCATGTTAATAATATGGTCAGCTGAAAATGGAATCTTCATGGCATTTGCTCGCTTCTCATCCCTGGTAGGTAGCTTGTCTTGGAATTTATATTCCTGAGGTTCTTCTGCATGCTCTTTGAGATGCTTCCTTTGGTTGGTATATTGGGGCTGGTTGTAAGTGTGATCATGTCCTATATGCTCAAGCCAGGGTGAATAGTGGAATTGCAGGTAATTTGTGTACCACATTTTGTCATGCTCTAAGGTAAAACCTCCAACAGCTCCTTCCTCATCCATTGGCTCCTCTTTGATGTGGGTGTATCCTACAGCACCCTCCTCAGGAACTGAAGATGTTGATAATGATGATGATGAGGATGATGAACAACATGAGGATTCAGATCTACTTGGGGAAACAGGACTTTGGCTGCAGTTCAAGGAGAGTCCAGAATCAGAGTCTGTTTGGTCATCTTTTTGGGCAACCTCTGTTGAGCCAGATCTGTTCTCTGGTGCGAGATCCAAAAGACCATTTCCATCAAACATGGAGTCTCTTAATAAAGGTTCAAAAATGCTTGACTGGCTTTGTTCCTCCATAGCGAAGCTAGGCATACTGATGTTTGAGCTGTCTGGTGTAGGAGAAAGGAGAACTCCTATAATGTCAGAGTCATTAAAATTCAAATATACATTAGATGAGTTTGAAACATTCAAAGAAGTATCGTTCTGGTTCGAAACGTAATGATCTTCACTTCTGGCCAAGTTGCTTGCTAAGGAGATCTGATTGGATCTTGCAAAAGTAGGTTGATGAAGGCTTAGATTTTGCTCTATGGGATGCTCCAAAGTTCCTGTTTCTCCTGGTCTTCCCCTGTTACTGAGGTGAGAATTGTCCAAGAAGTCATCTGTATTCATTTCCTGCAGAGAGAACAGCGGAGTTACATGTACAGCAGAAAATATATATACAGTAGGTTTATATAGAACATAACATTATATATATATAATGTTTAACGTGTGTGTATTAAATATATAATATTTTTATATATAGGTTCTATTTGATTTCTTTTCAAACAGATTGTTGTGTGTTTGACATTTTGTGGGTTCTAACACATGCTGACTCAATATAAGTTTAGAAAAAACTAAAGTGATGCATCATTCAGTATTATAAAATTATCTAAAATGTGCAGGATATCTTATTTATTTTAGATTTTAATCAATATCCTTAGTAGCCACTTCACCCTGAATGGGATGCCAATATGTCACAGGGCAGTATGCACCCATGCATAAACATATCAATCCATAATCACACCAATCCAGTGAGGCTTTTTTTTCCTCAGAAAAACCTAGAGAAATCCGTGCAGAGGGAATATTTGTCATACTGCTTCTTCAATAATATAATGTTGGATGCAGGTTCTGGAAAACAAATTTTGTTCTTTCATGTTTAACATGTTGAATGGCAATAAACCTAACCTAAAAGTCACTTTTTTCACATCGATGTAATGTGATTTATTTTTCTAAATGAGGAAAAACTAGATGATTGAAAGAGATGATGGATAAACATGAAAAGGTGCTGTACCTGTGGTCCCAAGACAGCCAAAACATCTTGCCATTGCTGCTCTAGGTCCAGGATGGGTTCATGCTGAGGAAACTGAGGGGAGAAAAGAGACCCATGATGTTGGAGAGGGTCTTCATTTGCTGTCACTGGATCAAGATCTTCCAACTGATCAATGCACATGGGGGGGAAAAAAAAAAAAAACCTGATAATGTTGAACATATTATGCTGATTTTACTACAGGTAATTATTTACTAAACTAGTTATAAGTGCCAAAATTCAGCTGGGCAACTTACATAATGATTATGTCCGAGGGGGAAACCAGCCTCCAGTAATTGCAGACAGTCCTCAGTAGACAATGGGTTGTCCTCCCGTAATCCTGTGAACTGGTCAAACATAATAGTCAGGTTATTTGTACTGTATGTGCTTCTTTGGAATGAATACCATACATTTTCTTCTACCTTTAAAAAAAAAAAATAATAATGTTTCCACCCAATTAAAATGAGCCCCTATGTAAGATCTACAACAAATGACTTTGATGATTTTCAAATGACTTCTTACTTGTTAACACTAGATCATTAGTCCTTACTGCCAACGTTACAAGCTGAAGTTATAACAACAGCCAAAAACAAAATTGAGTACTGACATTCAAACATTCAAATTTAATAATAATTTTCTAGTGAATTCAGGATATAGTCTTATACAACCAGAACATATATGTATGCATCTACTACTGTTTCTTTAAACTCTCCTATTTATAAAGCTGAAGAAACTAAATCAGCAGCAGACGTTTACTCTAACCGCTAAATCATAAAATAGCAAATATCATCCTCAGTTTGTGACTATGTACTTTGAATGCAATGAAATTTTTTTACTTCAACGGTTAATGTTAATAAACACAAATAAGAAGCTATGGGGCATAAAGTTTCCACCAGAAAGAAAATGCTTTAGGCACATGCTGCAGGCTCTTACACATGCTTTAAAAGAAAACTGTAAATTCTGGTCCCTTACCTCCTCCTAGTACTATGTACTGTTTTTAGTTCTCACAACAGAAAACCTATCCCCATAAAACTAAATCTGTGCACAATGTTTATTCCTGTTCATATTACTGTAATGTAAATTTCTTTTAATAATACCTGTACATTTCCTTGTATGCTGGTCCCTGGGTTATGAAATGGGCCTGCATGTGGCCAGCTGTTCACCATGAAGTCATCCTCGTTGTCTTCGTTAAGCAGACCGAAGTATTCATTCTGTCCTTGAAGTAGCTGATCATGGAGGATATTTTGACCGAGTTCTTGCTGCCATAACGGAAATTCACCTGCTTCCTGTGGATACGAGATTCAACACTGTACACTCATGCTCTATATACACAGCCATATCTATGTTGGTATATCCTTATTGTAATAAATAATAATGCTATTCATATCCTATTAATAGTTAAAAACTATACTGTATATACTGTATTATTAAAACACATTTTGTTTTATGAAAACAATCCAACCATTTACACACTATTTCAATCCTCTAAGCAAAATCATATTCTGGATTTTGGACCCCCTGGCTATATTTCATAAACCTCTGGAAGTGTTCAGACCTCACTTTAAAAACAACGTACAGTAAAGCTCAAAGTTCAATGTAAGAAATGTTATTCTAAGTTTTCTAGTTTTAACCAATTGATAGGAGCCATTACAACTGGTCACATATCATATTTGTAACATATTCCTCTCTGGTGGCTGATTTATTCTTGGAAAATTTCATGAATCAGGGTCTTCAAGCAATTCTAGTAATCAAGCACTTGTTTTATATACTTAGCCATATGTTCTCTAACATCTTTTAAACGTAGCTACTACCTATAAATAAACCCAAACCTTTTGGCCAGCATGCTAGTGAAAGTCTGAGTCATTGAGATAATATAATTAGCTTTGAAAACCCCCTTCCAACTATGGACTGACCTAGTGAATCTGCGAACTAGGAGACCAGAAGTAAGAGAACAACTGATATATTCTTGGCCTGGGGAGAACATTCTAAAATGTTAAATAAACATATAGTTTGATTTCTTGCACAGGTGACCAAGCTTGAACTGGATATCACTCTGTTATGATTAGCAGTGTATTTATGGTTTGTGCAGTGTGGGGATTAGCGTATAGTGAAGCTTCAGTGTTACTTAATCATTAGCTGGTAAACAAGCATTGCAAAAGCGATTGTACACTCTGGAGCAAGTGATGCCTCCTTAGGTTACAAAACATCTCAGCCTGGGGTCAGACAAGCTGTGCTGAAAACAAATATAAGCTCTGATGCCAAACTGAATCCGCACTTCAATGTACAAGCCACAACTAGCCTGTCTAGTAAACCTAAAATCCCCCTTTAAAGCCTGCAGTCTGACAGTGAGGGGAATTTTAGATATGGTGAGGAGGAGTGGCGACTAAGCCTCCTCATCTGTTCTGCTAGTGTTGAGTCTTTGTCAGTTCCAGTGGTCAGGAAATGACTATAGTTACAAAAATAAAAATAAAAACAACTGAATGTAATATCTGAAGTGGTTTTCATTTATATCTAAAACTATATCTGTAGAAAAATTACTAATAAGACAAGACAGACTGCTCACAATAAAAAAAAAAGTCACATAACCAACAACTGTTTCTGTACTAGGTCAACAAGCATGTTTCTTAGGCCAAAAATAGATTGGTAGGTCATGTACAGGCAAGCATGTGTGACCTGGACTGATAGCTGTATAGATTTGCCAGTGACAGGACTTCCTGTAAGAATTCATATACTCAAGATTTATACATCAGAATAAGAACTTTTTCTCCCCCTCTCAAATGTACCCTAGTTGTTTTATGATACAGTACTAGCATGTGACAGTAGACAGTATGTAGTCTACAGGGTCAGCAGCTTTATCCACCAGGGGTGCTATTATATGTAGGCTTGTATCGGAGATATCTTTGACATTGAAAGTGAAAGATGGCAATGACAAATGAGGCAAAATTCCCCCAGCTCTCCGCAAAAGGGGGGACTGAAAGCAAAATCGTGATCTGGTCCCTAACAGCCATTAATTTGGGCTAAAGGCCAAATGCACGCTGTTACCCAGGCAGTGATTTGAGCCTCTTCAGTCTGGACACACTGTTACTGTCTGTCTCACACATTTATTAATCTTAGAACTATAATTAGTCATGCAAATTGTATTAACATTACATTATAATACTACCAAAAAATTTAAAAGAAATGTATTTTAAAAAATACATATAGCTTATGTGCTAATGAAATTCAGTATTTAATACATTTCCTAACAGAAATCCCAAATATTTGTGAATGTTATGGTATCACTTCTGAAGATCAGACCCTTATTTCTGAATCCAGCTGTTGTCCATCAGTGAGATATTTGCCCTCTACTGATGAGTTCATGCCAGCATTGTATCCACTGTCTGCTGCGGCCTACGACTCTGTCCTACGTAATAAATATTCATGTTTTTGTTCTGTATTGCTCAATAAGTCATTTACAGTGGCAGATCAGTAGGAGCCAGTGTTCATGGCTGTTTATAATAATAATAAAACAAGGCCAAGTTGTTTAGAATTATCCATTTTATCGTCATGCTCATTGCATATACTATTTTTTAAATATTTTTAAAATGTCAACTGTTGCTGACTGCATGTCAATAATAAATAATTGCATTTTAAAATACCATCAAATTAGCAAACTGTTTGACCTTAAGCCCACATTATAAGATATATATTTTTTTATTCAGGCATAGCAGGAATAAATATAAACAGAGAGCAAACTTTCATAATAAGGAGCAAGCATACAGTATAGGTACAGTGCAAACATAAATGACTGACAGATGTATTGCCAATTTTGAGTCTGTAATGTAAATGAGAAGTACCTTGAATTATCATAATTAATTTGTTTATCAGACTTTCAAAAACAAAAATACATCATTTGTATCTATCAACAATATACTACTTACATCCTCAATGTCTTCATTATCCATTTGACTTCTTGAGAGTGTGGGCACTCCTCCCAAACTTCCACCAACAATAACTGGATCATGCCCCAATTCTCCCATATCTTCATCTCCCATTCTCATAGTCAAACTTGCTGAGTCTTCCATGTCCACAAGCGCATTACCAGCATCCCACGAACCTGTTAGACTGGGAATAGTCATCCCGCTGTTATCAGACTCACTGTGGACCTGCCAGGCCTCGAGCTGTGCTGCTGGAATGTGCAGGTGCTGCAGAGAGCGCACCCAGTGCAACATCCTAGGACCTGGGACAGAAGCCTCTGGGCTCTTTATATGGAAACCATATCCTTCTGGAGAGTTCTGGAGGTTGTTAGTCTGAGTCAGATCTGGGCTTTGGATATTGATGTTATATGGTGGAGGAAGGTAAGGATCCACATCTACATGCATCCCAGCTAGACTGAGCACAATGGCCACCTGAATTAGGCCTTCAGTAAAATACTTCTTCAGGGGTTGCATGGCCCTTCAAAAAACCACAGTGCAATGGGCTCTTTTTCAGCAGTATGGTGGATGCAGAACAGGATCCCAATAAGCAAACCTGACACTTCTCACAAAGTCCTATAAGTAAAGAGAAAATTATTATTTAAACCACATACAGAGATCATTATAAATGTGCATTTTTCTGCTTTCACAACACAGCAGACTAAGCTATGGCTCTAAGTGCTCATTCTATACAATCATAAACGATTAGGACATACATTTCAAGATACTGATATTTGGATAATACATATATTTATATAGTACATAGGTCCAGATAACGATTGCTGTCAACACAGTCTGGTTTATCTTCATTACATCTTCATCAGAGGATCTGGAACCTGTTCCAGGAATACTGGGCATGTGTAATACACCCTGAATATGAAGCCAGACCATTTTGGCATTATATACACAAACCCATTCACATACTTGGGCAATTTGGAGTCACGCTGTGAGTCTAATATGACATGGTTTTAAATATGGTGGTACATTGCTTTTTTAGTGAACGTCATCCATCCTAGAAAATATCACTTTACCTGTGGTATAAACACGTACGCGTTATAAGAAGAAAGGCGATTTGGAATAAATATGTCAAACCGACATCTATGATCTATGAAAGAATATAATTCGAATTCGCCGGATAAATGCGACGTAATAGAACTCCATATATGGTTACTATATTTCATTATGGGAATGCTTCCAGCATGGTGTGTTCAGGTTTTAACTGCCATAAAGATTTAACAGATAAATGAGCAGCGTTCTTGAACTCAGGCACGAAAGAAACAGGGTAAGGCCAGGGAAGATGAGTTATTAAGACAGATGTCGTGTCCCGGTGACCTCCTCTTTGTTTATCTCCAGCGGCGGTTGAGTTTCAGCGCGTGACGTAACCTGAACGCTTCCCGGGAAATAAAGCTGGCAGTTTGGGCTTGGTGTTTCATTCCGGTTACTCAACCCAAACTTTCCTTTCGTAACTTAGAAACGTGACAGCAGGCTTTATTTGCGTCGAGAAAAACAGTCGCAACATGTTTCTAGAAACCGATCGTCTATGTAGAGTTTATAATGAAGAATAATATCTTTACAAATGACTATTAAATCGACAACTGAAAAAAGCGTTTAGTTTTTCACGCACTTATCTAGAACAGCACTTTACGTAGGTTAGTCAACCTCTCCCGTTTCTTTAATGTCATTGTTTTCTTTTAGCCCCGAAACGTGTTATTACAACTATTTTGAAACTTGACTTAAACTTTCCAGCCTTTCAATCCGTAGTAGGTTTGTATTATGCGCGTTAGCTACAATAAACTTAATCCATTCGATTAATAAAGCTGTTCTGCTTACCTCGACAACAGGAGTTTCAGCTTCTCAGAATTTAACGCAGATTTTTCCTCTTCCTACCGGCGAACTGGCTTTAGTGTTGCTCTCTAACAGGGGGTGTGTATTTATGTGCTGAGTGGCTGCTCCGTAATGAGCCCTCCCAGCTCCACGCCACAACACTGGCGTTTTTTTCCTTCTCCATGTTGGACAAGCCATCGCTGCAGTTGCTCTACACACCCGGAAACAAACCAGGCATCGTTTGGATTTTTAGAGAGGGAAAAAATATAAAAATAAATCTGGTCCGATTAGTACTGCACCCACTTCAGCTGACTAAAATATTTTAACCAATATCAAACAGCAACTGACTGTTAGACCGTTAGTCTGGCTGACTTATTTGCTTTCTGCTTATTTACACTAGTGACAGGAGACTAAAATGCACGTTACCTTTACCAGATATTTACGTAATCATGGTGATAACGTTTATATCACTTTGATGATAATGTTTTTTTATTTATTTAAGTAGGCTAGAAGTTATAACTGCTACATTCTTTAACGCACTACATTGACAAAAAAACAAACAAAAACAAAAAACAAATTTGTCTGCTACCAACTGGAGCAATTCGTGACATTTTGTACCCACTTTCAGGAACTGCTTTATCCTGATTAGTATTGTGGTGGACCTGGAGCCTGTCCCAAAAACACTGGGCGTGAGTGTGGAATACACCCAATTTACCATAGTTACAGATCTAACTAGAATTGCATTTCACCACTTTTAACTGCCTCTGTGGTTATGAAACCTATGCCAAGATGTTATTATTTCAGATCCCTAAAAAGGTGCATAGTGATGGAAAGGCAGTAACAGGTCAGTCTTGCTGAAGAGGCAAGCTTCAAAAGAGAAAATGCACCCTGAACAGAATGTTATTAATTAGCTGCAATGCTAATTAATTAATTTAAAAAAAGAGTAATATGTACTTCAGTAACTATCCTAACTTCAGTCACCCTTGTGAGCCTTCTGACCCCAAATGAATGCATGGTGAGCTTTGTAATAGACCAAGCAGTTGTCCCACTGTTTTTGCTGTAGTGAACACTAATAAAAAAGGTATTGTAGAGACCTTCAATTTAGATTACAATTTTGCATAAGATCATATGTAGATTCTTTAATGTCCTCCAGCATAAGCATCCAAATAGGGCTAATGGGGATCATAGGTATATAGGTATCCTTTTTATCAGAATTAAAATAAAAAAAATGGCTGCCACAGATTATTTTTTTTATAAATGTGAATTGCTCCTAGCAATTTCTGAAGTATTTTGGCTATCAGGCAATAAAACAGATCCATAAATGGCATGCTATTTGGGGAAAGCTTCCACCTCCATCTCCATCCTTTCAGACAGCATAGGGAGGAAAGCAGAACACCAGAATCAGAGGCTGAGGAGGAAGGATGGTAAGGCGATCATCTTCCCTGTCATAAAAATCCTGTACAGCTTTGGCAGGGAGAAAAAAACTATTTGTCACTACATTTGTCGCTGATCTGGATTCACTCTACTCTTGTTAGGAAAGCCTTGTGTCTAGTGTGCAGGCTACCCTTCTTAGTGAGACCACAATACATGTCTGTGTCAGTTGGGGTCCTGTTGCAGGTGTTCTCGTTGTCACACAACAGTTGTATGTCTTTTAAAAACAAAAGCAAGTTCACAAACCTTTAAGTGTTTGTAGGCCAGCCTTGTAATATTATAGTATTAATAATACAATATTACATTACATTGTTGGCATGGTGGCTTAGTGGGTAGCACTGTTGCCATGGTCCTCCAGGAGTTCAATTCCTGCCTCTGTGGAGTTCTCCTCGCGTTTGATGTGTTTCCTCCAAGTACTCTGTTTCTTGGTTAGACAGATTAGGCTAATTGATGTTCCTAAATTGCCCGTGTGAATGTTGGCCGGAGGTCCTACTATAAAAATGGGAATAAATACAATGGTCACAATTGGCCTCCAAGATCCCTCGTTGGATTACAAGAGGGCATTAAATTGGCGTGTGGAAGTCTTTATTAAAACACTCAATATTTCCCGAACACAGAATTCACTTAGCAACGGCGTTGATATTTTAGATAACCGTCAGCATATTTTGATATTTTAGATTTTGCGTCAGCAAAAGAACTGAGCAAAGAGATTCCCTAAATCCCTGGCCTCGATAAGGTAAAGCCATTAACATGCAACTAACACCATTCCGTTTCTGGAACGGGGCGATTCATGTATCCGATAGAAAGGGAGTAAAGATCCAAAATGGCGGATAATAGAAAACAGTTTCGCTTCCGTTTAACTGATTCGCTTAAGCGCCGCGCACTTCCGTACTAAACAACACCACAGGCCGACTCTATCAGAGCATACTGTACTATTTAGTAGTCTAGTGCGCAAGGTCGGATTGACTCCACCCCCTGTATGAGTCAGAGGCTTTTTACGAGCGCTCCAGTAGTGACAGCTCAAAGCTGTCCACGTCAACACTAAACACCACCATGGACTCCGGGGCTCTGGTAGGCGATTTGAGATTTTCTTTTCTCCATTCAGAAATATTTATGTGTAGATTTGCGGTAAAAAAAAAAACAAAACAAAGGACGCACCTGTTGATTAGCTTTTACCCACAGAAGTGATGACGTTTGCATAGCTTGTCCCAACAGCTTGCATTGCTCTTGATGTGATTAAATAGCTATTGTGCTAACAGGAGTATTTTAAGGACTTGTAGCTTTATTATGTGTCATAGCCACTAATATGAGGAGTTTGTATCCGTCGAAAAAGATGTGCTTTACGAATCCACGCAGCGCCGAAAATGCCTGGATCAGCGGGCGATTGTAACAGATGTTACTTCTCCGAATATGGCAGCGCTAAAATGTGTCAGCTCTAACACTGATGGTACTACGGTATAGTTGCATATAATCAGTATTGTGATCGAGGTGCAGTGTTATGTGTTTTTGTCGGATACTTTGCTTGATTAGCAGTTGCATAAAGTTGTGCTGCAGTTGAGTGTGTGGCATTGAAGTTGCGCTGTGTGTGTATGTGTGCGTGCGTGTGTGTATGTGTGCGTGCGTGTGTGCGCACTGCCTGGTGGGATGCGGCTGCCACGTCCTCTGTTATGGAGCGCCTCAACTCCACACAGCACAGCAGTCTAATTCATTCCACAGGTGGATCTCTCTGTATTGAATGTTTTTTTGTTTTTCTTTCAGAGATGAAAACTACTTTCTTTGCTCATGTGTGTTGTTTTGCACTAGTTGAAACTGAAATGTTTAGCAAATATCCATGAACCACGACCATGATTATTCATATATTTTTTTTTACAGCTGTAACAATGGTCATTATGTTGTCATTATGCTGACATTTATATATGCATTTTCTGCCAAGCCAACGTGTAAGTGCAAACAGTTCCAAATGCTTTGCCAGCCTCTAATATATAATAACCACTAAAAAACTGGAAATGATTACATGAAGTGCTATTACACTCTTTTGAGCTTTTAGCTACTCCTGAAATTAACTTAAACCTGACATTGATTGCAGCTCTTCCGGTTAAAGTAACCTACTCAGTTTTTCTGTAGCCACCATGTCGCCAGTGTCAGTCCTCCAGGCCCAAGTTCTGTGGTACACTCCGACTCTAGATCAGTGGCAGTCAGTGCATAACAGAACTTTGGTCTGGAGAGATTCTGCAAAATGGACGAGGAGGGGGAAAAAAAAGAAGTGCTCTTTTGGAAAAGTAACACCTGCTTGTTCTAAACCTACAGTAGTCTTCTTTAAGATTATTTATCTGTATTTGATGATGTTTTCAAATAATATGTACTAAAAATATAACATCTCTAGAAAAATTGTTTAATTAAAACATTTTGTACGCAGGAACCTTCACTGTACACTGTCAAGGCCGTCTTTATCTTGGATAATGATGGAAACCGACTTCTTTCAAAGGTGAACCGCATGCTTTATTTGTTTTCTTGTACTTTATTCACATCTTTGCCTGTGTATGTTATATTATGGTATGAAAACATTTTAAATTTTAGTTTGTAACTGAGCTATAACGTTGTCCTGTTCTTGATGATAGGAGAAAAATAATACATATAAAAGCAAAACAATGAACACGCCCTTAACTATAATAAGTTAATGAGCCTCACCTCAACTAGAGCGATTGGCAGGAGTGAGGCTTAAACCCGACCACACCAAACACACTCCGCCCAGGGAAATGAATTACTATTAAAGACAAGGATAGGTGAAAAAAAAAATGAATAGGATTATTATTTGAATTTTTTAAAACTGGTTTTATTTGTGCTGTCCAAGTGGTAAGTATAATTTAACTGTTTTGTACTTTCAGTACTATGACACAGAGCTGTATCCCTCAATGAAGGAGCAGAAAAATTTTGAGAAGAACGTCTTCAACAAAACCCATAAAGCAGACAGTAGGTTTTTTTCCTGGCTTCTGTTTGTATATGAAAATGCGTGTGAATGAAAAGGGTAATACTGACAGGTTAAATCATCAGGTCACTGTAACTCTGTAACAGTCAAAAGACGTTTCCCTTGTCCCTCTGAGAAGAAACTGGCACAGGACACCTTTACTTTTATACTTCTAGTGAGCATAACAGGCTCTTACCATGTTGTGTTTACACTTAAAATTAAACATTTCACTTTAGAAACTATTTTTCTTGTCTGTTTTTCCTATGGAAACTGTACCTTAAATAATAAGCATAAGGTCAACTTGCTTTGTCAAATTTTCTTCAGGTATGATGCAGTAACATGGAAGAATCATTCTAATTATCAGGGTTCCTTTAATGATTAATGCTTCTGGCTTTCTAGAAGCGTTATAAACCAGCTTTTGCTCAGATGGACTAAGGATGTCTTATATTCTGTTATACAGTTATTACATTTCTTCATTGTCCCTAAGTACTTAAAATATGTTTACAATATTTATAATTTTCAATCCTGAACAATGTTAATTTTTTTTGTTTAGTGGTTAACCCCATGAACATTACAACAGTACATTCTTTTTGCTTTCCTTGTATATGTTTCCCAATTTATGTATTCATATGGTTTGCAAAATATCGACATAATTTACAAATGTAGTCTCGTTGTCATTAGAAACCACACATTATCCCTTTCACACCTGTATTTCATCTCAAATTACAATTCAAAAACAGGGCAGGGACAGCAGTATTTCATCCTCTCTCAGCTGTTTCTGTCTGGGTTATGAATGAAACACACACACAATAGAAAGTTCCCCTCTGGCCCATGGGGTGATACTGTGGGATATTGTGCTGATACCTGGGATATTGTCCTGCTATCTGACTTTCCTGTTCCCACCCTTATTTTAGATCCTTATGTCATGGTTATAATGCATGACCCACATGTATACTACTCCTTTTTCTTCTGGGGGTTGTTACTTGTTAGGTTTGAGGCCTTTATTTTATGTTATTCCCCAGGCAAGGTCTCTCTCTCTCTCTCTCTCTCTCTCTCTCTCTCTCTCTCTCTCTCTCTGTTTTTGTGTGTGTCCTTTAGAATTATCAAATGTTATTGAAAAACAGCCAGATTTTTCTTACCTTCTTGTGACCTTACAGATGAAATAGCCTTCCTGGAGGGCATGACTATAGTGTACAAGAGCAGCATAGACCTATTCTTCTACGTGGTTGGCAGTGCACAGGAGAATGAGGTGAGCTTTCTATATAACCCAAGTGCTTTATGTGTGTGTTAATTTGTCTACCCTTTGGACAAATTGTCCAAACATTTGCTTTTTATTGATTAATTAATTTATTTAATAACTGTAGCAGTTGTCACAAATCAAACTAATCCATGCTTACATTTCTAATCAAGATTAAATAAATAAATAAATAAATAAATAAATAAAAAGTCAAATGACAAATCTGAGAAAGTCTATATCATGTACTGTATTTTGCTCTTTTTTTACACAGCTGATGTTGATGGCGGTTTTGAACTGTCTGTTTGAGTCTCTCAATCAGATCTTGAGGTTTGTTCACATTAATCACTTAATACACTTTAATTACCCAAAGGTCCTATGGTCTTGGGCTTAAATAAATCTGAATAATAATTAAAATATTAATTTAATCATTACTAAATTACAAAGTCAAAGAAGACTTGAAATTTCTGAAACCATGAGGGCAAGGAGAAAAATAATGTCAGGATTGAACATTATAAACATCATTCCATGTGCTTTTCTAATACTGGCCAGATAAAAAAAAAGTATATTTAACTTTTCACAAACCACCTAAATACTTTAATGTAATGTATGCATGTCTACAAAACTCGACACTCTTTAATCTTTCACTTCATACTTAAGATAAGTCAAGATATGTTATAATAACACACACACACAAAAAATGTTGCTAAAAGGAACGTTCAAGTCAATCTGGGACTTTTGATTGCTCAGAATAAGGGACCACAGTTATGGAAGTAAAGCTACCTTTATTTCTCTATATGAGCCCCTGCTACACTAATGCACTTATCTCCATGGTTTACTTGTGCTTGACACCATTAATATAGACAGATTTATCAGTTACACCAAAGCCATAATCGGACTGCCTGCATCATGTCTAAAGCTCGGGCCACCCAGGAACGTCTTTAATGGTCCCAACATATAGAAATTGCTTGAAGGGAGGTCAGGACTGTGTGGGGATGTGGCAGTCACCTCCCAGGTGAGTTCCTGTAATTTACAAGTGGTGTTCATTAATGATCACATGTACAGTTCCCACAGACAGATGCGTCTCTTCCACAAGTTAGTGGCAAGTTATTCATTGATCTTCAGGGATCAGGTGTTCCACACGTTAAAAGTTCACAGGGACGACTGCAGTTGGCTCTGAGCCACCTCAGCCGGGATCATCATTCACAGACATATGGTCTTGTTTAAAATGTTTGCACCAGTCAGATGTTTTACTGCAGTTTAGAATCTCATTACTGGACTGTGTTTGAAGTCTTCTGTAAATGTCAGATTTATACCTTTTATTCATGAGGAATTTTCTAACAAATCCTGGTTTTACTTGAACGCCCCTTGTAGTTTATTGACAGGATATTCAGATATAGTATATTTTAATGATGAATTGTTAAAGAGCTTAAAAAAAAAGCCTTAACCTGAATCATGATCGATTGTACTATTATATAATAAATACCAATTGAAAATTAGGCTCTTCATTGTTTTTAAATAAAATAAAGAATGATAATTGGATCCTCATATCTTATTACCTCATTCCTCATTTCATTTTGTGTAACTTAAATGAATTCAGTAAAAAAAATCAAGAGGATCTAAAAATGTCTAAAATAAGTAACTACCCTCTTGTTTAGGAAAAATGTGGAGAAAAGATCTCTGCTGGCTAATCTGGATGGAGCCTTTCTGGTGGTGGATGAGATCATTGATGGAGGGTGAGGACTTTGGTGTATGAAAGCAGACGGCATAGACGGCAGACTATTCATTCATTTCATTGTTCGCATACAATTAGCATTGAATGAATCTTAAATACCATGACATATTACACACATTTGTTGTTTTGAAGGTCATATTACTATTGCAATATGTAGCAGTAGAGTAATCATGGGATACAATCACTAAGACACAGTAATTCGGTCCTTTCGTCATTCTGTACATGACCTCTGATTCCTTGCTGGTCTTGGTTGACAGGGTGATCCTGGAGAGCGACCCGCAGCAGGTAGTCGAGAAGGTCAACTACAGGGTAAGAGCACTAACACAGTGAGGAAAGCAAACACACTTAGCACTCAAAAGTCAACATGGCCACTGCAGGCTCTATGTGACCTAACGGCAAAGGTGGACAAATCTTACTGAGCTTGTGTGGTCTGCTTCTATTTGGTCACAATTTTTTTTTTTTTTTTTTTGGAGGGGACTTGTTGGTCCTGGGGGTCTAGATGGGATTAGGGTTTAGTGGTTGTTTGTTTAATCGTTATACATGCCCTTTATGCATTGATTATCTCCTTGTATTATTAATACATAAAAAATACAATATATAGTGCTGTAATCCATATGGTGTATATATACACACGCACACAGACGCAAACACACACACTGTTCCATATGGTGATACAAAACCTCCTCTACCTTGTCAGTGTGCATCAGAGCAAGCATTTGGCTTTGTCCTGTTTGAGTACATCACGGGTAACATGGAGGGCCAGGCACAGAAGAGCCAGCCTTTATAACTCAAGCAGAAAAGACTCTTCCTCTCTACCTCCTTCTCACAATAAAGAGAGAGGAATGGAGAAAACGGGAGGGGGGAGGAGAGAGGATATAGGCAGGTAACTGCATGGAGTGGATAAGTGTGTTCTCTTTCTGAAGCAGCTTTTCACAGAAGTGTTTAAGGGCCTAATACGTAGTAAGGGTGTAACAATACATTCCACTCATGATTAGATTTGATTTTGTGCCTTTTTTTTTTTTTTTTTTTTGTCTATATAAAACTTTAGTGAGGAGATAATACGGTTTAAAAGTACTGAAGAGTTTTTTTTTTTTTTTAATATAGTAACGCATAATGCATGTTGGTTTTTCCAATACAAGCTCAGATGATTCCTGGCTTCTTCGGATAATCTCTTAGGCTTTGCCAAGAAAGTCTCTCTCTCTCTCTCTCTCTCTCTCTCTCTCTCTCTCTCTCTCTCTCTCTCTCTCTGGTTGTGCAGATTGGGACCTCTGGTGTTCAAACAGTGCAACTACCTTTTGTTCATAATTAGTAGAATGACAATATTGGCCATTTCCGTGATCCACATCATCACATTTTTGCATGGCAGTGCATCATGTTATGATGTATTGTTACACCCCAGCATGTAACATTTTGGCACACTTACCCTGACCCAGTCAAATCACTTATATTGCCTCAGATTGGCTAATAATTCTCAATAATCACTGTTGGTCTGTAAGGTATTTGTCTTTATGTTCACTTATTTGAAAAACTATTTGAAGTGCCTCTTCTGTTTGCTAACTTACTACTTTAATCATGTGTGTGCATTTTCATGATTATTTTATTTTATTATTATTATTTTTTTATCTTGAGGTAATCTTGTTTACGTCCTCAACTTTCTTATACTTTTTCATATTATTTTACAGGATTTTTAGACCACCTTTATTAGATCATGGATTATTCATCCATAGAGTAAATGTCTAAATGAATCCTTAAATTAGACATTTTAAAAAATACACCCAAAACAACCTGTATATTAATCTGTATAATTACCATGTAACAGTCAATGGTGACTTCAAATTTCTCGGTTAATGTAATATTTTCTATTAGCCATAATTCTGTTCAACTTGTTGCTGGTTGTGGTGCAAGGAGGATTTATGCGTTACTTCATGCCTACCTAAAGAGATTGGTGCAGCAGCACATTATTCCTTTAATATTTCCAGCTTTTTACCTACTACCTATTTGGGCAGTGTGTACAGATGAGAATAATTATGACTGAACAATGCTGAAAAAAGAAACTCTTGCGCTTTTGTTTTTAAGGGATAACAGCAGCAACATCTCATTTTTATGCCTTTGGTTTGAAATCAGTAATTTATTTTCTTATATTAAATGTTGTTGTAACAATGTTAGCTCTTATGTAAGAGTGACAGAAGACCAATAATTTCTCACAGAATTTACAACAACAGAGGACTTACAAGCAAAGTCAAAACACACATCACAGTTATTGTAGTATAAACACTGTTCAGAGTGGAGTCTACTATTAAGTTCATCCAAATTGCTAAGAGTTTGCATCACAGTTCTAACTTGTAAAGACATAAAGTCACAAAAAAATACAAATGACAGATGGTCCTCGATTTTAAATGGGGTTGTGTCCCAATAAACCCATTGTATTCTGAAAATATCTTCAAAAACACATTTTTTTATCAAAAAAGTGCATTTAATATTACACATCTGACCCGATTTACTGAACATCATATTTTAGCCTGTCTACACATACATTAATCTACAGTTGGACAAAGTAATAACCTGTTTTGCGATAATATATATGGAAAAAAGCTTGCTACACATTACACTCTAGAGCATAGGTTGTTAAACCATGTGATTGGGTGCCTTGACACCTTGCTGGCGCCCCCTAGTATCATGAGAGAGTATTGCACCACATATCGCAGGCTATAAAAAAAAGTTAAAGTTTGAAGCACAGTTTCTTCGGAATATATGTAGCTTTTACTCCATCGTAAACGTAAAAAAAAAGTCAAACCATGTCAAATTGGGGATCATTTTTATTTATTGACTTGCACGTTGCCTATGTATGTTGTGATTGAATGTGGTCTAGTTTCTTTCTCAGTATCTCAGTCTTTCCTTCTTTTTCAGACTGATGACAACACTCTATCAGAACACAGTGTAGCACAGGTAAGACAAATGCTCAAATACATGTTTTCAGTCTATAGTGTTTTGCAGTCTTCAGAAAAATCCTAACCCACAAATGGCTTTATTGAGCTGCTTTCCTTACACTTTGCAGCTAACTTCTTTTTAACAACTAAAAAGAGTGGTACATGTTACCACTTTAACTTTTCAGTAATACTTTGGCTTTTTCTACTAAGTTAACCTTCCTGTACTAACCTTGCTCTGAAACTATAATTCATGCAGCATATCACTGAGAAACTGGCTATCACCACTAATGTAAGTGCATTCATGCGAAAACATAATCGCACCACACACACATACTGTACATGCACATGGAATGGCTTGGAGGAAGTTGTTTCTGTTTATAATGGAGAATAAAATGTTCAGTAAGCTATAAATAAATAACTCCACACAGACATATGGAGTAAAATTTGTGTAAGTTTTCTAGCAGAACGTGTTTGATAAGATTATCTACTTTTCTAATATTATGTACTCATTTGTTTATTTATCTATTTAATTATTTTGCTTCTAATTGGACATTAAGATCTGATTTTAAGGTCTCAGCACAAAAACAAAATCCTGTAGGATGCATTAATATTTAATTAATAGTCATCTTGTATATCTGATGTGTAGAAAGCTGTTCCATGGTGTTGTAGTCGAGCACTATAGTCGAGGGTTAATGTTATTTTTAATAGCGTTCTCCTGGCGTCCCCTGCTGGCCAAAACATTGCCCATCGCCGTATTATTTGTTCACTTGCCACATGCAGGATTATTTCATTTGCACCAGTGTTTTTCGTTGCATAATATTCATTTAATATTATTACAAAAAATACATATACATATATGAACTAATTGGAGGTTTTGTTTCCCACAAAACCGCCAATAAGTTTTTTTTAAAAACCGTGCACATAATTACACGTGCATTACATTATATGTAATAGTAAGGTAATAACTGCAGTTTTATTTCTTTTTTTTTCAGGTGTTACAGACTGCAAAGGAACAGATCAAGTGGTCAATACTAAAATAATAATTTTCACACTGAGCAGATCTGTAAATTATCTGAAGTAAATTGGAAAATATTGTAGCCAGCTTTATTTTTATGAAATCTATTACAGCTAATTAATTAAGATACTGGTTGGAGGTTCAGTTGTTTTATTATTAAGCCATTCAGACTTGAATGCTTTATTAAACAGGTTATACTGTGCATATAACTAAGAAGGGTAATTTTCCATACTTTTTGAGTTTGATTGCCGTTATTGAATAAGTTCCTTGTATTTAGTAATACGGAGATAAAGTTTAAACTTTATTTGCACTGAATATTTTCAGCGTTTTATAAGATGCTAGAAAAACAAACAAAAAAGGAGTAATTAAAACGTATGTGTCTGATTAAACATTGTATTTATTATTTTAAGGGTAAATATGCGATACCAGTTGTAGCAAACCGCATTCGGCGTATTTGTTAATTTAAACTTTTAGCAGCAAAACCATATTTATGCACTACAAATATCATCGTGTTCATTGGTTGTCTGATAACATCTGATTTATAATTTCGATTTGAGCCACTTCAAATCGTAACTTTGTTACTTTGCATTGTTCTGTAAATGTTGTTACATTAAGTCAGGTCGTTTACTGTCCAAATACTATTTTAATAAAACAAATTAAGAAGCCAAAGAGTAAGCGTAAAAATAAACTTGTATGTTACTGAAGAAAATAAGAACTTTTTATTCATACCCTGTTTGAACTATAAGCCACAATAAGTTTCTAAAGAAATATTCAATAAGACAGACTATTGGGTGTAAAAGAGTTATCCTACATTTTGTTATGACTTGAGTAATCGTTTAGTTGTTTTTATTTCAGTATGAATGAGGTAATGAGTTATGTTTTATTTAAGTAACGTTTAACCTGATCTCGATATAATGTCTTGATGTTAATAAAAACTTATTTTGGTAAGACACTCTGTCGTTCAGCATCTTTTTCTTGGCTAGAGCATGACTCGCATTGGTGGGAGGAGAGACGGGAAGATACTGACCAATTACCTTGAGGCCTGCCTGGCTACGCTGTATATATTAATATTAACAAGACAGGAGGCGTGTCTCCCGCCGTCATTGGACGCATAAAGCTCATGTGACAGCCGTTGGCGCGCCGCCCATATTTTTGGACCAATGCAGATTTTAAGCAAATCTGATTGGCTCAATCCAATCCCACCCACGCCTCAACGTCAAAAAGCCAGTTCAATATAACGCAGCCGGCTCTTACTGCTCGTTTAAAAAAAAAAAATCTAATTAATACTAAAGTTAAATTAATACGAAACTTTTAAGATTTCGTTAGCAGAAAACACGTTGAACATAATTCAACTAATTAACATGTGCTGAAGGAACATCTTAACTTCTAAAATGTGCTGAATATAGTTTTTTTTTTTTAGTGTTAACAATTTCTGAGCAACGGCAAAAAAAAACATTCATTCATTCATTTATGTGGTGTATGTATTTAAATAAGTGATTCAGTATAAGTGAGATGAGAATTGTGCTGTCGCTTCGCACATCTTGGATTGGCTGTGTGTGCGTGTGTGTGTGTGGGCGCGCTCGCCTGCGGAGAGTCCTCCATGTGCTCCAAAAGTCCAAAGACATGAGGGTTTTCAAAATGCCTGTCTTGTATGATTGCGTGAGTGTGTGCCTATAATAAACCTCTCACATTCGTAAAATGAAATAACGAGATGTTGCATGCTAAAAAAAATCTAATAAATTGATTTGGAGATATGTTTTTACCAGGACTACCATTACGCAAGTTTTACATATAAATAGGCCTACACTAGATATATGTAAACTCTACTTTAGAACAGTTTAGAACAATCTTCATTGTTTATTTAATTGAATATTGAGATAAAAATTCTAAAACCTCCAGGGTCATGGTTCGATTCCTACCCCGGGTCTGTGCATGACATTTGTATTTTTTCACCGTAGGTTTCCTCAGGGTATTCTGGTTTCCTCCTACAGTGATGGATTGGTAGACTGTCCAGGTTGTACCCTACCTCCAGGAGATCAAGTGAATGAATGAATGAAAAAAAAAACTTTTTTTTAAACAGAGCAGGTTGAGCTGAATGTGAGCCATGTTATACTTGCGCTACCATTTAATACTGATTTTTATTTTCCAGGTTAATCACGATTTAGTTTAATGCTTGTGTCATCTTACCTGCATAATAATAATAATAATAATAATAATAATAATAATAATAATAATTTATTATTAATAATATTTTTAATTATTGTTATTATTACAACTACTATCAAGGACATCCATTAAAAGCCTAATATACTAGGCCCTAACTTTGACCATGCCAGTACTTTTCAACTGCCATAGGATGTTGCCCCAGTAACTCGGGGGCTCTTGGAATCATCCTCACTTATCCCCCTTTACCACACCGCTGACCACTACTACTATACAAATCACTATCATTTATAACTTGGCAATTATCCGTGTTTTTTATTATTATTATTATTATCATCATTATTATTATTATTATTATTATTATTATTATTAATTAATTACATGTTTTTTGGCTATTCAATTGCATTCTTGACTATAAACGATCGTTTTCAGCGTGCGTGCGCGGGCGTGCGTTCGTTCGTTTTCTCATCTAAGGAATGGCCCCATCTAGTGGCCAAAAACTAAATTACCTGACCTGGCTGATCCTGCAATTTCGTACTACGGTGATTTCTTTATTACGTTAAATTCATATATATGATCATTGGTGTCGTTTAATAATGTCCCAAAAAAGGCAAAAACTCTTTACTCGGTCACCAATCATGACCGTATTTCGACTCAATTTCCTAGCGTGTTGTGTCCGACAAACACAGCAGACAGGAGAGGAATGTCACAAACACACGTGTCCCAATATCCTCAGGAAAGACGCTATAAAAGCCAGGGGTGTTAAAAGATATCGGACCTTTGCCCATGTTCAAAGGGAACCCAACAAAGCATCACTCTATCGCAGATGCACAGCTGCAAAGGCAGCCTGAGCTACATGACCTTCAGTTTCATACTTCCACGATTATATTTAAAGGGTTTTCATCTACAGCGACTAACATGCGGGTCAGAATCTAATTCAGGCAGTTAAGTAGTTCAGGGTTAGGCCACAATATGGTCAAAAAACCTCCGTAAGCACATATTTTTTCTCCATGATACTGTGACCGTTAAGGTCCGATATACCTTAAATCAGTTTTACCGTACATCCTCCAGGTAAACGCATAAATAATGTAGCCCTGCTTGAAGCACCCCAGTGTTTGCACCACAAACCGTAGAATTAAGAACTTTCCATGCAGGCCAGACTACCTAACTGTTAAATTTTCCCCAAAATGCTAAAGGTATTACTTTATATTCGTGTTGTAATGTTTTTAAAGCAATCCGACGACATGAATATAAGTAATTCAAATTCGATTTATATGTTTTGTGCTTTTATAAACATAAATGGTTAAAAACAGATGATCATGGAGAAACCTTGAGGGCAAACATGCTCAAACTAGGGAATGATTCTCTTTAAGCCAATACTGGGATTTTTAAATCATTCAATTTCTATACGTTTATACTATAAAATCAGATAATACAGTACTAAGTGTGTTAAAAGGATGTTCGGTACATAATTATTTTTGTGTGTTTGATTTATGACTACAGCAGCATTTCTTAACGGGAAGTCTAAATTATCCATCTAAAGTTACCCAATGATAGTTTATTTCAACTTAGGTTTTACCCTGCTGTTTTGGAGAATAGCAATCTTTGGCATAACTATGCAGACTCATGCACATACAGCATAAAAAGCCAGGTTGCTTCAATTGTGAAGTTGATCACCTCGAAAAGCGCGCCATATGACAGCTGTCAATCATACTTCAGTACCACAGACAGCGCCTCTTACTCTTCCAGAAATTAATGAATTAGACAGTGTTTCTGCATCATGTCACTGGAGTTGTATCATAAAGAGAACATTTTTAAAATATTTAGTATGCTAAACCCTTTGGGAAAATGTATAATCTTCTAGCTAGCTTGTAGATCAAAACGTTAAAGGTGGTATTAAAATTTCAATTATGGTGTTTCAATTATTTTTAAATGTATAAAAATAAACAATAAACGCACAAAATATGTACCCTTAATAGTATCATTACTCAAAGGGTACGTTTATTAATTTGTGGGAGGCTTTTATGTCTAATACGATTTGTAAACAAATAAAAGACTATAGCATGAATAGTTGGGGTTAAGGGTTATACAGGGACACTGTGCACTGCTTACAGCTTACGGGCTAAGAAGCTTAACCTCTGAGCCTCCCCTGCCTCTATATACACTTCATAGATGTTATATAACGAATTACACTTTAAACAGCAGTCGCTGTGTTGTCTCTTTTCCATATGGCATCACAAGAATAAAACGATGTCATGTTGTGTCACAGAGTCAGCTGGTGAATGGCAAGACCTTTTGAACTAGTCCTCATTTTTCAATTTATTGTACGTCGTTGACGTGCGCTTGTGTGTGTGCGCTTGTGTGTGTGTGTGTGTGCGCGCGTGTGCTTTGTTTATCAAAGAAGTGCATGTTTCTAAAGGAGGAAATGATAAGATTTGTGATGAATAACATCACTATCAACAAACAAACAAATGTTTTGTTGTCATGTGGACTCTGTGCAAACAGTGTGTGTAACTTCTGACAGTTTATAAACAACTCAGTAAATAGCACAAATCCCAAAGTACCAATAGTTGTCAATTACTCTTGCTTCCTTTATCCCAATTAAACAACACTTTACAGCCTATAAATCCGTTAAGACGATCAGACAGAATGCAGGAGTCTGTGCATATATACGGAGTGACGAGGACAGGGAACGTAGGATTGGCTGGGAACTGTTTAATAGGCCCACTCTGATTGGTGAATAAGAAGACATTGATGGATGGGTCTCTTAACGATTGGTTTTTTATGAAATGACGTATCAGTGAGATGGGCATGGCTAAATTTTCCGGGGTGTGGCTAATGCAATGTGAGCTGTCAATCATCCAGATCTTTCACACAAAGGACTTCTCGTGTATTTTGGGCTTTAGTAGAAGAAAGTTACGAGTTACAAATTTACAGCAAGATGCAAAGATACAAATTTGTAGAACTAATAAAATCTAGACCCAAGGTTATGTAATGGTCTTTGTAATTATGAAAATAAATGGACTGATAAAAAAACCACTATTAAATGTTTACATTGAACCTTGTTTGACCAAAGAGATATTTAGGCCATTTGAGTCGATTTGGATGAGATATATGCAAAATATGTTTGAATGAAATAAACTGTTTTTCACATAACACGAGAGATTGTAATGAACCATGATTCATATTTATGACACAAAATTTTGTAGATGCAGCCAGAGTTAGAAATCAGTATTTAGTTATATATGTATGAGCTCGTTGCTTCATTAAATTATTCCAACCGTGAGGCCAGGCGCTTTCCGTATGGAGCTCGTGCGCTCACAGAGAAGCGCTCTGTCCACGCCAGCGCCATTTTCTCGCCTGGTTCTTGTCAAAAGCAAAGGGCGCCTGGCAGCCTCGCGGCTCGCGCACAGGCCCCGAGAAGCACATGGCGCGCGAGGCCGTCTCCGTGAGCCTCGCGTGCCACACGGTCATTTCAAATAAACAGGCGGGCGCGCTTGGCACTGCTCGAGCCTCCATCTGCCCAAACACAGAGCGGGAAATAAATGGAACAGCCATCCTAAACAAATAAGCCCGAGCGCAAGTGTAGGCCTCGGGCTCAGCACAGTTTAGGAGGGAGGTGGACGAGAAGGAACGAGGGAAAAAGAGGACGATTTATCCTCGCGAAGAGTAAACATGGCGACAGGGCCCTGAAAATAATGTGAAGGTGGAGTGCCGAGGTTTTACATAATATACCGAGAACAGGAAAGTAATCAGAGGCGAACAGAGTTGAAGTCGTTTGGGGAAAATAAATGATTCCAGCCCGAAATTGTGTGTTTTTTTTAAACTCGCAAGAGACCTATAAAATCTAGACTAGTCTGGTCTGACCTGAGCCTGATTTGAGCCTCTGAGAATATGGGTTGAAAGACTCCAGCGAGTTGTTTTGGCAATGGAGCGATACACTCAAAACACAAAATAAGACGCAACATAACATAACAAAATAAACTAAAATATATTTAATCTTTAACATGAGTATGATAAATAGCCTGCAGCAAAAATAAACTGAGCTACATAACGACGAAGATAATTTGCACGTCATTGTTTTTCTATAATAATAATAATAATAATAATAATAATAATGCTGTTGCTGTTGTTGAACAATTTCTAGCCCTACTGCAACTACTGTAGATTCAAGATTCAAAAGATTTTATTTGCCATTTGTACACATGCCGACACTATAGGTGCATTGGATTTTTTATTTATTTATTTTTTGGAATCGGTGATTAAAATAAATAAATAAATAGATAGTATCTAGTATTATAAAGTACTGTCTTATATTTTAAACATGATCCCCAAATATGGAACAATGGCACTACTTCAAATTTTAAAGTTCCACTTTTCTTGAAGGTTTCATTGCACATTTAACGGCATTTATATTGCACGTTGTTCTTTGACAATAAATGAGGTGAAGAAGATTAACTCAGGTTTCTTTATATTAGATACATGTACATGCACTAATTCTAAGTAGTAGTAGTAGTAGCAGTAGTAGTAGTAATAACAACAACAACAACAACAATAATAATAATAATACAAATAATAAAATATTCTCATATATTATTATTATTATTATTATGTAAAGGAGTTGTAGTAGTAGTAGTAGAAGTAGTAGTAGTAGTAATAGTACTAGAAGTAATAGTAGCAATAATAATAATAATAATAATAATAATAATAATAATACTGTTACTACTGTACTAATCCAAACAATATCACTAACAACACTATTACCGTTAGCCTATTACTGCTGCTACTAAAACCGCAACTGCTACTACTACTACTACTACTACTACTACTACTATTACTACTCCTATTACTACACCTTTTACTACTACTATTTCTACTATTACTAGTTTTAATAGTTCTGTTGCTATTCGTATTATCATTGAAAATTTACCACAAAACAACAACAACAACAAAAATCACAGATGCAAGTTGGGTACATTTTAAATAAACAGATAACAATATATTTCCTTTATTTATTGCAGGATGCAATTTATATATATTTAATTTAGATTTTTTTTAATGCTCTGTCTTGTCAGGAAATGAGTTTAAAATATTGCTTTGATCTGGTAGTTGACTAACAACTTAATGCACAGAAAGAACACTAGGAGTGCTACACAGGGAGCTGTGTGCAGAGTTTAATTCGACCACCAGAGGGCGAGCGAGTATTAGTATGGAGTTTTTAAAAATGTCACCCGTTCAAGAGTCACATCCCAGATTACAAATGTATACAGTACTGTATTTTAAATCAGTTATATGAGCATTTGCAGTCCTGATCTTGGACTAAGCATTCTAATATTTTCTTATATTCTAGCACACATGTTCGTGGAGTCAGATGAGTTTGGTGCAAGTGATTCCAGAACTACAATTTGGAAACACTAGCTTATTTATAAAATCATTTTTTATAAAGATTTACTTTTAATATCCAAACCCATATCAACTTTTAAAATTGACATTGAATAAATATTAATTTACAAACCTTATATCTAAAGCTTGAGAATCTTCTATATGCAAATTTTCCTTCTCTCTCTCTCTCTCTCTCTCTCTCTCTCTGGGTGGTGAATGACTTGATTGGTTGTTTCAGCGTTGTCACACAAGAGGTGGAGCTTGTGCCTGGACTTGTCCCTTTTGGGCTGTAATTGAGCCAGACAGGATGGCATGCGTGGGTGTGATAGGGCGATTGTGCCACAAAAAGTGAGACTGACAGTAGTGACAGCTCCATTCATTGGCTGTTAGAGTCTAGTCAGCATTAAGGGCATTCAGGGCCACTGGCTGCCTCTGTTGTTGGCCTGTGCAGTCAGCGCCTGGTGAGTAAGCATTCAATGAATAGGCTGTGGAGTGACCCTCTCTAGTGAAAAGTGTTTGGGAAATATCTGTATCAGGACTGAGTCTAATCTCTGATGGCGATCTCAAACAGTGGGCCAAACACACACACACACACACACACACACACACACACACACACACACACACACACACACACACACACACACACACACACACACACACAATATTCATACTGAGAAGTTCCAAATTTTGACAACGTATCCATATTCTTTTGATATCATCAAAAACTCAATAGCACACTACGCCTTTAGATCAGTATTATAGTAACACTGTGTATTATTTATCTTAAGGAAATGCTTGAGGTGGTCATTTGTGCTTACTCATTCTCGCTATTATATTTCTGAAATTACTTATTTTACCCAAATCTATTGTCCAAAGCTTTCAACATATAGCCTCCACTTCCCATATCCATACCTAAGTATTGCTTAAAGTTTTGTTTTTGACTAATGTTTATTATTATAATACTAAATTGTTTTCTTTTTCTTTTTTGTTTTTGTTTTGGAGAAGGCGTTATAACATACAATATTAGAATAAGCACTTCTATGTTTTTATTCTGTTGCTGTAAATGCAGTGCTTCCAGAAAGTATATGTAGTATATTAGATTGGAATATTATTCTGTTTAGTGACTTTATAATAAAATTTAATGAAATGATCTATTTCAATATCCTCAGAATTACTTAAAAACATATAAAGACTAAAAATAAGATTAATTGAGCAGAATGACCCCCCCCCCCCTTTTTTTTTTTAGCAATCTAAATTAAGACAAGGACTGACAATCACTAACTTTGGGAGGTCTCACAGCTAAAATAGCAAATTAGATTTGTCATGCTGTCATGTAGACCAAAGAACTGCTGTGAAGCTTTGAGGTGAAGTTGTTATAAAGGACAGTATATTGTGGTCTGAAGTTGAGCCCTTTGGTCTAAAGACAAATCGTTTTGTCTAGCTTAAACTAGATACAGCACAACAGACAGGTAATACAATTCCTGAGATCAAGCATGTTGGGGTACCATCATGCTAGGGTTATTTTTTTTTGCAAAAGGAAGTGGAAGACCTGTTGCAATTCAAGCAACAAAAATGGACCCAAGTATGTAAGCAAAAAACTGGGGACAAACCTTTTCAGTCAGCCAGACGTCTACATTTACAGGGAAAATATTTGTTTCAACAGGAAAATGAGCTGAAGAGCAGGACAAAAGTGCAAGGGAATGGTTTGAAAAGAAAAAAGAAGAAGGTTTGTGTTATGGAATGGCTGAGTAAAAGCCCAGGCTTGATTCCAATAGAAAATTGGTGGCATGACCTGAAAATTGCCATCCACCAATATTTTCCATCCATTTTCCCTAATTCAACAGTTAGAAAAATTTGGCAAAGTGAAGGAAAATACCAAAATCAAAACGTGCAAAGCTCATAAAGACATCCAAGACAAGTCAAATCTGTAGTGACTGGACTAAAGGACAGTTTACAGTAAGGGAGTGAATACTTATCAACTAAGCACTTTATAGACTTTGTTATTTTAAAATAATTTTAAGGACCTTTAATACTTTTTAAAAATGTATTTCTGTTTCTTTTTTGAGTCACTATGTTGTTGTGAAAAGCAAAAACAGATAAAATCATTGGGTGTGTACTTTCTAGAGGCACGTTAGTTTTCACATGATTGCTTTTCTACATTGCCTGAGTATGATTACAACCACACCTCCTCACTGGCAGGCTTTCACGTTAATAATGAGAGCTATACACTATAAGAAACTTTGTGTTTCAAGTCGTAGCTCCACCAAGCTGCTATTGTTGGGCCCTTGAGCAAGACCCTTAATGCTGGTTGCTCCAGGGGTGCTGTATCATGGCTGACCCTGTGCTCTGACCCCAATTATTTAACAACCAGAGATCTGTGAAAAAAATCATTTCACAGACCTGTAATATACACAGCCTGGACAAAAAAAAGTCACACACTCTATTATTTCATTGGACCAACGTTTGTCCTCAGTATTGCCATTGGATCATTTTAATAAGCTTATGCAATGTCAAAACCTTTATTTCCATCCAGAATCACATTCATTTCTCTCCATGATCTTATATTGATAATAGGAGAGTCAGACGGCTGAATAAAGCCTTCTCCAGCACATCCCAAAAATTCTCAGTGGGTTCAATGTCTGGACTCTGTGGTGGCCAATCCATGTGTGAAAATGAGTCTCATGCTCTCAAACAATTTGAATGAATCCTGGCACCCCCATCTTGGAATATGTCCGTGCCATTGGGGAAAAGAAAATCTATTGATGGGAAAACCCTGTTATTTAGTATATTTAAGCCGTCAGCTGACCTAATTTTATTCGGGCACATAATTGCTGAAACTCATCTTGATAAACAGATGCAACTCCATATTATTACACTGCCTCCATAGTACAGTATGAACTAGGCTATATGTGCATCACTTCATCTGTCTCTCTTCTGACCCGGATGCACTCATCACTCAACAGTGTAAATCTGTATTCATCAGACCACATGACCTTTTTCCAATGCCCCACAGTCCATTCCTTATGCTCCTTTGTAAATTGAAGCCTCTTTCCCAATTAGCCTCTCACATGGTTTTCTTACAACTACACAGCTGTTTAGTCCCAACCCCTTGTGTTTTCTTTGCATTGTGCATATAAAAATGCTCTTATCTTCACTGTTAGACACTGTTAGACAGAGCTGTGAGTTCAACTGTTGCTTATGATTTGATTTCACTAAATATTCAAGTGATCAGTCAGGATGTTTTTTAGATTACCTTTTATTTTTGTTCAGGACTATCTTTCAGGTTTTAATAATGCATTTTACAGTTCTTCTCCTAAATTTAGACTTGTTGCCAGCTGAACCATATTAATCACTGCAGTAATTATCCAATGGAAAGCTCTTAACTATTTGCTTAGTTAAATCCAGGTGGTGACTTTTTTGGCATAAGAAGAAACACAAAGAAGAAAAAGACCCTCTGATCTGCCTTTATACCATCTATGGCTGTGTAGTTCGGAGAATGAAGGCAGAGAATGGTTCAGGAGTGCACTCACATCTGTGACCAAATCCCTAGTGTCAAAGAAATTGAAAAATTCACTAAATTTATCCTATAGCATCATGTCAAGCTATGATAGTCTCTGAGCTTAATTTAGTTTGAAGCTATGTTGATTTTAATGTTGTCTTTTTCTCTAAAACCTATGTTACTAGTGGCTTGCACTCAATTTCTCTGTAAAATTTATACAACATGACCTGTTTTACAAATATTTACCTAGTTGTCTAAATCTAATATTCGTTTAAAGTGATTAACTTTTAAGATTATTTCGTTAAAGTAAAACGTGTTTGTCCTAGCAGTGAATATTTTAAAGGACAAAAATGATTCTTATTATTTGGATCTTTTTCAAATAGTGTAATATGGACATCCTTCTGGCAAGATAAAATGAATAATAATTTGAATGCCATTAACTCAGAACCAAGAGCCAATTCAAAGAAATGTCCTCAAGTGCAAAAGCAGCTAAAGCAGCCAGGGAAAGTATCTAATAAAGTAAATCTGTCATGCTCAGCAAATCACTTAATAAGGCACATAATCATATGGAGGGGTTGAGACCTGGGATGATAGTAAATCAATGGGCAGACGGTGCTTCTTCGAGCAGGCTGCCGCTCTTAAGCTCTGAGTTATGACTTGCAGGGGTGCCCCAGGTCTCGCTATTCGGCCCATTTGCACTGCTCACTGTCCAAACTTTCCCCCCATGATTCAATTAATTCTTACCCCAGTGGATCTGACAGGTAGTGTCAGAAGTGTTAGCACATCTCTAGCTGGGCTTTGGTGGTGATTAAGGATGCTAGAGGAGGATCAATGGGGAGACTGCAAGAATGGCAGACAATGGTTTATTCTTAAATTTGATTGAAGAAATGGAAGATCATGGTGCTGATTATTCTTACCTTGGTCAGCACAGGACACACAATTGTGTGTTAGCAAACTTCCTGCAGGGTGTTTATTTGATTTATTGTGATGTATTTTTAATGTGGAGATCTAAATCACGCCACTGGCATAATTGAACCTCTTGGTATGTTTCCGTCAGTCTGGATTCTTTATGGTTTCCTTTATATATCCAGCATAGTAAGCAGATGTCAGTTGTCTATGAGCTGGACTAGAAGAAGCCTCATTGGTAATCATCAGACAATGCAAAATTTGCCATTTTCTTTTCCACTTTGTCCCTGTCACCTCTCTCTTTTCAAAACAATTTCACCCATGCATTTTTCTCCAGTGACACTGCTCATCACAACCCACAAAAAAACTCAATCTTGCATGAGAAACACCAGTGGACATTTTTGCAGCTTGTTGACCACATACTCCTGCTAATCAAGAGTCATTGCACAATAACGATAAATCTCCCACGTTGACGTGTGGCATAAATAAAGAAAACAGGCCGCAGTTTGATTATCCAGGCTCCTTGTAAGCAGACAGGCATGAGAAGGGCTCTGCTATTCATCAGCCTGGATCTGCTTTTCTCTCAATCTCTTGGTGCACTCACGAAAAACGCACTTGCTGATTGCATTTAATGTCTAACACATGGCCTGGCTGTGCATTCCCACCACTGGCGAGGAAGGCGTCTGGGTTGATCAGGAGACCGCAGTGTGGCCATGGAGGCAGTGTGTAAAATGCAACAGTTGGTGTGTATGATGATCATGGTATTTCTGTTCCATCACTTAAGTCCACTTTTAAGAGCAAGAAGATGTTGGGATCCATGTGACTTTTCATGAAGGTAATTTATACATATATTTATTAAATGTCTTTGTATTTCAACCTGTGCCTTATCAGCTCTCGTTCTCCCTTTCATCTCTCTCTCTCTCTCTCTCTCTCTCTCTCTCTCTGCTTTATCCATTCAGCACCTTTTGCAGCTCTGCAAAGGACCCCATTTGAAGCAGCCTGGGGTCACATTTAACCTGGAAGTGCTGTGATTGGGCTCAGGGTCACTTCACAGGCCTCCGAACCGCCTCCACCCATCCGTCACTGTCAAACTGTTATTAGTGCTATTATCATCAAAGTCAAACTCTGAATTATTGCACATGCAAAAGCCATGCTGCTCAAACTTAACGGTGACCTGCAGCAGGATGACTGCCAATAGGGGTGAGACCTTGCCAATGACATCACTGTAATCCCTTAAAGGCCAAAATGGCTGATGCTGAGCAGAGCACTTCTCTTGGTGAGGACATGCAGATTGCTAAGAAATGATATAGAATGTGATATAGACCGCAGTACAAGATTTGGAGGAGTTTTTCTTTTTATGTCAGTGAATGGGTGATGATGACCTGGTTTTTCAGCAAAAAAAAATAAAAATAAATACATTTCAGTGTTAAAATAACACCTGCAGTGTTAAGTTGATTCTTCATCAGTGCTCATTTGTGACATGCTGGGATGATTCAGCATGAGGGACTCAAATATTTTCCTTGTTTTGTCCCTGTAGGGGATTGTTGTGTCCCTTTAAATAACTTTAACCACATGAAATCAGATCTTTAAATCACTGCTTTAAGATACAACAATTCAGATATGTTTGAAATACAATCACTTTGAAATGAATCCCTGCAAAGTTTAAATGAACTAACATTTAACCAACTGGTTATTCCACCATACACATGCCTTGCCTATGGGGCATCATGTCCAAACTGGTGCCCTGGACACGGAATGGCCTGCATTGTCTACCACTGAAATGTCGGCCTTTGCTCTTTCCATGCCAAGGATTTTGGAAAAGCTTTGTAACTGCAGCTTCTGCATATTCATGAAGTCAGGCTGGGAATAAAGCTTTGGCAATAAAAGAAGGCATTGGCATGGCAGGGAGTCTTACTGAGTCACACACTGCTGAGTATGCCTTCAAGCTGTCCATCAGCAGTGTAGAGCTTTGGAGATGTGTGTGCAGAGAAAAAGACACACACACACACACACGCGCGCACACCCACACACACACACACACACACACGCACACACTCACACACAACACAGCACTTTCAAATTCAATTCTGTTAATGCACTATATTCTTGCACACCCTTTTTTATGAAACAATAAACCACAAATTGAAATTGGCTAAATCTTCATAAAGCAAATGACCACTGGTTCTTTAAGCACAAAATGCCAATGACAACCTGGTGTGTGTGTGTGTGTGTGTGTGTGTGTGTGTGTGTGTGTGTGTGTGTGTGTGTGTGTGTGTGTGTGTGTGTGTGTGTGTGTGTGTGTGTGTGTGGATGTGTGGGTGTGCGTGTGCGTGCGTGTGTGTGATGTAAAATTCCTTCCCTTGCTTGGTCCCTAGGAATCATCGTCGCCTGGGTGACTGTCTCTTCTCTTTGTCCCCTAAATGGTTTAAGCTGTCCCTCTTGCTGATGGGATTGGGTCAGAGGCCATCCCTGACAACCCCATCTGGTCAATCAAAACTCCCTTAGTGCCAATGTATGAGCTCTTTTTTTGGTGGTTTTATCGACACTTAAACATGGAAGGAAGAAAGAAAGACAGCAACAAGCGAGAAACAAAGCCATGGTTTAATTTTTGGTTCAAAAAGACTGGTCCACTTCCTCGGAACAGAATGGTTGCGTGTACTACTAGTGTGTAGTATGCAACAAATAAAATACTACAGGGTGTCCAGTTAAAGGAAAGTAATCAAAAGTGGGGTGAGGTTATTACCACCCCAAAGCTGATTGAATTCTTTTTAACAGCATAAATTCCTATTTAAATCCTATAAATAGCATAAATTAATTCATCCTATACCACAGCATTTGATCACAAATCAATGATTTATTCATGGTAGAATAACATGAAATAAATTTTTATTCGTTTCTAGTTACAGTTCCTGTTATCAGGTACACTCTAGCAATCAATAAACATTCATTCAATAATTTTCACATAAAGTAATTAAGACAAAATTAGCAAATAAGTTCGAAATACTGAAACCACAAAGTGCCAATAGTATCCATGTTAAAGATTCTCTCATGACACAAAGCTTAGTGAGACAACTTTACCTATGACAGTTTCATAGTGCTGAGACTGAAGAGCCCTTATATAAATGTTTTTAAAAAATTAGCAGAAAGCATCACCATATCATATCTAAGCTAAGGATTATATAGAGTCAAACAGGTTTCTGTCAGTCAGATGGTGGAAAATGTCAGAAAAAGTGCATTAATATAAACGCGTGTTTTGCCTTGCAGCCAGCACTACAGTCAGAGCTGCTATTACAGCTAATTAATCTTCTGACCAGTCAAATTAGAACATTCAACAGCTACAAGTTCAGATAAACACTGTGTCTAATTTCTTTACACTCTAGTTATTTCTCTTTTTTCTAGCCATTGATATACAGACATGCACATAAGCTCACCGACTTTTTTGTTGGTTGTATATGGACCATTATTACTATATAGGGGGAAACCAGTTCAATGTTTTCAAGAGGTGTGATGAGAAAGCAGAAAAGGATGCTATTAAAATCATTATCATTCATTCATTATTACAAGTGTTCATGCTTTACAACCTCACAATCTAGTTACACTTTGTAATATTGTTCAAACCTATAGAGCACAAGTGTTTCTGTTTCAGTGAAGCCAAGATAAAAGTCACCTGAACGTAAAATGTACACATGTGGTTTTAGACACTAAACATGTTGTTTTTCATTCCCTTGCATATGTCCTGCATGTGTTTCTATTTTTGCTTCTTTTTTTTGTTAAACAAGGTTTTATTTGTTTTCGCATTTTGGGCATGTGTGTGTGTGTTTTTTTTTTTTTTTTTTTGGAGATTTTTTTTTAGAGATTTTTGTCTAATGATCTGTTTATTTTTCATTTCTTCATTATTTTAGGTCAAAACAAGTTGAAATGCTTTTCTATGCATGATCCTATTCTTAAAATTGGTCCATTATTCTTCTTCAAATAACCATGTGAAAAACTTCACATAATTTGTCTGTACACTTCATTGTACACGTCATCAAGTCACAATGTTGTACTGTAATGAAATCAAATTGAACTCTGGGCTTGCATATGACAAGGAAATGAGCATTAAACACAATGGTCAGTATACCTTCTGGCTGTACCACATCTGTTCCTCTATCCAAAGATCTACTAGAAGCCAGGCAAACACTTTATTAGCCTTTGACTCCTAGTTCTGTGAACATAGGATGTGTTAATGAGTGCTCAGCTTCCCTGCAACTCAACTCAACCCAACCACCCCCACCCCACTCCCCGGCACACACCCCATCCCGACCCTTAATCCCCCCGGATTTCCCCCAGGAATCTCTGCTCAGCCTCCACTTCCAGAACCTCAGGTGTTTCCGGACACATTTAGTATTCCCCTTGGGTCACCTGGAACTAGAGAGGGTCAACTTTTGTTCAACCTTCCTTCAGCATCTGTGCTCACATAAACAAAATAAAAAAAGCTATTCAGGGAGTGAGTTGGCTGAGAGGAAATATATGTAGTTTTATTGAAGATAAATTTATGTGAAATTGTGGACACTATGAAGTATAATCAACATTTTGTAATTAAAGTTCTAGCATTTAACTACATTGATGGCCAGAAATATTTAGATTAGATTAGATTAGATTAGATTCAACTTTATTGTCATTGCACATAGTCACAAGGCAACGAAATGCAGTTAGCATCTAACCAGAAGTGCGAGTTAGCAGTGCAATATAAACATATATACAGATCTATAAAAACTTGTATGTTAGAAGTAAGGTCTATGTATAAATTGTATTACAGAAAGAAAAAGAAAATAAATATATATATATATATATATATATATATATATATATATATATATATATATATATATATATATATATATGTACATGAATATACAGTGTAAAGTGAGCATAGATGGATAAATTAATGTACAGAATAGTTGTAAATCTACAGATATTTCTGATTATAAATATGTGGAATAAAGATATACAGAAACTATATATAGGTGAATTTACATTATGTGCAATAGTATGAATATACATATGAATAAATATGAGTAATTTAGCCGTTGGATGGGAATGCAGAGTATACCTATACACACATCTACATATATGAATATACACATATTAGTATACAGTCCATGTGCAGACTGTACAAATAATATTTAGACAACATATGCTCTGTATTGTAGTTTTCCCTGTGCACAAAGCAGGTGATTTCACTAATTAGTTCTAGCCAACTGAAGAGTTGTGCTAATTAGAATCATATGCTTTAGTTAATGAATGGAACAAATATATGGCAGGACTTTTACTTTCTTAGGCCATGGTGTCCACCTCGCCAAAAAAAAAAATGGCTACAATTAGAGAATTTTTAAGTGAATTGTCAACCTTGGTGGCAAATTTATGTACATGACTCATAAGAAGCAATCAAGTAGGCATGGATTGAGCGATTGACACTAGAGTACTGCACACTTCTTTTTGCCCAGCTGGATACAGCAAGTTTTGAAGAATAAAGGACTTCATACTAAATATTGATTATTTTAGAGCAATTTAGTTACATAAGATAACACATTATTTTTTTTTAATCTTGATTGACATTATTTAAACATTTTGAAAGTCCTCAAAACTTTGGATTTCACTTTTGTTTCAATATTTTTGACCACTCTTCATACTCACAAACCTCAATATTAAGAAATAACTATAGATGTTTAGCAATTTAAGTAGAATAATAAGAAAGCCTTCATGAAATTAGATGAATGTATGTATTGATTAGCTGACAGTAAGAGAAAGGGGTTAACAGATATAAATTTTCTATATCATTACATAATTAACATAAAACAGAGTGGAGTTAACTATCTGACAACAAAAACATTGAAAAAAAATGTATCAAAGCAAAGGTTTGTGTCTAAAAAAGTGCTATTTTTGTTAATTGAGGTAAACATTTAAAAAAATTAAATGTCATGAATTGACACGTTTTAGAATAAAATATTTTTTTTCTAACAAAAATCTTTGCAAATTATATTAGAAGTAACTAAGTATAATCTTAGATTTTTTTTCACAAAATTTTGAGAGTGTTTAGTATATGTAGTTTAGTATAAGTTCTTGATTTTAAACATGTTAAAATGCTGAAGATGCCCTGGGCTCCATGATTTTGTGTAAAACCTGATGGTGTATGGCAGATCAAATCCATCAGGACATCATCAAAATACAAAATATGTACCAATGTAATTGATAAGACTTAAGAAAAAACTGTCCATTTGTACAAGAGTTTGACATAGTTGGGATCACAAAATTGCTTACATTTATAGTGACTCATGATCACACTAAAATTGATATTCATGAAATTAGCATGAATATCTATCACTTTTGTTAGTCCTAGAATTTTCATAATTCTGAACCTTTTCAGAATGTTTGATTTCTTTATAATAAAAAAAAATAATCTGGTGTCTCAGACCAGTGGACACCATTGAACAAAGAAACTATGTATATTTATACAATTACTTACACCTCCTGGAAGGCACTTAAGGATTTCTTCTGAGTGTTTGTATAATATATACGTGCTACCTTGTTAGCAGAGAAAACATGAACAAGGATAGAGACTGAGAAAGCAAATTTAAAGCAGCTGCAGTTAATATGTCATTGCTAACTCTCAGGGCGGATGTAAACATTAGCCATTTGGCTAATTAGCCTGTGTGGTGGCCACCCAAGGGAAAAACTCCAAGTTCATGTTATCTGGTTAATGATGCCAACTGCCTTGCAGTGTACTAGGTGATGCTGATCCTCTGACATTGATAACCAGAATCTGGTTTCTCTCACTGTAATAACAACAGCCTGTTGAAATGAATTCTTTCAATGCCGATACATCAGTGGAAAAATAACTTCGGTGCTCTTTATCAAAGATGTTTTGCCTTTTTTAAATCATCCCTTTCACTAAAATGGTTTGGCATAAACATTCAGAGTTTAAATACATTTTAATTTGATTTAATTCAAAACACCATTATTGGCATGATAGTATTCAGATCTAAGAATAATACATTAACTGTTGGTCCTAATTAATCAATATTCACAATAATATTTATCTCAACTTGTATGATTTTAACTTTTGATATAAATGCTGTTTTATATGTATACATTTCCAGTATCTGTTCACATGGTGTACATATTTTCTTTCATTTTTGAAGTTGATAACTATTTGTGCCAAAAAAAAAAAAAAAATCAAAGAATGTCTCTGAATGTCTCAGGCTATCACACCTACAATCTGTTTTAGAGACTGAAATCAATAAACTGTTCCGTTCATGAGATTGCCACCATATAAAAGTGGGACATTGCAGCCTTGTGTTCTTATCTGTATATAGAGTGCTTGTGTGTTATTGTGCTGTATTGCCATCTCAGTAATCCTGTTATTACAGGTTAGAAAATCTTCAAAACTGCTCAAGGGTAAATGTTATCACCAGGATGTTGAGCACATAGACAGATAGTCTGCCTGAAGGAGAAAATCAGCTTTCACAGAGAATTCTGACACAGCATTGCACAGGTATTGGCTGGCTAACATTGGGATCAATGGGCAAATATGGTGGTATAAAATAGATATCACACAATGATTCAAGAATGAATCCATCCAGTTTCTCCATTTCTCCAGAATTGGAGAAATAACTGATGTGGTATCCTCAAACATACACCTTTTGTACCTAATATACTGTGTATTTTACTTTTTATTTCCTCCATAAAGTGTAATGTTTGTTTCCTCTAGACTATTATGATACCCTAAAACATTTTAAAGGTATGAAACATAGATTTCTTTTTTTAATGTAGAAAAGGTGTCTCTTGAGGCTATCACTAAAGCAACAATGAAAGGCACAATTAAGTATGATTTCCTTGAGAGTGCAGGAGCTTTACTGTTATGCAGCTATTGCTGTATTTATCCACATCTTCTTCCTGTAGAATATAACTATTAGGTCCCACACAAATTAAATTCTTTTGGTATTGATCAGCATGGAGAAAGAAACTTTTCTCAATGTAGAAATCTACTCATGTCAGCTAATTGATATATATAAAGTTCAAAATGAAGCATAACTAAATCAAAGTTAACAATTCAACAATTTTTTGTGAAAATTATTTCATAAAATTATGGGTATCTATTTGTGTTTTTGAATTTCTGTGTATGTAATTTGCAATGCAATTTTTTTTAGCATGTTAGAAAATAAATAAGATATGCAACATTTAGTAACAAAATAGACATCATTTACCACGATATACAATTTGGCAAAAGTGTATCAATATATGTATTGCCTTGTCCTGTACAGCTTTTGCAATAAACAACATTAAGCACTAATGGAGTAGAAAATGGATTTGACTGCAACATAAATTAGAAGATGACCAGAATTCTAATCTTAGTTTTGATTTAGATAATCTTATTACTGGCCACACAGGGCAAAAAACTTTTTTAATTCGTTGGATATGAATAGGGATAGGGATAATTAATAGGGAATTTGATTCCAGTTTATCTTATGGGTATTTTGTTATCAGGTATAAAGATGGCAAGTTCAAGACTACATTTGATGATTATATGGACCTAACCATAAAAAAATAAAAATAAAAAAACAGATGACTATAAATCCATCATATTGGCTGATACTTTAGTGACAAAGTTTCATGATTCTGGCTTTTACTTTGCTGTGTTTCTAATGTTTACTGCACTGATGAGAACTGTGAGAAATGCTTTTTATTATGCTAGAAGGTACTGTAAAATGTCAATAAAATTCTATTCAATTTATTTGGCAGCACACACTTTAGATTTGAAAAGTGCTATAGAAAATACTCTGTATTCCCGGGGGGGGGATGGGGGGGGGGAGATATAATGTAATCCAGTGTAATGCCAAAAAAAACAATCTATAATATAAAACAGGCATTTATTAAAGTTATTTCAACAACATTCCCTCCTATTTAATTACATCAGAGCTGAGGGTGTGTTGTAATACAGAGACCACAACACTGAAACTGGCCACTCAGTTTTGTTACTGTTTTCATGACAGGCTGTCTGGACTTTCACTCTCCAGCACAAAGTAAACATCACTGTTGTATCAAATTAAGTAATTAGGTATTATTTGACAGACCAAGGAAAATGTAATTATAAAGCTTCTTACACACATGTTGGATTCCTAAAATTCTTTTGAATGTTTTTGAAGTTGTGCAGACTGAAATTTTAGCAGCTGTCTTGAGCAGCTGTCTCGATAACACTTTACACTAAGCTACCCCCAATACATGGTTAGGAATTGTCATTAATTAATTTTAACAAACCATGAGCATTAATAAACAGTAATTAACACATTTCTTAAATGATGATTAGTTTTATAAGATTAACTAATATTTACTGCTATTTATTCCAACCATGACAAAAATTTGCTGAAATTAAGTAATGTGTCAATTAATATGTAATTAAGTAATTAGTGTTCCATTCAAAAATTACTTATTCCATCAGTCAATGTTATTAATTATGAAGTTTAACATCAATAAAACATATATAAAATCAGAAGGTTAATTATTAATGGTCTTTAACAAAATATGAACTGTAATAGCAATGCATTATAAATACAATAAGATAAAAAAATATTAAGTAAATAGTAAAAGGTACTCTGTTAATTAATATTTGCTTAAATATTTGTTAAATAATAAACATGCACTAACCAATATTTATTTAAGCTGGGATAAAGTAAAATATATTAAAATTACAGTATAAACCTAAAGTATAATAATTAACTAAATTAAATTAAGTTAGTTAGTTAGGTTAGTTTTCGTAGTGGACTTATTTTTAGGTAGGTTTAAAAGCCATTTGTATTCATGTCAATCAAAGCAAGTGTTCAATGTTTTATTAACATTACTTATGGCTTATTACTATATTAACCAAGACTGTTTATATAAGTATAGTAACAGTTAAGTGAATCTTTGAAGCTGGCTACAAAATTTAGAGTTAATAATTATCATCTTTATGTTCTTGACAAGGACATGGAAACACTTTAGTCTTTTGATTAGTTATTATATTGTATAAACCTTTCATTAAGCCTTTTATTAGAAATGGAACAATCAAATATAAAAACTTCAATCAAATATAAAAATCTGTGTCAGTTGCATGTAGCATAGTATAGGTAGTATTGCTAACTATACCTTTATATGTTAGAACTGTTGTTGGGATTCTTGATTTGTATCTATTTACATATAGAATTACAAACAACATGAAAATACTGTAATTGGAATTATTGAATCATGGAATAAAAAGTGTTTTTTTCTTCTTAGAAATTACATAAAAATACAATTCTAATAAATAAATAAATTATAAAACATTTTTTATTAAATACAAAATATTTTAAATAATGGAAGACTAATTAGTGTTTTTTTTTTGTTGGTGCTAAATTCTAATAAAATTACATGATCATGATTTACTGATTCTGTTTTACCCACTTTGGTAATATCTACTGACATGAAAATCTTCCTTGTATACCTTGTACATATAAACAAAGCATTCAGGCCCTGATCTACTGCAAGCTGCTTTGTGAGTAACTCATCTTTCCAACAGCCAGCTGTGCCACCTCTCCCCTCCCCCCTACTAAAATAAGGGAGGAAGAAACAGTGGAGGACTGGGGACAAAGGACGGCGTGGGAACTGCATATGGTACATAATCAATAGGGCTTATCACACACACACACTGGCTCACTGACATACGAGCAATGGGATGGGCCATTATCAGTGATACATGAACCTAATCCATTTATGTGTCAATGATACAACAAATCAGAGCTTGAAAAAAACAGCGGTTTGGTACTGGCACCATATCTCCAGTGATCCAGCCATCTTCAAGACCCCTCCCCCATTTTCATGCAGGGGATCCGCTAACAGGAAATCAATGCCCTGTTTTTGTAGCTACAATTTTTGGACATCCTTATTGTGTTCTTTTCTTATCTACTGTCTGGTGTTTGAGGGTTGGATGTGTCAAATTCTCATATCATCTTGCAAGGGGGGTTTCAATACTGTTCTGAATGTTTTTAGGACAAAATGCCAGATCGTTCTGATACAGTTTTAAAACCTTTACACTGTTTGGTGGTAGGAGGCTTCACAGACTTCCTTTTGAGCCCCTCATGCTTCGTTAATGGAGCCAACACAAACACGAGTGGGCCCACAGCAGGGCTCCAAATGAACCTGGTCAAGAACATGATGCAGGAAAGTAGAAATTAAACGTTTGCAGAATGCTGGTGTAGCACCTCCTCCTGCAGCACCATACGATTCCCACTGAGCTGTAATACATCATTTGAGTAGCTGCTCCTGCGAAGGACATATCCCACAATGCCCTGCAAGGCAGGGTGCCGTGGTACCCGTTGTGGCACACTCATACGCCTCCATGTGCCACGTTAACTTTCCATTTTTCTTTCTCTTCCTGTCAGCAAATATTATGTGGAAAGGGATCCTCTCTGGCAGAACTGATCTGAGCTAGTAAATGACTATGTCCATTTTAGTCAAAGAGGAATTTTAAAAGCCAAAATGCCTTCAGTATCTCGAGAGTGTCACGCATACCCATCCTGCGGTTAGCGTAAATTCTTTACTGAGAAGAATAAAAGGCAGTGCTAATGTTGGCTCTGGATAGCCCAAACAGCAGAATGCATTGTGATCGCTTTAATGGGACAAAAAAGATAAGCCATTTGATTACTTTCATTTGTCTTCATGCATTCGGACTTTTTCCTGCCTTGAGTTTGTGCTTCATTACCTGTGTGATTTTTTTGTGATACATTCTGTTATGAGGGCAAGCTGTGATTTTGAGTAATGTGTGTATCAGTGTGATGTAGACAGGTAACTGCCTGCCTAATGCACACTCACAAATGTATTTGTCCTCATACATATTCTGATTTGGGGAATATCACAGCCAGGAAAACGTCTGCGACAGACAAGATAGAGTAACCTTAGAGAGAGTGAATGATAGGCAGACAGGGAAGTAGAGACAGAGAGTGAGTGTGTGTGTGTGTGTGTGTGTGTGTGTGTGTGTGTGTGTGTGTATGAGAGAGAGAGAGAGAGAGAGAGAGAGAGAGAGAGAGAGAGAGAGAGGTTTGTCAAGGATATGGATAAACCAGACATGCAGAGGCATGGCTTGACCACTGGCAATCATGGAAAGCAGTAAACCCTGTTCAATGGTGGAAAGAGCATAGAATAGGGAGAGAGAGAAAGAGTAAGAGGGAGAGAGAAGGGGCACAGGTTGGCCAGTTGTCAGGGCAACACCAGGCCCCTGGAGAGGAAAGGGGGTGCCTGGTCTCGGCTGGCAAGCAGAACACCTGCCCTCCTCTGATCTGTAGGGAATTACCCTGTTCGAGAGCAGATGAGGACCCTTAAAATTAGACGGAGAGAAAGCAAGAAAGAGAGAGAGAAAGAGAGAGAGAGAGAGAGGGGTCCAACCACCAGGAGCATCTGTCCAATGAGAGGAGTTGAATTTATTTATTATCTTGGAAGAAGAGGTGGTTCCATGGGGGTTTGATTAATGTCCAGCCCTCCATCTTGTCAGTCTGTTTTTGTCCGCTGAAAGGAAAACAAAGCGTGGGGGGCTGAGAGAGAGTGCAAGCGGGAGAGAGAGAGAGAGGGAGGGAGGGGAGGGGGCGCTCAGTTAATGGCTGCCACTGAGGGTTCTTTTCATGTCGCTTGGGCCCGTCAGCTTTGATTGATAGCTCAGACAATGATTGGACGGACTTCTGGCTCCTGCTCACCGAGCTCAAGCATCATGAGAGGGAAGGGGAGAGAGAAAAAGAGAGGGAGAGAGAGATCCAATAAGAATAGAGAAACGCACCTTTCCATCCAATCAGTGAGGGGAGAGAGAGAGAGAGAGAGAGACCATGTGACAGAAAATAGAGAGACAGAATGAGCAAAAGAGGTGGAGATTCAAATGTAGGCTGTCTGACTTCACTTGTTTATATATATATATATATAATCAAGTGAAATCAGACAGTTATTTTGACTCTGCATTAAAGCAAAAATTAATTGGACTTATTTTTACCAACCATATACTGTATTTGTTGCCTTGTTTAATCGTCCAATAATAACAAAACAAATCTCCAGCCATTTGTATTCCTTTCCTGCATTTTTAAGTAAATTTATGTGACCATAGTGATAAGATGTTACACTGATTGACAATCACTGGAGTGTCTGGGTGCATAATGTTTCACAGCAGAATAATTATTCCTGTGTGACCGCATACATTACGAATCATAAACACATGATGTTTTTTTTTTTTTACTTGCTGTTAACTGCTTTTAGAAACAAGAGCACATCATTAAAAGGGGATACTTGCTAATCATTAATATTCGCTTGAGTAATTTATCAGAATAGTCATTACATCTGAATTATTCATTTTTGGACGGGTGTTATTAACTCCTCAAACTCCCAGGAGCTTTCAGTAGGTCCAAAATTACATTCGTTATTTTTGTAGTTACATACCGTAACTGGTAGTTTCAATGTAGTTCCTGAATAACTAATACAATCTACTGACTAATATGATCTAAGATGAATAAGTAAATAATAATGTGAAACTGGAAATAAATTTAAATTTTATTTGAAAGGATATTGAAAATATCCTTGTGTTTGTGCTTGAAAAGAATATTAACATATGAAAAAAATGGTGGGTACATTTTAGCAACACAGATTTAAGTAGGATGCCAAGGGCAAGTAAACAAGCAAAACTGTTAGAATGTATATATATATATATATATATATATATATATATATATATATATATATATATACATTCTGCTTCTGCTTCTGTTTTTTAGTTCAGGCATTGTTTTTAATTCTCAAGAATTTCAATTGTTTAGAAAGAGAGAGAGAGAGAATGAGATAGACAGGGAGGTAGAGAGAATGGTATAGAGAGGGTTAGAGGATGAGAGAGAGAAAGGTAGCAAGAGAGCAACCTTGCTCCAGCTGAAAGCAGTCTGATTAGGTTTGGGAAGAGGAACATATGTAGAAGAGCCGCAGGGGCCGTGGGGATGTTTGATCCCGTGGCGCCGCTCCTCTCTCCTGCCTCCAAATAGAAGCGTAAATTGAGTTGGTGGGGCTGGGCAAATTGAATTTACCGTGGGAGGGCCCCCCGCCATTACCGGCCCCATCCAGCCCTTTAGGGTCATCTGTTTTAGTCGGCAAATTGATTTTTGCATTTTGGTCCTTGTCCTGTGCCATCCCCTCTCTCACTCCATTTTTTTTCTTTCTCCCTCTCTCTGTGCACCTTTCATGTATATATCAGTCACTGCAGTCGATGGAAATAATTGACTTTATTTGCACTCTAATAAGCAAAATGCTTAACGTGTTAAGCAGCTTTCCTCTTCTGCTTTTCACTACTTCAGTGCATGGGTTTTAATTTGTGTTACGTTGACGGTGGTATGATTGCACACAGATTTGATGTTCATTTATTCCTTTTTTTGCATATTACATATTGAATGGCAATTTGGTTGACCACAGCATTTCCTTTAATCTGATTGTGAGTGGTACAGAAGGAAAAGGTGGTGGTGGGGGAGGGGGTGCGGGGTGTGATGAAAACTGCCCTGGATTAAAATGCAACATTTTTTCAATTAAAACAATGTAATTATACTCTTCATCATGCCTGTGCATATTCCTAGTCACAACTCTCTCTCTCTCTCTCTCTCTCTCTCTCTCTCTCTCTCTCTCTCCTCACACACTTTACTATGACACTGACGCTTCCATCAGTGTTACTATACATTTAGTAAATAAACTTGACAAGTGCCATGTCATATTGAAGATAGATTATCCCTGCCTTGAGACATCAAACGCCAGTGTGTGTGTTAGTGTGTTTTTATCTAGTGTAAGTACATGAAATGATACTAATAAGGACTTACGCTCATGTTTGACAGAGTCTGAGAACTTTTTCACTTCTAGAAAATCATCTTCGATCATCTCTGATCATCTCAAATCTTTCTTCCATGCACACGAGCTTACTCGTCACTTCCACTTATTTTCCTCGTTCTCTCTCTCTCTCTCTTTCTCTCCATCCTCACTGTCAGGACTTCACTGTCAGCATATGTGAGTGTGTGTGTGTGTGTGTGTGTCATCCTCCTGCTGTGTATAATAGCAGGGTCTCTTCCTTGCCCTTGTGTCTATGGAGTTGGGGTTTGTCTGTGCCTAAGGGCTGGGCCCCTCTACTGTGGCTTTGAGTGAGATTGATGAGGGTCGAGACCCCCCCTCCTCCCTACTCTGCCCTGCCACATACCCCTAAGGGCAAACACTGCTTTACAACCCCCCCACACACACACCCCCACACCCACCACCACCACCCCACACGCACATATTCCCAAAAACTCTCTCGTGCTATCCAAAATCCATTGCATGTATAGGACAGTCCAGCTGCAACCTTTTCTCTTCATCTCTTCCGCTCTATAAATCTCCATCTCTCTAGCAGTCTGTGGTGTAGCTCTTGCCCCGCTGCTGAAGTTACTGAAGGCAGGGCCTAGGGGTTTATGAAGGCACACTGTTATATTTTCTGTCCGGAGAAAAATAAATTTAAAAAAAAGAAAAAAGAAAAAAGAAAGAAAAGCAGTGAATTAAAAAGAATGGTTTCAAAAATAAAACTTGTCCTAGATTTGTTATTAATAATTTATTACCAAGTAAGTGCACCTGATGCAATAAACAGCTGAAGGAAGAAACATGCAGAATCGTGCAACTTTCTTTACAGCTCTCACAGTCCAACTTTTGTGAAAACCTTCATTCAAAATAGTCCGAATGCTTAAGAACGCAAATGAAAAACACGAGATCACAAATGTATCACATCTTTTACACACAGGTGAATCAGGCAAATCCATATCATATCATGACACAACTCGGAAACTCGCAGTGCTCCATGTTATGTTGCTGCATTCATCACAAGCTAGGGTTAACGTTGAGTGGAGGAATGTGTTTCCAAACCTCCAGAAGGCTAGTTTCATTATTCCTCATTACGAAAGTCCCTTCTGGCTGTAGATGTTACATTTGGCTTGATTAAACGTTTGTCAGTAACACTTTAACCAACAAACTCTGTCACTGTGCAATTCGAACGCAGAAAGGGAACATGGCAGCTGTCATAAGCGTTGCTGTTGGTTTATGTCCACTTGTGATGAATGACTTTTATCAAGTGACCAATCAAAAGTCTGAGAGCTCGTTGAGGCGGGGGGAAGTCAAGCGTGACAAACTTCATAGGCGAGCAGTTAATACTTCGTAACAGTTGTCACAGTTGTCATTTTCGGATTTTATTGTGTGTGACATAAAGGTGGTGAGTGTTAGTATTAGTCAAATCAAGAAACATTTAAATGACTGGTTCAGTCCGTCTGAGGGTTTTTTCCTATGCATTTATGTTTTACTCTAATACCCCAAATATAAAATCCAATTCGTTTAAAACATGGACATGTTTACGTGTGTTCAATGTTCGCAGTTTACGAGTACTAAGTATGTCGTCATTACAGCTTAATAGTATGAGGCAGCTCAAGAAATCTATGTTAATTCACTGCTTTACAAAGTTTTATCATTCTCTCAACGCACTCTACACCTAGACCACAAATCTGCTCCGCTTTCCAGGTTCTTCCATATCAATCCATCCCAAACCCTTCTAATGCCATTGTGAAAATAAGCCATACTTCCTCTTCTCGTCACCACCCTGCGTGTTTCCAAACAAACCTTAATCAGCCAGTCGAGGGCGATTCATTACGATCGCCTTAATCCTGGAGCTGGATGAGGAGAAGACAACTTCCAGCTTTGTCTAATGATCGCTCGCTGCTGGGAGCATGGGAGGCCTTACTTAATCCTAATTTGTCATAGTATGTGTCACAGCTGAGACAGAAGCGTTTATATGGCTTAAAAAGGCCCTTTCTCTCCTGGTCTGTTGCCTTTTCTTTTGCTTTCTCTCTTTCCTTTTTGGTGCCATTTTTTTTTTCCATCTCAGAGATGTATTATGCAGTTCATCTCCAGATGAAATGAAATCATGGGGGACATCTGTCTTGCCTGGCAGATCTGTGACCCTTGCCTGGGTCTGCACTGGTCACTGCAATGGCTGAAAACACGCATGCATGACACCCACACGCGTGCGCGCGCGGACACACACACACACACACACACACACACACACACACACACACACACACACACACACACACAGAAATGATATTACGCAGCCCTTCAGCAGGAACATGAAACAGAGCTGGAATTTATACTCTATGATAATATGACAGTCTAATAAGCAAAGCTAGAATTTACAGGAGTTTCCAATTTCCTTGTAGAAATTTATTCTCAGCTTTACACCATGGCTAGGTTTGTCATTACAGTGTAATCATTTTACACAGTGCAATAAAATGACATAATTGCAAAAGCTGCATAATCAATGGGTCATCATTCAGTTTTTTTTACACAATATCAATACACTTCATGCTTATTTGCAATTTAGTTCAGCTACTGGAGTATATTTTAGACTGTGAGAAAGAACATTTTCATAAGAAAACACATACTAATTCATTTTAAGGATATTTCTTTTTCTTTTTGCTTTTGTTAAAGCGGAAAATCTGTGTTTTCTTCAATATTTGGCCTACAAGAAACAGAAAACTGTACCTGCATATGCTTTGACTTTACAGTCACTAACATTAGACACTGGAAAGTTTCAGCAGCTTCCTTAAGCGATTGATTATGAATAACTAAGGAAACCTTTATGTGAGTAAAATCCATAGAACTGCATATGTACAGCTTCTAATGAATCTTAAAAAAAAAACATCAATAGCCTATCAGTAAAAACATCAATACACAAAGCTTTAATTTGGTTAGAAAAACATTATTCTAAAAAAAAAAAAGAATCTATATATATTTTTTCTTTAAAGAACATGTATCAATACTTTTTGGCAAGACATTCATCTGTCAGAGATGTATTCACTTAAGCAATCTACGTAGTTTCAAAGAAACATAATGGATGGTTGTTTGAAAAGAAAAAAAAAACAGAAGCTTTAATATAGAATAGACAGACGAACAACTCTGACTTTTAGACTTTTCCATGTCAGGATGTTGCCTTTTATTATCATGTGAGTTCTTGTGCTTACTCTTAACACTTCTTCTTTCTGGGTGAGCAAGTAAAGGAATAAATTGTCTTACCAACTTGCATGTGTACACACAAAAACATGCACATGCACACAAATGTATTCTCTCTCGAATTCTCTCTCTCTCTCTCTCTTTCTCTCTTTCTCTCTCGCTCTCTCTGCAGGAGAAGAGCTGCGCTGTGCTGTAGAGGAGAGATAATGGCCTCTGGCTCCTCAATCTCTCCTCTGTAATGTGTTTCTGACGCCGACTCGCGCCTGCAGCCCCCCGGGAGGCGCAGGGACGACATCATGATGGAGTGTCAGGTGCTTCTGCGTTTGTATGTGTGTATGTGTGTGTATGTGTGTGTGAGAGAGAGCATGGGGAGCCTGAGCATGTCAGTATGCATATCAAACAGTTCCATAATGATATCTATTTTCCTGGCAAGTACTATGGACTGCTGGGACCATCTTTGCCTTCTCAATGCAAATTGCACGCACGCTCACACTCATACGCACTCACACACTTACACAGACATGCTCGCACATTGTTTTCACATCCTATGACACACCGAGCAACTACACAACCCAGTGGTTTGCTTAAAAATAAAACACTGATTTTCAGGATTTCAGTTCTCCTATAGCTTTATCACTTTTGGCCTTGATGGATTTTTTTTTCTTCTGATCCAGCTCTTGTTTACATCAGCCACCAAATTGGTATTGTGATGGTAGTCATAGCAACATCCTTACAATGCTGATGATGCAGATGCTCAGCTTGGTAACAGTAAAGTCTAAATCAGTACATGTATTAAATGAATATGCATTTCACTGCAAAATATATATCCACTACATCTGTAGCATGAGATCACCATGGACAAATGTTTTGCTTTTATAAAAACTCCAGATATGTTTATTGGTATCCATGCATGATCATGTTTACATTTGACAATTTATAACCCCGATTTGTTCCCTCTCTGAAAGGATGACTTATTAAAGCAATAAGCCACACTGATTTTTGTCATGGCAAGGGTGTTTGTAGACGCAACGTGCAATGAAGAGTCTAAAATCCCTGTACCATCCTTGAGTGACTTATTGCTTTTTTACAAAAACACTATGGGAAAAAAAAAATCCATTCTTCAATAAGTAATCCAATGAATTATTTAAAATATTTACAGTAAACTATTTATTCACTGTGAAATGTAATCTGTTAGCAGTAAGCTTTGGTTGCTAAGCAACCAGGCTAAAGATAAGGGTGTGAACAGAACATTGGTCATAGTGCAATTATTTCATTGGTTTAAAACCTGGCACAGTTATACAGAATTGACTTGAAATAGAGTTGTAGGTGAGTGTACCTTGAAGGATTTAAAAAGACTTCGAACAGCCCAGCCAATCAGCTTTTAGCACTAAAACTATACATTTCATAAAGTTCCAACGATGATGTGTGTTTTATGTTAATCTTTGAAATTTTAAAATGGCTCTTAGAATTTGATTAAATAAATCTGTAGTAAACAAGTTTTTTTCAGTTTTCTGATCTTTTTTCCAATATTGGGAACTGTGTCCAAATACTCGTCTTTTCTGAACTTGTATGGTAGAGTAGATTAAAATGTACCTGCTAACTGAGGTTCCGTAAGTAATCTCAATGGATGCAAAGTTGATTTCAACCATGAAAGTGACATTAAATTCATATTACAGGCTGAGACATTAGAGTACTAGCCGGCACACACAGCAGAGTCATCATTAGTGTACGAAAGCGCTGTCCCACTGTTGTCCACTTCTAATTAAACGTCATGCGTCCATCACAGAGTCAGCTGGTAAACACAAAGACCTTTGAACTGTACCTCATATTTCAATTTCTTGGCGAGTAATGGGTTGCAGACAAGAAAATTTTCATATTCATATTTTTTTTTTTATACGCATGGGCACACGTGGATGTGTGTGAGAGCCTGTTTGCGTGTGTCACTCAGAGGGTGTGTAGTCGATGTTTTATAGAGATGAGGTCAGGCGCTTCGGACCAGCGAAGAGAAAAGGAGCTCCTTTCAAACACAGATCATTCACACGCAGATACAGAGAAAGCTCACAATGAACGAATTGAGCCAGCTTGCGATATGCAGCCGGCGGGCTAACGGCAACTCAGAAAGGTCATAATTCAGCGGCATGATTGACGGCGGAGATGAAGAGCTGAAAGGCATGCTGAAGATGTCTATGGAAATTGGTTGTTGGAATGCGAGAGTGTCTGACTATTGTCTGAGCTAGAAAGGCTGATCTGTGTGACTAGGGAAAAAGGAGGTGTGTGTGTTTGTGTGTGTGTTTGGAAGATTACTCTGACAACAGGATATTTTGACATAGCTGAAACACTGTCAGGCATTACGCACAGAATAGAAACTAAAGAGTACAGAGAAAAAGCTGCACCTGTGTAAAAAGTTACCTTGCTATCTGATTACACAGGGGCAAAAGTGGTGTTTGTCTAACTCTAAGGTTACGGCAGTAACAACTTGCTTACTCACAAACGCACGCACACATGCATGCACACACATCCATACCCAGACCTGTCATTTACATCACTGTCAAACGCCCCTTCTGAATTTACAAGTGTATCTTCAAAGGGCCCACATATCGCTGTCTGCTCCCCTCACCCTACCTGACACCTGATACAACACACACACATACACACACGCACAATCATCACTGATACCTTGGTGCCCGTTGAACACAATGCAAAATCTATCACCACTCAAAATCTGAACAATCCTGACTTTATTTTTACACAAAGCTCAAACAGATCCATTAGTCATCACAGAGAAAAAAACGATCGAAAGTGGAGAATGTAGAACACAAAGGTTTAGACATTCGTCAACATCAAATATTGTGTGTTCCGTGCACCATTGCAGTGAAGCCTGAGAGATCAATTAATACTTGTTTGCAGAATGAAATCTACCGAAGAATGTTGTTTTAGTTGAATTAAATGTTGAAGTTTCAACTGAATGACAAACTTGCATGGTCTGTCTGTTTTAATTCTTCTGCTGAATGTAAGGAATTCAACAGTGATTTTTTTTCTCTTCAGTTACGAGCTACACTCACACAGCGCATAATAATAAATAAGTTAAAATGATGTATTTATTAATAATAAAATGTATTAAATCCTAACATTGCACTGTGCTATTTATGTTAGTGGTTAGAGTGATCTTCATTTTATGGACATGGATTTACAGAGATGTTTGCTTTGAATCCAGCAACTTCATCAACAGTGATCTTCTTAGACCAACAAATTTATGTCTTTCATAAAGTTTTATAATGTGCACTGTAAAAAAAAATCCTTTTGCAATGTTATAAATTTAAGACTTAATAAAAGAAAACCAATAACTGTACAAATGACACAACCCTAAACATAGACTTCTCTAAATGTGAGTGCAATGAGAATCTTTTTAGATTAATTATTATTTGCATCCTTCAAGATTCAATATATTCCAGATTTTTTATTATTATTATTATTATTATTATTATTATTATTATTATTATTATTATTATTATTATTATTATTATTATCATTTAATGATATTTCACCAGCTATGGCAAAACACCATTTGACTAAATAAAAATGCAAATGGTAAATCGCTTGGCTAGGATGTATATACACTAAATACTTTTTATGTGTTATATGAAGGCAATGCTTACCATATGTGTCTTGACAGAGTATTGTTTAAACATTGTAAATATCTTTACAACAAAATTCTTCTTTAGTCCCAGCTGATGGAATAAACTCATGCCCCTTCTATTCAATTCCCAGTCCATGCTGTGCTTGTGAATGCATGTATTTCATCATACAAATATAGCATATAATTACATTAGCTGCTAATTCTAATGAATGTGATAGATTGCAATTGTGTCTTTTAACATTAGACAGTAATGGTCTTTGAGGGAAAGGCCACCCAGAAAGCTGTTCCAGCATTGTGGCCCAAACTCTTGGCAGCCCCGACCTTTGACCATGCTGTAACGTCCCCTTCCAGGCATGGCGAAATGGACACTGCTCAGCAAAAAAGCATAAAGCTGCTCTGTTACACAAGCCTGGGTTTCGGTGAGCAGGAACGTTTTCCGCTAGACTGCCGAAGGAAGGATGGCAGACGTGGGTTTACTCTGTGTTTTTCCGCTGCAGGGGCCTGAGGGACGAAATCTGTGTGTGTGTGTGTGTGTGTGTGTGTGTGTGTGTCTGAATAAAACCCAAAAGAATGACATTAGATCGGAAATATAGTAACCAAAAATATATATGCCCATTTTTATACATGCATTATGAATACTCTTCTGCCTATTCTAGTCATTTAAAAATCATAAAATGTTTAAACAATTAAAAAATTATGTGTAAAAATTAACAGATTAGTCTGTATATGTGTGTGGATCGGGGAAATGGTGGACAGATTGAAAGGGCAAGAGAATTCCACCCTAGCTGCCACTCTCCAGATGCTGTCTCCATGGCTACCCTATGCTGGGAATCTGACCTCTGACCTTTCAGGGGGCTGCTGAGTGACCCCTGCTGTTTGTACAGAAAGTCCTGCTGGCGACAAGTGACTGGAAAAGACATCTGGCAGTGGCTCTATGCGTGTTTTTGTGTCTGCTTGCGTGGGCGTTTGTATTGCATGTAGGCTGTTACCATCATTAAAAAGCAACATGAGTTAAATGAGTAAAATATGTGATAAGACACGCTCTGTATTTATTACTATCTGATGGTATTTTCTGCTCATGTGTGTTGAGGTTGAGTAAAATTGTGTTTTATCTCTGTGTTTCAGAAGGAAATGTTTTACAGTGGTATTATATTAAAGTCATGTGCTTTAATATAATTGAACATAAGTGAAATATATAAAAAGCATGCCAGGAGCAAGCTACTGAGCTAAAAATAGCACGTGAAAGCATATTAATTTCAAACATCTCTTACTAATTACTGTATGGCATTAGAAAAAGATTTTATCAAGGAACACACTTTACAAACTTTGGAAATTTCTAGTCTGACTAGAATAGGCCCATAAAATCCCTTGTTTTGTTTAGTGTTTTTGGTTTTGGTCCACCTTGGTTTAGCCCCCTCTATATAAACGTTGGTGGCTTTTTTGTAACTATCTAAGTAGTTTCTATAAGATTTAGTTTTGTTGTAAATTCCTGCATGGCTATCAAAATCATGAAGATTTCCTGTACTAAATAGGTATATGTTAACTAAGTTTATGTATGAGATGGGAGACATTTTGAGCTGTGCCTTCATATAACTCAATTCCTTGCAGTATTAATTGGTTAAAAGATAACATCAACTGGTTTTACACCCAGAAAACCAACTATTTGTTAGCATTTTTAGATTGCACTATAGTTTTGCTTATAACTAGCATGCTACAATGGTGGCTAGCTCAGTAAACAACTAGCTGCCTGCTCTGTGGTGTACACTTTGTTAACAGAAAAGCAAGCAAACGTGAGTGAGTTTTTAAAAATCTTTTTCCCCCTTTGTAATTAAATTCTTCTAGAAAAGTGCCCATGATGAAGGATGCCAGTGTGAACTTTCTCCCCAGGCTAAAAGCTATTATCCACTAAAGACTCAGAATAAATGTTAAGTCATGCCTGGGGTTTTCATTTCTCCCTTGTTTTAGATGTTGCTTGAAAACCCCATTGTATTAGTTTCTTGTAGTTGTAACTTTATAAAACATTATCATTTTTGTGCCCCAGAAAAATGAAGAGAAAGCAAAGAGACTTGCTGTCATTTCAGAAGTTACACTGCAGTAAAATGACTGATTTGAATTCATTGCTGATATTTAAGGAAATAGATGACTCTAGTTCAGAAAAAAAAAGTCAATGTCACTTTTATTCATTACTAACTTTGCGGCTAACGGCTAGGTCAAGTATATGTTAGTGGCGCATTCTGCTGTTAACTCAATACTAAACAGCAGCTAACCAAATTTAGCTTTGAATTTTAAACTAGGTATGAGTGCAACTTTTTTGCCTCAACATCATGTATGTTTTGATAAATGAACTACCAGTTTAATACAGGACATGACACAGGACGAGAGATTTCAGCGCTGAAAGTGGCACATAAAACACAAAACAAATGGTTCCTCTAAGATATTTAAGTAATTACCTAGCCAGCATGTGCAGCTTAAGTCTTCCTTTGCCACTGAAAAATTGAGAAGCATGTACAGCTATAATAAGTTACTGAAATGACTACTTGGAAACTAAGAACAGTGAGGCGCTAAGCATTATTCACTAGCTGACACTGAAAACATATAAAAAGACCGCTAGTTAAATGTTATCTTTAAAATAGATATAATTATGTATTTCACACATATTGAATTCAGATTTGGCAGTCTTTTTTTTTTTTTACAGCAGTAGTCAACTGTACAATTAACTACAATTTAAAAGACAGTAACATGCTTATTTTAATAGGTTATCATTTATGTATAGTATCAACTTATTATCATGGACTTGTATGGTGAACTGTTTGTTGTATGGTGGATCTCTGTAATTCAAAACAAAAGGGGGGAAAAACTGAATTTTATGCATAATTGATATGAATGATGTTTTGAAAGTTTTCTGTAAGAAGATATATATATAAGTAGCCTGGAGAAGATATATATATAGAAGGAGTCTGGAGAAAATCTTCTGGACAAAAGGATTTATTTTTTTTTTTTTTTGCCATATTGCAGTATAATTTTTTTAAATCCAGAATGGAATGAATTATTGTCTCAACATGTTTTATTTATTACGTATTAACCTTCTCTGCATAATCTACACATGGGCCCAAAAGTCTTCATACATAGCAGGAATTAGCCTATAATTCCATATACATAGCATGTGTTCTATTCCTTTGTGCTCTACTTTTGTCAAAGGCATTCTTAAAGGATATTGGAAAAAAAAATGATCCATCATATTAAGTAAGGTATTAAGTTTCACAGGTTAGTTAGCGCTGTGGCCCAATAGGGAATGCATTTTCTCACTATAAACTTGGGGAGCAGGGAAATCCAGGTGTCAAAATGAGGCTGAGGTTTCCATCCTTACTATGTCAAGGAATTCTCATTTAAATATTCTAAACATCGGATATACTGTATATAGTTTTTTTTCTTCTTTTTCTGAGGCCCTCCTAATAAACAAACTCACACTGGCCATATTTCCAATCTGACATGATACAGTAATAGGCTCAGAATTGAAATAGCGTTTAATCAACCAGGAACCTGAAAATATCCATAACTCAAATCATCCCCAATAAATACTTGACCTCATGTGATGGCTCACATATATTCATAATATAAACTGAATGTAAAAATAATGAGAGGTATTTTGCTAAAAATGCTTAATTTCCCTTATGCATGGAGTCTTTTAGAACACACTGTATACCAACAATTTTCAACACTGCTACGGGAGTCATGCCTGTATTTTTTTAAATAATGTGTTGGGCTTGAAAGCTGGTTGGATTTAGCTAGGTGATCAAGGGGGAGGGACTTAGAGAAAGGCTAGTCAAGTGGTTGTTAAGCCATACACTAAAAGAGTCTAGGCAAACAGTATGGACAAAGGAATACTGCCTTGCTGTAACTCTTTAAATATTATTAAGCATGACAATATAAGCTCAAGCAATAGTTAAAACACATCATAATAATGATTAATAGGATGTTTTTTGGCTCGTAGTTTGACCAGAAACAGACAAATAAAAAAGTGCATGCTCATGATTGAGGAAAGCCCAGGTTCCTGTTCTGGCTGACCAACTCGATCTGTCAGGAGTTTATTTGCCCTCTATGAATCACACACACACACACTTTCTGCTCTGTGCAGTGTCAGTAGTTGCCTGGTCTCTGGCCCGTACTTTCACACAGCCTTTACGACGGTCAATTTGACTTCACGTTTGTAATAAATGGAAGTCCCAGGTCAGCAGGCCATGTGTGCTATGTCTCTCACTTCCTTAAAAAACACACACACACCCACACCCACACAAATTCACAGTGGGATTTGAACATCATTGATTGGCAGGGTTCTGGTAACTGGAAGCAGAAACATGACTCCTTGCAGGATGATTGGAGACAGGATGTAAGTTTGGGCTGAAGTCGTTTCCATGAGGTGAGTCTGTATGCGTGTGACAGAATACAGACCAGACGTCTGCGTGATGGTGTGTATAGGTGCATGACCGGAGAAGAAAAAGAAAAGAAATCTTTTGTTGACAACTTGATCACTGTCATATTCAATCACATCTCGTAACCAAGCCATAAGGGATGTTGCATTTTAATTAGTCATATTAATGAAGACAGCTGTTAGTGTATCACTTGACTTGAGTTCCCAGCCACTGCCAAGAGATTTCTGATCTCCAGTCACTATAAACCTCACTTCTACTGACATTCAAAAAACCCACACAAGTTTCACATATTTTATTATATATATTTTTCAGATGTGATTATCTGAGCAATATGTGACTACCTGGCCAAAAACATATGCATGATGTTACGACAAACACTCGTGAAAAAGTAAAACACATAATCTTCATCCTAAAAATTAAATATAACCTGTAAAGAGACTAAAAAGTGTGAATGTTATATATGATGAGCCTTCTACTGTTTGCCACCATAGAATCATTTGTGGTGTGTGGTTACATTACAAACATCATTTCTGACATCCATCACATCCCCAAATTAGTCTAGTCTATCTGTGGTCTTTTTAAAGCAAATCAATTCTCCTAGACGGTTCTGAAAAACATTTGCATGACACGTACACAGAATGCAGACAAACATCATTCGTCATTCTCATTTATTTCACTTTATTAATCCAAATTTCTTACCCTGAAGCACTTTGTGAATCCTAAACAAGCAACTGCACTTTTAGTTCATCTCTTAGCTGTCTAAATTGAAATGATTGTTTTCAAAATGTAGTGCATTTGCATCATTTCTTTCTTTCTTCCCTTGCAAGAGCACGTCCTACCAATATGGCAAGGCGATTAGGCATTAGCCTACGCATTGTTCAGCAGCCGATGACATCGGGTTTTAATATAAATGAGTAATACTGTGTTTTCATAGCTGTAATAGATCTTGGCCACTTACATGAGATAGGCCTACCGCAGATAGGATGTTAACCCTGTCAGTCTGTGACCAAGTTATTAAACAGCACTGACGAAAGATGAGGGGCAACGAAAAATCTACACCATTCCTCCTCCTAATGTCTCCTATCCATCTCATGTATGAATGTTCCTGCTGAGGCTTGTGCAGTATATCTCTTGTTGGAGGTGTGTGTGGTCCATACTGCTGTTATCCAATTATGGTTCATCAGTAGATGGTATTTGTCTTTCAAAGGGTTTGTAATCGTACTAATAATCACAAACCAGGAACACCTGCCCCTTCACTAAGCTCTTAAATGAAGCCCTTGTACCATTTTTGTTGCTCATTGTACTCATCATATGTAGTTATTGCACTTTTGTTTGTCACTCTGGAAAGCATCTGCCAAATGCTGTACATATGAATAGAAAGATATTCAATATTCACATGAAAATCAGTGACAATGTGCTGAATTAAAGTGCTTTACCCAGACCTCTCTCCATTACACCCGAAAGTGAGGTACGCCTAGTTCTCTCACAGTTTTGTTCTGGTCTGGTGTGTCACATGATTCATGTGTCCAGCTAAGCGAAGTGCGGTGTGCAGCTGAAGGCGCGCTGATGTATGTGTTTGGCATTATTATGGTAATGGTGTCAGATAGCATGTAATGAATTCATTATTCCGCCTTATTACACACTCATCTGCATACAAACACACTCAAGTGCACTCGAGGGACATACAGTACATGGACACCGTGCTTGCGGCATAAGTGGATGTGGGCGAAGGAAGCGGGGGTTCAGACACATGCATGTGGGAGTGACCGCAGTATACAGGATATGTTTATGGTAAATGTCAATGATATTATAAAAGCTGTGCGGTAATGGTGAATTTTTGCTCAGTCGATTATTTTGCCCTTAAATTGCTTTCAAATTGCTTGAAATAGACTTTATATGAGCATGAAAATTAAAGTCTCATAAAAATGGATACAGAAATCACATTAACCAGAATTTGACTGAGTACATATTGGCATCCTTCTTTTCTATGCTCCTCTGTCTGGTTCCACTGTGAATTAAATTGGTGTGCATATTTCAGTGATGAATATATCAGCATTGCTGACCAAGTCTTACAGAAAGGATCACAGCTTGCAACTGCAGGGGCAAATATGCAGGCCCATACGGACTGCGGCTCATTCAGCAGCACAACCCTGTCTTGTCGTATGAACCCCTGAGGACTGATTGAGTCACACTGTAAAGCTAGACGTTCATTTCTGGAATAATGTTGAAGGCTGTACTGATCTGCTCGGAATGCCAAATAGCTCCGGTGGATTCATCTATGAACATTAAAACCTACAGTTGCCTGTGGTAAAACAAATGACAATGATAATGATGGTGACAATGAGAATGATGAAGGTTGATGGATTGGTGTGAAAGTGCAGTTTCAGTTGAGAAGGAAGCGTGGCATCTCATGCAGAAGGTAGGAGAGTAGTTAACTCCAAATCGACTCCCCAGTGCCCACTTTCTAACTTTCACATAGTACACACGTATACACACAGTATATATATGCACACATACACTTGTCTGTCTTACTGTCCTCGTCAGGACCACCCATTGATATAATTAAAAAGCTTTTATTTTTTCCTTTTCACTGGGGTGGTACCCTAAAACATAGTTATTTTGTATATTTAGTATGCACAATTTACAACTTATTATATCCATGTCACACCATATTAAATCTACAATATAAAAGTTACTAATGTTACAGCCTAACACCTCGGGAGGGAAAAAAGGTACCATTTCAAGAGTCAAATTAATGCTCAGCTTACACCTAAATCTAACCCTGAACTTAACCTTAGTAAGAAAAATAACATATTTTAAAAAGATTAATAAAAATTTAAGTTTTCATCCTTGTGAGGGCAGCCAAATGACCCTAAAAGGTCAAAACTTTACAAAAATTAGGTATATAAATGTGACACACACACACGCTTGTCTCTTGCTTGCCCTCTCCTCCTCCGCCGTTCCTTTACGGCTTCATATTTCTCCATTACGCAGGTTTTTAAACACCTCTTGCACTCCTATTAAAAAAAAGAAAAGTTCTGCACTATTTCCCCCGTCAGGCCATCAATCAGTGCCTCTCGCGCCGGGCCGTGTGGCGCGCGGACTGAGCGCAGCGCGAGCGGCCATTAGTCACGGCGGCCCGCAGGCCACGCCTGCCTGAGTCCGGGGAGAAGCGCGTGAAGAAAGGCGCTATGCAAATTAGGCTCTAATCTGGGGCGGAGCAGAGCGCGCGCCGTCCATTACTCCTCTTTAGGCGCGTTGATTATGATTAAAGTGATGGCTGCCGCTTGGCTTTAACCCTTTTCGAGGCGGCAGATCTGGTGAAATGAGCCTGAGGTGCGGTCCGAGAGATTTAGCAAGTTCCTCTAAACAACCCCAAACTTCAGGACAATAAATAACAAGGCAGAGCTGTGTCTGTAATCAGCCTACTCGCTATCCCTTTGGTCATTTCTGTTTAAGCGTTTACACCCACACTACATAAGCTACTACATACCATATAATCTACTATTCTACTCACTCACAGGAAAAACAAACTGTACCTTTTCTTGTTAACATAGTGATACTTTTGTACCTATAAATACAGAGGGGCCCAAAAATGTATGCACACTCCAACAGTTGTTATCTATGCTCTTTTTCAAACTCATATTGAATTATGGCAGCAATGTGTAGTATTATGTTTCAGTATTCACAACATCCTTGATACTACGTAAATGGACAAAAGTATTTAGCCAAGCCTTTTTTTGTTTTAAAATACATATATGTCAATATGGAGTTAGTCACCTTATGCAGCTATAAAAGCTTTCACTCTTCTTGTAAGGCTATCCACAAGAATTTGAAGTGATTCTGTGGGAATTTGTGCCTATTCATTATGTAGAGTATTTATGAGGTCAGGCACTGATGTTGGACGAGAAGGCCTCGCGCTCCATTCCAGTTCATCCCAAAGGTCCTCGCAGGGGGTGGGGTCAGGGCTCTGTGCGGGCCAGTCAAGTTCTTCCACACCTAACTCATCAAACCGTTTCTTTATAGTCCTTGCTTTGTGCACAATTTTAGTTTGGGCCTTCACCAAACTGTTGCTACAAAGTTGGAAACTTTGCATTGTCCAAGATGTCTTGGTATGCTGAAGCAAATATTTCCACTGGGAATAAGGGGCCTGATTGAAACACCCGAATTCAATAATTAACAGAATTGGCCAAATACTTTTGTCATGTGACTATCAAAAGAGAGGCATTTTATATTCATATATATTTTTCATGTTGATGTGGGTATATGTGTGTTGTTGGGCCCCTCTGTATGAATCCTTCACCTGCAGTGTAGCTTTAGTGTTACCTTTAAAAGATTTAAAGTAGTGTTCTCAAACTGGGGTCCATGCCCTTCCAGGGGTTCATGAAGCTTAGCCAATACATAATGTTTTACATTTAGTTAGAACAATGGACGTTACAGCCAATTCTAATATACTATTGTAAGTTAATGTTATCTTTATTGTTCAGTTGTTATTGTTAATAAAATATTTGAAGTTTTGAGTTCAATTGATTTGAATGAGTTAAACCTCAATAACTCCAAAACAGTTGGAGATAATAATAATAATAATAATAATAATAATAATAATAATCACAATGGGGCAAATAAATTGACAAATAAATCAAAGACCTTAACCAGGTTGGTGTGTATATTAAAGCTTTTAAATGCATAATACATGCACCTTTCTATGTTACTAAAAAACTAAACATACAATGGAAGATATGGCTGGAACCTTCCAAGATATTTTACAAAAAAGAAAAAGGTAAGAGGCTAATAAAATAATTGGTTAATAATATACATATAGGAAAATGTGTGCTGACTTAAGCTATAATAATGAGCATTATATTGTTTTTTACAGGACGGAATAAGTAGGAATCTTGCTTAAGGGTACCAGTGGTGCAGTTCAGTATGATTTTTTTTTCTCAACTGTTTTTAAGTGTTAAGAACTGTCTACTGTGTTAATACTATAAAATATGAACAAATTAAACATTTGAAAAATTTTGTCAAACAAATTAAATGTGAAGACATGGACACTTTAATACTAATCTGCCATATCATTCACCACGGAATTGTGGAGAAAAGCTCTTGGTATATGCTTTGACAGACAACCAATTTAACTAAGATAAACCAGACAAAAGTGTGCATTAAATATCTGTTAATAGACTTCCACTTAAATGAAAAACATAAACATACACCATAATTAAATGTTGATTAAAGTAACTAGCTAACATCATTAAACACAGCTGTGGATTTGGACACACACGCATATATATTTTATTTGGTCAGTAAAGGAATGGGTGGCTTGGTTCTTTCAGTGAAAGTGAACATAAGGTAACATAACCCTATTGATTGATGTAATTGGTAAAGAAAAATAATATTGCTGCTTTTACTACACTGTGCACTTGCTAGAATTATGGCATTAAAATAATAGTAGCTTCACAAGACTTTTGGCTTCTTTCTTGCTGTATCTTAGGGAAAATTTGTTTTAAACTTGTTGACAAGTTTTCTCTTTTGATTCCAGAGTCTCCTTAGTAAGGAAAGCAAAATAAAACTTTCTTTCGGCTGCTCAAAGCAAAATACTAGACAATTTTATGAAGCTTCTAAATCCCAGACAAAAGAGGACAACTAATCATCATATTAATATTAATAATTAAACTAAATATTACTTGTACATTAATCGTCTATCTTGTTTATTCTCCCTGTCAGTGTATGCTCAGTGCTGTGAATTGAAGCAGAGGGAATTCTGTCCACCTTGGCCAAAGGACTGAAAAGAGATGTATTGGGTTTCAGTTTGACAAATTGACCCGAGCAAACATAAGTGGTGAGAGGTTTGAAGCAGAGCCTCACGGAGTGGAAAATGGTAGGTTCTCCACTTTCTTTGGTTTGGCTATATGATCTCATGGTGAAGGACATGCATGCAAGATTCTATTCTTTCCCATTTTTGAAGGAGATGGAGAAAAGAGAGGTGATGGGGGAGAGGTGAGTGTTTGACAAGGAGAAGTGGTGATTGATGGACACCACCACTGTCAGTCCCTCTCTGCCATGTTCAATAACAAGTACCTACTGAGATCATAGATTGTGTGTGTGTGTGTGTGTGTAAAAGAGACATTTGTAAGTTTGTGAGAAGAATAGTGTAGAGAAAAAAAGAGAAAAAAGTAATTAAAAACTGGCACAGTATTTTCTTTTTTTGTAAATCATCTACATTCAGTATCTTACATTTTCACCCCCAAGAATTTCAGCTAGTAGACAGAAATGCCACCTTGTGGCTAAAGGCAACAGCATGCCAAGAGATCCGCTTATCTTTCTTCTCAAAGAAAGGGAAACTTCTCTTTGGTGTACAGCTCGGTGTGGCCACAAGGTGGCATACAAACACTGACAATGCCTGTACTGATCTTTTCAGTGCTAATGGTGCTGAAAAGCTACATCATTTCTCATTTCGTTTCCAAATAGAGTAATATACCAAAACAAGATTAACAACTTGGAAAAGGCAGATGTCTGAGCAGATTAAAAAAAGTTGCCTTTTATAGGCCACATTTCCCCACCTTATTCTTTTCCTGGCCAGAAGCCGATTGCCAGGCCTTAGTGGCCAAACTGCCTTCAGGCTGTGGCTGGCTGTGCAAATCAGCCAGAGAGATGATGAAACATTTTAGACTTAGTTTGTCATTGCACTTATTCATTTGGCATATCCAAAGTAATTTCCAAGTAATCCAGAATTTGATTCAAGTGTCTAGTGGATTCATTGCCAAATGTGGCTTTGCGGCTTCTTTGGGATTTGAAGTAGTACAGCACTGAATTACTACCATACTACCACTGAGCTTCCATTTCTCAGCATCTATTCTGGAAAAGAAATGTACAAACTTACAATGGCAAAGTGGTAAAGTTTTGTTTTATTTCATGTAACTGCTGTTGTAAAGGTTAGAGACAGGGACAAACACTATGTGAATTGTTATGAATTGTTTTAAAAGTGTGAAACCATGCTTGAGTGTAGGAGATGGGAAGAAAAACATCCTGTTAAATATACAGTATTTAACTGCATTTTCTTATTTGTAAATTTGCACATTAGCCATGATCTGACTACTTTATATAGAATTTTATTTCCTGTGGCTAAATTCTTAATCAAAGAAAATAATAATAATAATAATAATAATAATAATAATAATTTTATAAAAAGTGTTAAGACCAGATCAAATCAGTAAGCCTTATTATCCCAGAGGAAGTTTTGTGCTTGTTGAATAATTAAATGAATAAGATTCATTGTAACACATGGGTGTGTGCCCTGTGATAGATTGGCACCCTGTCAAGGATGTACCCAGCCTCATGCCTCAAGTTTCCAGGAATAGGCTGCAGACCTCTGTGACCCTGTACAAAGATGTAAAGATATTGCTTTTCACTGTGCATAATTAATAAATCAATGTTTATTTTATCTGCTGTGGCATACAATTACAGGCTAAATATTACTGTTCTTTTGAGTAACGGAATGAAATATTTAAAATAAATGAGTTTTTAAAGCAAAACATTTCGCAGTCCAAACCTGTGATGAGGATAATACTAAGCCAAATTCCAAAAGTAGCAGTTTGAAACATTTTTGTCTTTCATCTATCAGCAATGAATAGTTCTGGTCTCATTACAATTTTCCTTACCACTGCTTTTTCTGCATTGGACAAATGATCTGATTTGGTATCAAGATACTCACATACTCCCATAAATAGTTATTTGGAGGGCCACCCTTACTTTTACTTGAGTTCTTTTTTGCTTACAGTATTAGCGCTTTCTTCTAAAAGTGATGTCTGGGGCTGCCGCTTAGCATTAAAATTAATCACGCAGCAGTTTGCATATGGGCGCTGTGTGAGCTCGAGGGTCTGTTAGCCAAAGCTGACTACAACAAAAAAGACCCACTGCTTAATGACTTCACTTTGACCACAGGTACTAACCGGGTCACTGGTCACTGACCAACTTTACCCCATATGCACTCATGCCAGAGATCTGTGCCAGCACTGAAAGCTGTATCTCTGTGTGTGTTGAGCAGGTGGTGTGTGAATTAGAGACTGCCCTCTGCTGGAGAGACCAAAGTTCTTTGTATAAAAGCCAACAACAGGATTGATCAAATATGGTGACTTATTGGATTTGGGAAATATAATCAGTGCGGTTGTAAGGACAGATGGAACTGATTTAGTGATTATAGTTCTATGTTAATTCAATGTGGATAAGTATGTGGACTGTTGAACACAAACCTGCACCAGTTTATATGGTATAAATTAAATTGATTAAATTAAACCTCCTTGTGCAGGTGGACTGACATACTTGGTGTGCTGGCACAGATGTGACTCATTTAGTTTTTGTGTAGTTCTGTCTTCATTTGTTGTCACTATGACCTTATTTACTCAAGCACGAGGAGGAGGAGGGGCCTGTCTATGTCTATGATTGTGTGTGTGTGTGTCTCTGTGTGTGTGTGTGTGTGTGTCTCTCTGTGTGTGTGTGTGTGTGTGTGTGTGTGTGTGTGTGTGTGTGTGTGTGTGTGTGTGTGTGTGTGTGTGTGCGTGCGCGCGTGGGTGTGTGTGTGTGCGTGCGTGCAGTACAGTGGGAGGAGTGTGCACCTGTTAGTTAAGCTGCACCTGGTTGTCAGAGCGAAAAGTATACACGAAGCCTGATAGAGAATAAGGGAGACAGAGGGACAGAAAAAGGTGAGGAAAAAAGGGTTTCAGGTCATCAACACAGGGCAATGATCTCACTCAGTAGATCGGACTGTAAACATCATCGGGAGGACTAAACCAAAGGCCAGTAACCTCTGGAGGGAAGACAGCAACTACAGCCTCTGTGACGCACTTTTCACTCGCACAGGTGAGAGAAACTTTCTGCAAGCATCCATGAACGCAGCCCATACAGCCACAGATTATTATTCACTCCACTGTCCTTTTTGTATTTGCTTTAAATATGATATTCTTTCAGTTAAAACTAAAATTTCTTGATATATAGGCCTAATATATAATGACGTCCTCTGACGACCTTTGCTCAAAAAGACACCTCAGTCACATATGAACCACCCAGAGTAAGTCTTTAACTTAAACTGACCAGCACAGAATACTGGAAGCCTTCCCTCATGAAATACTTGTTACAGGTCCACAAAATATGTCTCGAAATAGTGACCAAGCAGAACTTCTTTTCAAAGTTAATTAGAATGATGTCATTCATTAGAATTAAGGTATGACATAATGAAAATAGATCAGCGTGTGTGAAAAATGACAGCTCCAACAGTGTGGCAGTCCAGGCCCGCCAACACCCTGCCCAGTGGATTTGGATGGGAAATAAAATCCAAAGCTAGATATACTTGTTTTGAAATATATATTATTTAAAAAGGTTCAGCTTAATTATGTATCATCTGTATTGTTATAACCCAGATTCTAAGTAAATTGCTTCAACTCTGGCGTGAGGATAATTCTAGATTTGAATCAAATTACACAACTGTTCGCTGATTCTCTGCAGGAAGAAAACTTTGAACCTGTGCTTTAACCTGGAGTTTGATACACATCCAAAACCTAGCCAGAGATTCATATTCAAATAAGAGGTAAATCTCCTCTGTGCCATTATGCTCATCAAGATGACTCCTTTTGATCTCCTTTAAACACTAGCTTTTCACTTCAATTCGGCACAATCTCTTTCTCCTGCCCCACATTTAGTAAATATTTAGAGTAGGTACAGTATATCTCTCCAGAGATAAGAAGTGCAGAGGAGAACAGAACAAAGCCTATATGTTTATAGACTTTGTGCCTTTTTTTTTTTTTTTTTTAAAGCTTAGTGAACCTAGATTTAGATTTGTTCTTTTTGTTGAGAATATTTAAATCTAATAATGGCTTTCCGGCTAACATGAACCCAGCTCTCATATCATTTTAAATCTCAGGCAGAAGTGAAAGGAAGGCTTGTACTATTGAATACAGAAGCACTTTATCATCCAGCAGGAACTTTTTATATTACCAAAGACAAGTTTTTATGACAGCCCACATGTTAGAAATACACAGACGGCATTGTAGTTATACATTACATTCGGTGCACATGCTGTAAAGTTTATAGAGTAGGGAAGGATGTCTGAGCAGCCATGTTTCTTATTGGATTTGCATGATTAGCTAGATCAGAAAGTGTGATAAGAAGGAATAATGCCATCGAAACTGGAGCACGGAAGCAATTGTCTCTTATCGTAATCTTTTATCAGAACAATTGAATGAAATCACAATTTCCCCATGTTTCACTGTCACATTCCAAGTTCTTAATCCGAATTAGGCAACAGTAATCTTTACACCTGTCCATGCAACATGGACATTATTGTATTACAGACACCAAAACCTCACTTTTTATTTTTGTGCTGCACATATTGTACCAGCACAACTGAACTGCTGATCTAGCATGGCTTTATGCCTGCATTAATTTAGTATTAAAGGCCCCATTTGATCCAAGGTCAGCATTTATTTTACTGGGAAAACATACCCTCGAGGTTTGATTAGGAACAAGTCAGGTGCAGTGTATGGGGAGTTTTTTGTATACTGTATCATCTAATATATGTTATGTAGGCCTTTGTTCCTTAATTCCACAAAACAAAACATGTGAAAGCAACTGAACTGCATAGAGCCTTGATAAAATAAAAAAAAAAACATTATTTCTTTATCATAGGTCTAAATAATAAGTAAACTGATATATTCCATATTCTGTTAATTCAGGCCAGGATATTTATATCATTTAATTTGGAAATCACAGTATCTATGATAAACGCCTATTTATACCTTCTTTTTGGATCACATTATCTTGTTTTTGTTTTTTCCCGGGATACAATGTTTGTCATCCTATAACTTTAGCGTATTCAATATTGATAGTGTTATCTTATTATAATGTCATATTCATATTCACTAATGTCAAGTTGATGTATAAAAATCCAGATATATATTTTATTATTGAAATCAGCATCGTCCACAGGAAGCTCTGCAGCCTTAATAAACTGGGCTACTATGACATGATGGACTGTCTGAAATGAATAATTTAAGAACTAGGAAAATAATCTAAAAGAAAATGAAGAATTCAGGGATATTTTGACTAAACCAATCATGCTAATGTAAAAGAAAGAAGTAATAACTAAAAACCCGATAAGCATCATGACAATGTATGGAAATGTTGAAATGTCTAAGTGAAATATGAATGATGCAACCTTATGAAATGGATAATAAACACCACTGATTCACCAGTACCCAAGATTCACAGACACACTGTATGTGTAAACAAATTCACATGGACACTTCATTCCCTCTGGGAAAACAATCTCAGCAAAAACTCTTGTGATTTTTTTTCTAAGATAATAACACAGACAACATGAAAAGAAAAAGAAAAACTACATTGGATTATAAAAGCTAAAACAACTTGCTCCTGGATTGAAAGAGGTCCACCTTTGGTTTCTGTCTGTTCCCAAACCTGAAAGGCAAAAAGTCCAATCCTCCAGAGAGACCATGGACATTAGCATACAGTATGGAAATCACCACTCTGTTGCTGCGCAACCAACCATAGCAAGTCCACTCCTTTTCTTTGAACAGACATAGGTACAATGCTGCAGCTTTATCTCTGTGTGTATGTGTGCGAGAGACAAGGTGTGTTTGCTTTTTACTGTTCTTTTATTATAGCCCTAACAAACTCCCTGGCAACAGGCTCTCTTCGCTAGTAACACGATTAACCACTGACCCAGCCTGGCCCCTGCTCTCGGAAAACCTATTCACATAACAAGCAAGCAGAAGAAACCACTACAAAGGGCAGGATGAGTCAGAGAATAGATCACACATACACCCAGTATTCAGCAATATTCAGTAACCCATCGGGACTGATTCAGTTTCTGTCTGCTTATCGTTTCCCAGCTTTGCTACAGATATATGAAAATGAGCAGGATGGAATCTCAGTTTTATTAACATTATTATTAGGGGTCAGACATGACAGAAATTAGTGTACAATCAAATATATAGAAAACTACGGCACTATGCTCAGGTTAACGTGCTAGGCTACAGTAGTACATATTATATTACAGTAGCACACTTTACTGTACAGGTTACAATACAAGTCATCAAGCATCTATACTCCCAACAACCTATCTTGCATCAATCCATTTAGCACTCTGCTAGTATGTCGCATGGCTTTACCATGTAACTATGAAATTTGAGTCCTGTAACCGGAGATCTCCTGATAGCATAGCTCTGCCATATGGTACCGGTTGAATTGCAATGAAAAATTCAACAGCACCTTCAACCACATCAGTGTCAGCCTCTGAGATCTCGGTTTACACATGACAGCTTTGCACCCCATTCCGGTTCCCTTATAGCGAGCTTGCATGAGCTGATTCTGGCTTTGATCTCAGTTAAGAGTTCATTGTCATTGCATAAACAATATGATGCTGTTATGAATCACTGCTGCTATTACTGACCTAGTTATTTTTTCCAGTTGTTTTTTTTTTTTAACCACGCTCTCGCTATCGGACTACAATGACCAGAGAGCTTCTTCTAAATCATGTGAAGCACATCTCATTTTTATCTTATTAAGTACTGCTCATGCTACATCAATCAATGGATGACAATATGACATAATACGTGAGCTCACTGTGTGATTGTGAAGGTATGTCACAGTTGGACAATTTAGTTCCACTGCTCGAGATCTCACTCGAGATCCAAGGTAACATCAGATATGTGATGAGCAATTGTTTTTGCATCATAAAACACCTGAATCTATCATGCTCCAGTATGCAAATCCTGGCCATGTTACACCAGTTCACCTGCAGAAAAGGAGGCTGGACTTCTTGTAAAGGTGGAAGTACTTTCCTGCCTTCCCTGTAGCTCTAATGATATTTTTTGTGCAAGGAAACTTCACATCATACAATTTATTACTGAAAAAAAAAAAAAAGATTATAAAAGCAAGTTTTAATTCAATTCAATTCTATTCTATTTGTATAGGGCTTTTAACAGTTGTCATTGTCACAAAAATAAATCAAAAGAATTATTTAAGATTGTATGAAATGTGAATGTGTATGAATCAAAATGGTCAGATTGTCCCTGATGAGCAAGCCGAGGGCGACAGTGGCAAGGAAAAACTCCCTGAGATGGCAATAGGAAGAAACCTTGAGAGGAACCCATTTTCATTTGGGGTAAACAGAAAGCGGCAACTGATCTGTATTCATACTGTGTGTTAGGTGGCAGACAGTTCAGTATAACAGTTGATGTTAATTGATGTTAATAAGGAGGCTCAGGTAGACCTGTAGGAAATTCCAGTCCTGAACTATCGAGCAACAAGTCCTCAAAGAAACAGCTGTCAACATCAGCCGAGGCCAGAACCGTCTTCATGGTAGAGTGAAACCATCCCCAGACACAACATGCATCCCAAAGAGACCACACAGGCATCCATGCGACGAGATCTGCACCCAGAAGCAGGGCACCAGGACAAGTCAGACAAGTCCAGAGGGCAGAGGGGGTCTGGATCACTGTCAGCTCAGGAATGACATGTGTAGCTTGACAGAGATACAGAGAGAGGGAAAGAGGGAGAGAGAAAGAGAGAGAAGAGGAGAGATAACAATTAGGTATGGTCACAGTCCCATAATATATCAGGTGAATGTATATTTAGTGTTGAGTACAAGCAGGGACTCCGGCAGGACTAACTATGACAGCATAACTAAAAGGGAGTTAGCAGCGGAGGTTTACATAACCTTCACTTTTTGCTCTCTACTCAAACAACTGTTTCCCCAATTCTTCACTAACTCCAGGAGGGTAAACAAAAACAGCTTTGAGTTTCTCTCTCTTTCTCGCTCTCCTCACTCTTCAGCATTCTACTCTTCCCTACAGGGCTCATCTCTCCTTGGCCATGGCTACAGCTGAGCCGGCCCCTGCGTGGTGGAAACTGACCTTCCTCCGCAAGAAGAAATCTGAGGCCAAGGAGTTGTATGAAGTGCCTGCAGAGTACAGTAATAATACCGAGACACAACCAGGGATGAGCAGTACGCATGTGGCTCCTGATGATAGTCAGTTCAATGCTCGCCTTGAGCGCATTGTGGACAAAACAGCCACAAAAGGACGACATGTTAAAGTCTCCAACTCGGGGCGCTTCAAGGAGAAAAAACGCATCCGGGCAACATTAGCTGAAAACCCGGAATTGTTCCCCAACCAAGACACTTGCAATGGGAACCAAAGCACAGGGAATTGAAGGCTATATGCAAATGAAATTTTACTTCAAGAGATTTTGAATGTTGGATTAATTAAGGCATCCACTAAATAAAAAAAATAATAATAATAAAAAACATGTTACTGTGTTTTAGGAGGGGTGAGATTATGTAGTCTTGATTACATTTGTCCAAGGTGGATAACATGTGGTTGCTCTGAATAGTCCAATAGAATTGGCACAGGTTTTTTATTTTTATTTAAATAAATCATCAATACAGCATCCACACATCTGAAAACGTGTCTGTTGGTGCTAAGGTCCTCAGATTTATTCTGTTCAATTTTTGACCTTCAGCTGTTCCACCAAAGAAAGCTGGCTACTTTCTGTCAAAGTGGGATTTTAGAGTATGTAATGACTTATATGCATTCAGTTTTATTCTTGAAAGCAATATGTTTGAATTTCCTACTCTTGTTGATTCTTTGTTGGTTACTTTTTTTTCAGTGGTATTGAGATTCCTGCAGTACTAGCCAGTAGCTGGAAATAAATTGCTATGAGTTTACTGAACAAGGGCTAACAATTCTCAGATCTTTTGACAGAATGTTTGACCTCTGGTCACTAATGATACAAGGTGGAGTATTTGCAATTCAATCAGTGCATATAAACATGCAAAAAAAAAAAAAAAAAAAAGAAGGTAGCAAAGTGTGATTAGTCCTATTCACTTCCATTTATTTCAGGTAGACTATAATGTGTGTTTCCTTGTTTTTTTTTATATTGTTTTTTATTTTTGAAGATTTTAAAAAGTCCAGGTATAATATCCTCAGTGCCTTGTGATCGGAGTTATATTTCTTCTTATCCTGTACATTACCTGTCGCTTTGCTCAATATCTTTTTGTGTTTTAAACTGTATTTGTTTACTGAACTATCTTTTGAAAATTTATTGAATTCTTTTTATTCTTTTTACGGCAAACTAAGATTTTATTTGATTTGAGCATTTAATTATTTTAAAATAATATAAAATAATATCCAAAGAAAAATGCTTTAATATAATATTTAATTAAAAAACAAACATACAAAAACATTTCCAGTGTGTTGGGTTTCTTTGTAATCTCTCTCTGTCTCTGTGTATATACAGTCCCATTTGGAGGGGGGGTGACTGTATTAGTAATACCTGTTATCCTAGAACCAACAGGAAATATCACTACATATCACTACAGTTAGTATCACTACGAACAACGGTAGTGATACAGTCTGGCCACAAGAGGGCATGGTTGTATATATATATTTTTTACTTACGCCCCACTTCAACAACTTCTAAATCAACGACAAAGGCCAAAAGGTAAATAACGCAGGAAAATGCGTACATATACATCCAGTCAGAGTCATAGACATTTCTACAAGGGCAGAATTGTTGTGATTTTGCATCTGTAGACAACCAATGTGAATTCAATGTGTTTAACAAAGTACTAACCGTTTAGGAATTGCAGCCAGTTAAATGAATAAATAGACAACTGGTTGATAAGCAGTTTGATGGCTTGTTGTGGCCTTTGTCCTCATTATTGACCAAAAAAAAAGTCACCCACTCATATTTATTTCAACTGTCTTTAACTTTAATTACACTTTACATTCACTGTGGCAGTGTTTCAATAACTTTATGCAATGCCACAATATTTATTTCAGTATTGCGTTAATTTTTGGCCCAAAATTTTGTATTGATGACAGTCAATTTTTTTTATTTGTTCGCAATTTGATGCCTGAAATATGCCAGTGTCTCACAGAAGAGAAAAGCTTCTTTGATGGCATATTCTGTTCATTCAGTACATTCAGGTAGTCAGCTGACTTTTATTGACACATAAAATTCCTGAGCATAGATGTTACCAACTGAAGCAACCCCCGATCAAAACACTGCCGTACATGGGCCACTATGCATGATGGGAGCATTGCTTAATGATACATCTGTAGACATAAATCTGTAGTCACAAAACATGACGTTTTGCATTGGTCCAAAGTCCAATCCTCATGAGCATGTTTTTTTGCCCCCAATTAGCTTCACTAACATGTAGTTTTCTAGTGGCCACACAGCTGTTTAATGCTACATGTGGACATGCTTTTACTTTCACATTAAACATAGTTTGTAATTCTACTGCCATTCCACTTACAGAGACAGTTCAGTACTATCCCTTCAGGTTTTAATAATGCTTTGGATGATTCTTAGCATTGATGATTCCAGTAATTCCAGGGCAAAAATTTTTGCCTAAAACAGTGACTTCTTTTTTTTTAGCTAGGCAGTGTGAGGTGATATCAAACTTTTGAGACTAGTTTTGTAATACGCCAACAGATGGCAGCACAAGACTGCATGCACAGTCACAGAGATCAATGATTTTCATTTTCATAAGTCAGTGTGCTGAAAGACATCATTCTGTGTTCATTGAGAGCTGTGCAACAGGTGCTATTCTGACCATGTGTTCGTCATCACCTCTGCAATTTCATCATGGACAGCAAGCGAGAACCAAGAGACGAACCTGAAATTTTGCATGCATCTGGGCAAATCTGCCACAGAGACGTTTAACGTGATTCGGCAAGTTTACAGTGATGCTGCAATGAGTCGTTCGAAGTGTTTTTAGTGGTATGCGAGCTTCAAGAGCGGAAGAATTTCACTGGAAGACAATGAGAGATCAGGATTTCAGAGTTCAGCCCCTGAAAATTTCGAACCCATTCAGCAGCTTGTGCATGATGATCATCAGCAAACAATCCACAACATTGCTGCCATTGTTGGTGCGTGCCACATGGCCATGTTGCTGCCAAGTTCGACCCTAGTCTGCTGACCCAGGAGCAGAAGGAACATCACATCAAAGTGCCAAGAACTCTGTCAGCATGCCATGGATGACCCGTCCTTCATGTTGAGGATCATTACTGGTGACAAAACTTGGATGTATAGGTAAGACCCTGAGACGAAGCAACAGTCTTCACAGTGGAAGAGCCCATCATCTCCACAACCGGAAAAAGGTGAGGCATCTTGGCCAAGTGCATCTTTTTCAACATTTGTGCATCGAGAATTCGTTTCCAGGGGCCAGACCATCAATAGTGAATTCTACTGCCTGGTATAATGGTGTCTGATGAATGATGTACGGCAAAAGCTATCTAATCTGTGGTTTGTGAATTTTAAAACTTAAAAAAAAAAAACTAATTTATGATCCAATTCAATTGACAGGATTCTTACACTGTTTAAGTTTCATCTTTGAAAGTTATGGTTATTTGAGTTATTATATTCAAATCAAAACAATCTTATTCCCTCTCTTTGTTTAATTTAAACTAATAATCTCATTGTGATAGATATTCAAAAAATACTAAACTTCAGCTAAAACCATTAAAAGTCTTGTCTTGTTTAACTGCTTCAATTAATCTAGTGCTAAATAAATTTTTCACAAAGTGGATTTTTTTTTTACCCTATTATAATGTATATCGCGAGATTATGCGAGAATACTCGTACGTACGTGACCCTGCTGAAATCTTTGCGCGTGCGTATTTAGGCAACTTTCCTCAGCGTCAGCTATTTTCGTTACGCCGGTGAGGTTTGTGTGTGCAGCCAGGCGGAATGGCCGTTTGAGTGCTAACAGCTTTAGCTAAAAACAACAAACTCGAGCTGAGGACAACAGCTGATAACACTAGCGCACTATAAATACAAAGCAACATGGTGTACGTATACTTTACTGTTTACTGTATTATTTTGGGCTTAAAAAAGTTTTAAAAGTATTTTACATTATTATGGTTAATGTTATTTAGCCGAGTAGCAGGCCTTAGTTAGCTAGCAGTTTAGCTAACTTGCCTGTCTCTGTTGTCTGCTTGCTGTCTTATAACTCATACATTTTATTTCATAAATCCCTTTATATTTTAATTCTCATTTATCACGTACGTGCAAAGTAACATTTTATTAATCACTTGCTAAAGTTAATTGTTTGTAACGTCACCATGTTAGCAAGCTAGCTCAGTTAGCCGGATTTGAACCCGCGCTTCCGTTCTGAATCAGTCTCTTTTTTCAAATTTGACTTTATGGACGCTTACAAATGGTTCTTATGCCTGTCTGTGCTTTCTCGTATAACTTAACATTTGTATGTTTAATAACAATAGATAAAGAAACTTCTGGATCAGTTTTTAGAGACTGTATTGTGATGTAGAGTTAACCACTTTGTGTTAGCCTTTATGGCCGCCATCGCCAGAGTACCAATAGTACTCAGACCCGGGGACTGCATTTCCCTCAGCATAGCCAAGTGATTCAGGAGTCCACTTAGCTGGAACTTTCATTACTCTAATGCTTTCCTTTACCTGGAATTTAGACCACAATGAAAACAACAAACCGCATTGGTTGTGGAACAGAAATTGGTTGTTTCTCAAATGCTTTACTCAGTAACACGTAACATATTCCATATACACAAGAAATGGCCTCTGTCCAAACATGTATTTGGGGATGTCTTTTTCACTGCCAAACAGTGTGCAGCGTAATGTTCCCAAAGGGACATGGGTGAGGTTGAAAATGTGGATGAATACATCCATTTTCTGCAAAATAACACACAACTTTAGCCAAATCTTTGCAAGATCTTGATAAACATGACCCTTGACCAGATTTGTGACAGTACATTCTGGTCAGCATAAGAAGCATCATTGCTATTCAAGCATTTAGCATTTGTAATGGATTTTGCAGTGTCCAATCTATACTGGTTTGGATCGCATCCATGGTGTTAACAAACTCATTAAGGTAGATCAGTAATTGCAAAATGTCCATCTAACACAATGCCCAAGTTGTTAGAGAAATTTCTTCAGAAAATAACTTTAAAAAAAAAAACAGTTCAGTATACAAACTTTATTACTGACATGCAAACGAAATATTGCACTAAAACACACAACTTTTGTTTTATTGCACTTATAGACCCATCGTCTACACCTCATGAGGCAGGGTACACCTTGGACAGGGCACTCACATACACACTCTTATGCAGTCCAGGCAATTTAGGAATGCCAATTAGCCTAATCTGCATGTCTTTGGACTGTGGGAGGAAATCCGTGCACCTGGAGGAAACCCACCAAGCATGTGGAGAATATCCAAACTCCATGAACAAAGAGGTGGGAATCGGGCCCTGGAGGTGCAAGACGACAGTGCTAACTAGGGCTGTAGCTATCGAGTATTCTACTAAAAAGTAATCGATTAATCAGATGAAATGCACTTTTGCTTAATTAAACAGCAATGTAAAATATGAGAAACAAAGGTTAATTGGTGTTCTTTTTAGAAAATCTACTTTTATTTTTTTAATGCATACAGCTTTTTATAAAAAATAAACATTGCCATTATTCACAATACAAGGAATAGCTTATACCCCTATCTCACCTGTGGTTTGAGTCGCAGTGAGATGCAGTGTTACGCACGTGCGACTGCCCGCTGACGTTCCGCAAAGTTTTGCAAGGTCCGCCAAAAGATTCAACATGTTTAAACATGGTTTTAAGGCGGCTTAAACATATAAAATTTTTCGCGCAGAAAGATGGAAACGTAATCGCAGCGCCAAAACTTGCGGTGAGTCATGAAGAACTGTACTTCCGGCCACCGCGCGAAACCGCATAGGTGAGAGAGGGGTATTAAAGTTGACTGAGATTAAGTGCATTACAGCACCATACATTCTTATTTTAAAGCCTTTTCTTGGATGCAAAAAAAAACTATAATTGTAATTATACAAAAACACTAAGTTGTGCAACTAAACTTTCAGAACTAAAAGTTTCAAATTCTACATCTCGGGCATAACAAGCCTTTACTGACAATTTGTTGTTTTCTCTTGCTGCTTTCTTCTCTTGACCTCTCTAATATTTTTATCGCTCCCTTCCTTTTTGCAGCCAGCAACAGAACGCTCCCTCAAATCAATACACGGCGTTTGCGTCTCCTTCCGCTTTGTGGGTGACGTAAGCGCTTCTTCTTCGTTGGTGTTTACTGGCGGCTTGCATCCGAAAGCGCGCTGTGTCAAAGGCGTGCGGTAAACAAACAATTGCGCAAAAACATAACGCAAGCTTTTAGAATTAATTAAACGAAGCTTCGAGTCAGAAGATTTTGCCTCAATCATTTTTTGTAATCGAATTACTCGAGGAATCGTTTCAGCCCTAGTGCTAATCACTAAGCCACGTGTTGCCCTGATATGAATATGTAATTAAAAGGGGGTATTGTTGTGTTAAATGTATTTCTCTGGGCACTTTTGAATTATGCTCAGAAATCTGTGTAGCAGCATGTGCCATCTTTTGATTTGCACAGTCATGCCAAATAATGTAGGAATGCTTGCAAGAGTGTTACTCTTGACATTTCTTCTGAAATATCAATAACAATGACAATAATAGTAGTGTCAATGCTACCTTCCTCCTTTGGTTCTTCTCTTATGTTTAATGGTGGCTTACAAATCAAGTAAGTGCATACAGCCACCTGCTGAGTGGGTGTAAAAACGCAGGATGGAGAGCAGAAATGTGAATGCTGGCCAGGGGAGGTTAAGGGAAGCAATCGTTCCTGGGCACAGTACAAATCAATCGTGCCTAATGTGAAAACGCCCTTTGTTTCATTGCTATTCACTTTCATCTGTCGGTGGGAATCCTGCAACATTGAAATGCAGTCATTGTTAAATCACAGCCTGTACTCTGGTGTGTTTTCTGATCAGAAGGAAGATCATAAAGAGGTCAGTTACTATAAACTGTTACTGTTTGACAAGGGGTTGTGATTAAAATCTCATGTGTCTCCTTCACAGGCTGGAACGGCAAAACCCTGCCTCAGGCAAACTTAAACCTCGTATGTCAAATAAGGAACGTTTCCACTGCGTAAATCCAGAGATTAACCTCGCGCTGTACCCAGCATTAAAAGTAAGTCCTATTTATTTAGCATGTTATTTTTGTAAAACTATAGAGAAAGTTTGACTGAACACAAGATTACATGTTAAAATTTTGTAGCTAATGATGTCCCTCTTTTTTAGGAATGGCTTCCATATAATCATGAATATCACATCTGTGACTACAAGACCATAAGGCAGACTCAGGACCATATAGATTTTTCTGCCACTCTGAGAATGGCAATATCTACTATTGAAGATGTGCAGCAGTGGGTGAAAGACTCATCCATCACCTGGAGGATTGATCGAACCAGACCACCTAAGGGACAGAGAGTTATTTTTAAGGTGTGTTTGTTAAAATGCTAGGGGTAGTGTTGGCCTGCAAACCCATAAAGCCATCTCGATAATTACTGTGTTGGAATTTTTCTAAATTATAATAAGCTGAGGGTATTCAAATTTTAGAAACTAGTTTCTGATTTACCATCTAACTTACTGAAATAGTCAGTCTGGTTAGACTGTGCCATTGACTGCATGCCGATTTACCTGAACTTGAATAATAGAGGTTTCTGGATAGACCTTTTAAATGGTTGTTCACTGACACTGCCAATTCAACCTGGATGAGTTTGAATGATTTTGCCAAGACAAATGGTAGAAGCTTCCAAAAGAAACTATGCAAGCTTGTAGCTTTGTTCACAAGCAGGCTTAAGGCTGTCATTGTTGTCACAGAAACTTTAACCAAGTGCAAAGTGATTATACTAAACACTTATGCAATTCCTATTGCATATACTTATGTAATTTAATAAACTAACAAAGCTCTCCAAAATCCAGTTTTTATTTTGCCATTGTAGAGTGTTGTGTAGAGAATGATGATGAAATTTTAGAAAACTTGAGTCTAAAATCTCTCGCACTGTACATCACTATACCACCCAGCTCACTCCCCACCAGTGCCAAAATACTATACTTAAATGCAAATAATTAGCTCTGTTATCTAACCAAGTTGTAAATATACAGTACATGTGGTTTAAAAATGTGTTTGAGTGATTTAAATATCTGCAAGAAACACCTTTCTTCTGTTGATGAATGATGATAAAACTATAATAAGGTCATAAAAGGGGGAACAAAAATAGGCTTGTTCCTTTTTTCCACTTCAAAGATGGCAGATTGCAGCCTATTTCATGTGAAAGAGTTTCTACTGTGCACAGGTAACAAAAAAAAGCTTCCTTTTGGATTTGTATCTGTTATGTTTACTATATTGTGTAGACGAGTAACATTCTCTGATTGTTTATAACTGTTTTACAATACTATTTACTTATTTATTCTGCATTATTTTGAATGATGTACCCTAACATTCATTCAATATGGAAACGTTTAGCATTTTGGCCATATCACCCAGCTTTCCCTAGGAGCCTATGTCTTGAGTGTTGTATCTGCTGACTAGTCAAAATAAGATGAAATTGTCATACTATATAACGTGTTGTTTATGAAAAGATTATTGGGACAGCCCTTTTGCTAACCCTTAGGTTGCTACAGTGACTGGTATTTATGTTTACATCTCCTGTATGTTGTATCTTTTTTTAATATTACAAATGTGTTACTCAGGTGGACTACAGATGTCATCACAACACAAAACCAAGGAACACCATGGAACCATCTGGAAGACGGACCAAAAACACAAACTGCCCTGCGAAGATGAGCATAACCCTCCATCGGCCACCAGGAAGCAATGGAAGGCAGTGTCGGTACGTATTTCAGCGTTAAACCCCCAATTAATACGGTTGCTGCTGCTGTACACCTAATAATTTTGTCTTATTAGGAGCACAGATCCTCACATGCCAGCTTTTCCGACACTTGTGCACATAATTAATGAGCACAATCACAACTTGCATGTACCAGATGCATTGAGGTACAAGGACGTAGGACCAGAAGCCATACAGAAGTTAAAGAAGCTATTTGAAGCAGGTCATTCCCCATCCACAGCCCTGGACATTTTAAAATATGACCTCCAGCTCGAACTTGGAGAGCATTATGCATATGCATCGGCAGACCGCTCGATCTGCCCCGACATTCAGTTCTGCTACAGGTAAATATTATAAACTGGTTGTAGCTTGCATCTCCCTCTTTCCAGCAATATTTTTCTAAATAGATTACATAAGAATGCTTGTTTATTAATGACCGTGAATAGCAAAGCCGGACCTCTGCATTTGTTCTGGAGGCGCGTTTGTGTTGCAGTATGATTTAATAAGAAATAATGTAAATGCTGATGATTTTTCAGCGCAACTTGGCCAGCATTCGGTAGTTGCATTTGTATGCTGAAAATGCTTCATATGCTGATGCAAATTTCTTGCAAAATTCCCATTTTTGAGGCTAAAATTTGTAAGGGATGGCATTCCTATGCTGAGGTTCCGCTCTAATTCTTTAAGGTTTGAAAGTGCTGGGAGTTGCTTATGCCATTTGTTGTTTCATAATAACATGCAGGTCTGTGTACTGCGTTTGATTTTAATTGCTCGCACATTTTTTGTAGCTAAAATATTACATGTTTGGTAAATAGAGATTAATTCTGTGTTAATACTACCTTTTAACAGACTGTACCATCAAGTTTCTAAGTCTCTCCGAGAAGCCAGTCCATCCTCCTCCATTCTCCCCCCTCAAGACACAACCACAACCTGGATAGCAACTGATCCGACCGGACAAACATGCATCATGGAACACGAGATTGTCACTACAGAAGGTCGGATATTTAAGCAAGTATACCTGGACAGTTATGGCTTAACTTTTTAGGTTCATTAATCAAGGTGTTTTCATTTTCAGTTTCAGAGGAAGACAATCCCACAGACAAGCTGAAGTCGTGCCTATCTGATTTGTGTGATATAATTGAGAAGCAGCCGGCTGTGTGGTCTGCAACACAGGACTTTATCAAGGGAATCGAGCGGGTCCAGCACAACCCTGTGAAGCTCGCATCAGCTATGCATGCGTTTGGTCGCTATAGCTGTCTCCTAATGAAGAAAAGGGCTAAAACGATGCGATGGGGTGCTCAGTGTGCTGGACTTGCATTACAGCAGTCTACAGCAGTGACCAGGAGGAAGCCCAAGCTTGGCGGGAGACGGCGGCTGACAGTGGGCAGACAGAGCAAGACAACTTCAGGGCCAGACCACGAGTACAGCCAGCCGGAAAAAAGACAGAGAAGCTCAGGGCCACATGGCTTTACACATGGCATGGCAAAAACCAAATAACTAATTAGCTTTAATAAATTAGTTTTAATATAGCAGTTGTGCCCCATCACCTCTTTGCCTGAGAAGATTTCGACATGAGATTGAGTGCTAGGTGGTATGGGTCGATTTTGTTCAAAGTATATATCTTTTCTTTTTTTTTTTTTTTTCTTTTTTTTTTTTTTTACACAGACATGTAAAATGGGCTTGATCTCTGGTTCATTTTGCAAACCTCTTTTCTCCACGCTTCGAATTATTCCCAAAATATTCTAAATCTGCACTTACATTTTGTATATCATAATTCTTTGAGACATAGCAGAATGACTTGACTCTCATTGTCTAGTCTAACAGCTAACTTCACATTTGAGTTGCACTATAGATAGCTTGTTGACACCTGAATATATCAATATAGAAATTTGCCTTTGCTCTGTACAATAAGTTTCCATTCCAGCATTCAGGCTAATGCTGTTTAAAAGGAAATAAGTCCCACTACCTGCTTTCGTCTTGCCTTCTACCACTGCGATACTCCAGAAGCTTCACCTTTTCTCACAGTGGGATAGACTGACGCTCTCGCAATGAAGTTGAGTTGTGTGTGCGCGCCAAGTGAAACTTGGCCCGCATTACTAACAGCTTTGGTTAATGATGCAAATGTGGCACGTGAGGTGAATGTAACACATGCTGTAAATGGAAAATAAAATTTTAAGAGGTATTAATTTTGTTTAATTTATTAACATTAGGCAGCATGGTGGCATAATGGTTAGCACTGTTGCCATGACCCTCCATGGTCTGGGTTCGATTCCTGCCTCGTGGTCTGTGCATGGAGTTTACACGTTCTCCCCATGCTTGGTGGGTTGACATGCAGATTAGGCCAACTGGTGTTCCCAAATTGCCCTTGTCGTGTAGGAGTGTCTGCCCTGCGATGGATTCGGACCCTGCCCCGGGTGTAACCCGTGTCCCAAGTCTTCGAGGATAGGCTCATGCCCCAAGTCTCCTGGGATAGGCTCCAGGCCCCCCGCGACCCTGTATACAGGATAAAGCGCTATAGAATGCGTGAGTAAGTCATTAACATTAACTTTACGTTTGATTTTGATGAAAGGTTGAAAGTCATTGTTCTTTTTGTTTAATTGTACCTTCCGACAACAGGAAAAGAAAAATCTTTAACTGTACACATGCTTGAACCTGTCATTATCCATGAGCTTGTGTATAATTAATATTGTTTGTTTACATGAGCGGATAATGGCTGAAATTAAGTTTGTGTAAATTGGCCAATTGTATACGATTGCCTGCTCATGGTGGAGAGCATGATCTGTTCGGATGCCAGGCATGTTCCAGTATTTGTACTCATTGGTAGAACAACTGGATCTACATGAAAGGCACAGTGTTTTTAAACTGTTTAACACTAAGATGTAAGTATAAGGAAATGAAAGATGAAATTCTGATTCATTTCATATTCATCTTTTGATTTCAATTTCGAATGACTGTGTGCAGCAAAAACAGAAGGGGCATTAATGTTCCAATACCTTTGGAAGGTAGTGTGTCGACAATGTCCAATAATTACAATTTATTTTTAATTCGTTAACTGTCACTTTTTTTCTTTTTTTTCTTTTTTTTACTATTCATTGCTTGTCTACAAAGAAACTACAAAGTTATCTTTCCTGAAATCTATCTAAAGTAGATTTGACAACCACAGCTGCTGAAAATTTTATTAGAATGTTTTAATATAAACCTTACAGGTACAAGACACGGGGAGAACATGCAAACTCCACACACCGAAACCCAAGGTGGGAATCGAACCTGGACCCTGGAGGTGCAAGGCCTCAGTTTCACCCCAAACCAAATTTATGGAGAAAAACACAAAGAATAGAATTTGAGTTGTTTAAAAGTTGAGCTTTATTTCTTTCAAAATTTATACGTGCAAAATATGCAGTAGCAAAATTTAATTAGATTTGACACAAAATAAGTGCTTTATGATTGCTGGGAGGCACACAATGCCCTGATATTGAGTATAGTGCTACTGTACAGTGGTCACCAAAGTATTAAGACAATATATGCCATGTATTAGTTCTCCCTGCTCAAAACAGGTTATACCACTAATTAGCTCTAGCTGATTTGGCTAAAGAGTTGTGCTCATTAGAATCGGCTTTAATTTATGAAGCCAGGTTGGTCACCTCTGCACATGTATCGCTAAAGTGAATTGTGAACTTCTGTAGCAAATTTCCATACATGAGCAAGTGACAGCAGAGTAGTTTTTTTTTTATTTTTTTTTTTACTGTGCTGAGCTGGATCCAGCGGGTTTTCAAGAATAAAGTTCGTTGAATATTGATTGTTGAATATCATTCATTTCATTGCATAAAATAAACTATCTTGGGTATTAATTTAAAACTTTGTCATTAAAACATTTAATTTCACACTTGTTCAGTTACTTTTGGCCACCACTGTATGTTGTCAAAATAGCATTTTTTTTTCACCAAAATATACTTTTAATTGTAGGTGTATAACACTTTAGACTAAAATAGCAAACAGTGCAATATTTGTCACAAAATACATTAAGATCTTTCTATTAAGAATGTATAGCAATGGTAATGATGTAGCTTGTCAGTAAACCGCCCAAACATGCATCTTGTTTCATGATTACAGATACTTAGGATACAGAAAAAGAAAGCACTTTAGATAATTAATAATGATAGTATTTTTTAAAAATGTGCATACCTCACTTATCTTAATTCAAGTAGCTTCACTTGGCCATTTTATTTACCCTGTCTTTACATTCACATTATTTTTGTGTTCTTTTCTGAGTAATTGCAGCAAATATTATGCTAACCATATTCATGAAGAAAAATAACTCCAGCTTGTATATGAAAGTAAACCACTGTGTAGTATGTAAAGTTTTGTTGTAACAGGGCTGCAAATTTGGTTTTTCACTGCAGAGTGCATTTCTCACACGATGCTTCGTCGTCCTGTTCTTCATGCACTGCAAAATAGGGAATAAAATGCAGCTAACAGCTGTATGCAGACAAATCAAACTCTATGCAATAGAAATGCGTAAAAGATAATCAATAGTGAAATAAAAAGGTGAAAAAAATAGCAGTTACTTCTGTTCTCCTGCTACTTTCATGGTTAGACAAGATTCCCCACAATTAGACTATTTAATAACCTTGAGCCAGAAAAAGAAATTGGGGTGACGGTTGTAATTTGACTGTTACAAAACACTAACAAATATTCCTCGCAAATTTAGTACAATTGGACACATACTGTAAATAAGCTGAAGGTGGTAGCAAAGCAAAACACAGGTTTCAGACTAAAAAAAAAAAGTTGCTCCTTTGCAAAGCACTGAGACTGGAGACTTATTCTATGAATGTTGCATGACTCTATTCCTACAAAAATGTCACTGTAGTAATTGATTACCATCAATGAGTTTTTAATGAGCAGGATATTTTAAATCACAAATTATACCAAGAATGATGTATTACAGAAAACTGTAACTCATTCATATGGAGTGACCACAAAAATGGGAGGTTTGCGATGAAGCCAGTAAAAATATGCATCAGTGTTATAGAAAAGGAAAAAAAACTTAAACACCTTCTGGCCTATCAGATTTGTTTTGAGCAATTTTTCTAAATTGTTTAAAATTTCTCAATTTAAATTGGCAGTGAAAGATGGCATGCCAAAGACTTTTTTTTATTAGATTCTTACCATTTTGGTGCATTACTACTTTATGCAGTACCTAGCTACTAAACCCTCGTTCACACTACGAGAATTATATTATTCAAGAAAACAAACATACTCACATTTGACAGGTAAGAATGGCTGTTCTTCATTCTGTGCCACCATTTCCTCCACTTTTAGCAGAAGCTCACCCACCTGTTCCTGACCTCTCTTTGCATTTGTGCTATCCAGAACATGGTAATAGTTCAAGCAGTGTTCCATCAGACTCAGCAATTGCCCGCCATCCCTTTGGAGCTGCTCCTCGATAGGTGTGCAGCCCAGCCAATCACCACAAGAGAACAATACCATGGTATGGAGCAAGGCATCCTCACCAAACATCTCCAGGTGGTTCTCAAGGGCTCGTCTCTTCCTGGAAGTAAGAGTGGAGATGACCGGAATGACCAGCAGGAGTGCATGTGGGCCGGGGTGAAGCAGCCCTGCCCCTCGTTTGATTTCTTTTTTGACATGACGAGGTGTACGATGGACAGAAAACCAGTCCCAGCCTGGTGTGTCCACTATCGTCACACGACGTCCATTAACATGGGCCTGACGACGCAAGGAGACTTCAGTATGACAACCTGATTCAAACTTGCGTCCACCCAAGATCATGTTTCCTGCTGAACTTTTGCCTGAACCCTGCCATCCTACTAACAACATGCGCAACTCTGAGAGAAAGGGACAGAAAGAGGGAAAATTCATTGAAAAACCACAAAACAGTCAAATATAAGCATTAATACAATTCCACCTTCAAATTTTGGCCACAGCTAATAGCTCTTAACATTAGCCCCATAGATTTACTACAAAACTTGAGATGATGGTGTTCCTAAGTGGAGCAGAATAGTCAAGCCATCCTAAATTCTATGCCTGATATCACATACAGATTAGAAGCAAAGTGAAATGGTATACTTTCCTGTCAATCACATTGACACTACTCAACCGTGGCTATCATGTTTGCTGGCCAACAAAGAAGAATTGTGTTTCAGAAGGGAATCTTTTGCAATTAGGGTTAATTGGGTTAAGATCTGTATAGCACATTTAATAAGAAGGATAGAAGTGAACTTTGTGGAAGGAATGTAGTTGGGAAAAACAATCTGTGGTGCATCAGGATGAAAAGGGAAGCACATGAAGGCATGCACCCATCATGCATAGTGCCCATTATGCAAGCCTCAGGAGGCAGTGTTATAATCTGGGGTTGCTTCAGTTGGTCTTGTCTAGGCTCAGAAACATTACAATCAAATTAGCTGACAACCTGAATATACTGAATGACCAGGTTATCACATCAATATATTTTTCCTTCCCTAATGATACAGACATATTCCAAGACTCAAACTACGAAAGAGTTGTTCTGGGAGCATAAGGAACCATTTTTACACATACACAGGCATACACTGCACCTTTTAATTAAAGCTAGTTGAAGTTAGTCGAAGGAAGTAGTAGTGTGCAACTTATTTTGGACAAACAGTGTCTTTGGAGAATGGCCAATAGCACTTAGCAGCCAGTAACTCTTAAATGAAAGGCGGTAGCTGGGTGGCAGGGGAGTATTGGCAGGTATTGAGGAAAACTGACACAGCACTGGCCTAACAGCATAAATAAATATTACATCATGTATAATATGATCCTTCATTTTAACCAAATAGAGATAAGCACATGCTGTGAGAAGGTCTCACCTCTTGGTGGTGATCTAAACATAGGCGATGTCACCTCTGTATCACCTGTGATCATTCGCTCTCCCACCTCTCCTTGCAACATCCATTCTCTTGAAGGTGTCTCAATCATTTCATCCATTGCAAAGAAGGACCCTTCATTCTCCTGCAACATTTCTTCAACCTTTTGCAGAAGCTCATTAACTTGTGTGCTTTTGTCAGTACAAGTGTTGTCCAGAGCATGGTATCGGTTCCCACATCTCTCCACCAGTCTCTGAAGTGGATTTCCTCCTTCTGTGATAAACTCTTCTACACCATTGCCCCAAAGTCTGTCTGCTCTGGTGAATAATACTATAGAGAATTTCCACACATCTGTCCCAGCTGCCTCCACACGATCCACCATGCCCTTCCTGTGGTGTTCAGTAAACGGCTGTCCGATTGGCACCACCAGCAGCACAGCATGGATGCCCGGATAACACAGGTGCCTGATGTGGGCCACTGTGGAGTTCTGGCTGTCCAGCTTTTCTTCTGCTGCTTCTCTATCATCTATAGTCCACCCAGGAGTGTCCACCACATTAATGAGCCTGCTCCCAAATGTCTTTGTGCAGAGAACAGGCTCTTCTGTATGTGCCATCTCCTGTACCTCCTCTTGGCCAGTAATGGTGATGCAGGATGCGGTCTTGCCAGATCCGCAATATCCCAGCAAAAGCATATGTCTCTTTGGCAAACAGTGTGACTCTAAAGAAAAAAAGGGAAAAGGAAACAACAAAATGAGTGAGAGTTTCTTTTTTTTTTTTTTGGATTTTTTTCCCTAATTTAGTCGTGTCCAATTCCTCCCCTCCTTAAGGCTACTACTACCACTCAGCCGGGAGGGCCGAAGACGTGACCACGTGACGCCAGCCGCATCTTTTCGAACTGCTCGCTCGCGCACCGTTGGGGGCGGTGTAACACACTCGGAGGACAGCGCTATCCGCGAGCTCATAGACGCCCCTGACTGGCTGTAGAGCCGTGATTAATGAGTGAGCACTAAGTACCTCTCATCCCTCCCCTCTGAGAGGAGCTCCGCCAATCAGCTCTCTCCAGACCTCCGGCTGCGAGAGGTTACAGCACCACCCAGGATTCGAACTAGCGATCTCCGGATGATAGGGCGAGCACTTTCACTCAGGGCCTCCGAGTGGCGCAGTGGTTAGAGTTTCTATACTATATTGAAAAAAATACATTATTCTAAACAACGGAGTTCAAAAGTTTGCAGACAGCCCGCATGTGGGTGTTTTGGTCAGATAGTTCCATATAGTTCCATATTTACAAGAACCCCATAACAATCCATTCTAGCATTCAATATATTTTTGTTTGTTAGTTTTCTAAGAATAACAGATGGTTTTTAGCTGCACATAAAATAGGTGAATCAGCAAATGGGGCAAGTAGTAACAGGTAACAGGGCACATGTTGTGTAGCTCTCTGTGCCAAATGGGCTGGTTTGAGAATTTTAGAATCTTTTCTCTTGGTGATTTTTCACATACAATGATCAGCAACATGACTAGGACTTGGTACAGTCTTCTCTGTACCAGTTAATAATTCTGTCAATTAGCGCCCCAGATTCCTTTTTTGGCTGACAGAAGTGGAACCCAATGTGGTGTTCTGACATACATACTTTTCTGCTCACCGTGGCTGCAAGGGGTGGATATTGTTTTTTATTTGAACCTTCTTTTCATCTCAAACCAGTCAGGAAATTCTCTTGAGTTCTCTCACCAGCAAGGCATTTCCAACTGCAAAACAGTAGCTCACTGGATGTTTTTGTTGCACCATTTTGTGTGTAAGATTGCTGTACATGAATATCCCAGGAGATCAGCAGTTTCTGAAATAATCATACCAGCCCATCTGGCACCACCAACTATGTTATGATTAAACTCACTTAATCACTTTACCCCATTCCGTCATTTGATATAAACTGAAGTTTGTGATAACTGGCAATGAGTCTTTTACATATTTGTGGAGGAATTTTGTCCCACTCTTCTTTGCAGAATTGTTTTCATTTATTCACATTGGAGGGTTTTCGAGCATGAGCAGCCTGTTTTAGGTCATGTCACAGCATCTCAAATGGATTGAAGTCTGGACTTTGACTAGGCCACTCCAAAACCTTTTTTTTTAAATTAATTTATTTATTTCCAGCACTGGACTTAAACTCTCCATGGATAAAATCATGAATCATGAACACTGACCTTAACTAAGGCAAGTGAGGCCTGCAGTTCTTTAATGGTTGTTCTGGGTCCTTTTATAAAATGTCGGTAGGCTGACCACTGAGATCTTTTAGTCTGCTTCACTTTGTCAGAGAGGTTTTATTTAAGGGCCTGGGTGTGGCAAGTGAAAGTTAACTTAGTTAACTTAGTTTAACATTTTATTTTCAAAAAATGAGAAAGTTTGGACAGCTTATTTCCCTCAATTAATGAAATTATCATTTAAAAAACACATTTTGTATTTTCTCAGGTTATATTTGTGTAATATTCAATTTTGTCTGATGATCTGAACCATTTAAGTGTGACAAATATGCCAAAAAAAAAAAAACAGCAGGGGGGCAAATACTTTTTCATGGCACTGTAGCTCTGATATTTTGACACATATGTATAGCATAGACGTATATAAATTCCCACCATTTGGGTATTAATCTGTGCGGTACAGAACTTTGGGTTGTTGACCTATAGTGAACAATGAAAGGATATCAAACCTACTGATCTAGATTTTTTTTTTTTTTTAACTCAACGGTACAGTCTCAGAAAAAGGTTCCTCAAAGGTTCTTAAAGGGTTAACGATTTTAACAAAAGGAAAAGGAAACCTTTTGTTGTCAGGTTCCCCCCACTGGGATACAGAAAAAAAAAAAACCTTTATAATGCTAAAACCACACTGTAGCAAAACGTTATCCCTCCTTCAAGATACAGCATGCCGGACAACCCCATGAGGTAGAGGAAGTGCACATAGGCAGTGCCAGGTGTGTGTGAGACATGCGCACATATTGAGAAGGATAATGTTTATGCAGCCACTTACCAGGATTCATGCCGAAGGGAACTGTAGCCATCTTGTGCTGAACTGCTGTTTCTCTGTGTCGCCCTCCTACCCCGTTTCTGTCTCCCCTTGCATTCTCCTCTTTCACTTCACCAGTATCTCCGCCCCACGTTCCTGTAGAACACGCTCTGTGGAGGAAATCACATGGTACGGACTAGATAAAGGGACAGGGTGATAATAATACAAGGAGTGGAAGGAAAGAAATACAGTTGTGTGGCACAATCAAGATGTGCTTAAAGTGTAAATGTTCAGCTTTAATTCAAGGAGTTAAGGAAACACAGCAATTGCACAGATTTAAAAATATTCAGACAAACTAACATCCAGGAGCAGTTAAAAGTTTGGACGCAAGTTTGGATTTATTTTCTACATTCTACTGTAGAACAATAGTGGATTTTTTTCAAAGCGATGAAATAACACATTTAGTACCAATAACAACAATAACAGTCAGTTATTCAGGTGAACACTTACCAGACAAATATTTAGATGAGTCTCCTATTTCCATGGTCTTTCATGGATTCTGAAGGCATCCAAAAGATGCAACAATCTCCTTTGAACAGTTGATATTAATTAAGATGTATCACCTGCTTATGCACTGTAAGGCCTTCATAACAGATCTAATCTGAGGTGCTGTTTGTTAATTGGTGATTTTTGTGGCTGGTTATTCTAAATGCACTTCTCCATGGCAGCAGAGGTAAGTTTTGGTCTTGCTTTCCTGGGATGGTCTTCATTAGGGCCAGTTTCAGTATTGACAATATGGTTCTTGCAAGAACTATTTCAGAACAGCTGACCTTTGTGCCGTAAAGTAACTGACTTAATTATCTAATGCCATCTGTGTTATTTCATAGTTTGGGGGGGAAAAACTATTATTCTAGCATGTAAAAAAAAATCTGAACTTTTAAATGGTATGTCCAAACGTTTTACTGTTACTGTACATCAATCTCCCATAACAATAAACCCACCCACATGCATAATGTAAGCACTCTCTGTGGTAGACAGGTCAGATTGCCACAATTGACCTCTGTCCGTATCTATTCAACCTTTGACACAGCAAGCTGTGATTTACTGTTTGCTCGGATATCTTTCTATATATAGCAGGACCTTTTCCATTGGATCAGGCCAGATGGCTAGCCCTTGCATCCCATGCAGATCAATGACACTTGGGTGGCCATAACACTGTCTATAGTTATCCTTTTGCTTTTGGTAGGTACTAAGCACTGCATACTACAAAACCCTGCGAGTCCTGCAATTTTGAGGATGCTTGACCAAGTTGTCTAGCCATTAAAATTTGGCACTTGTTAAAGTCGCTCAGATCCTTATGCTTGCCCATTTTTTCTTGCTTTCAACACAGCAACTTTGAGAACTGACTGTTTACTTGCTGCCTAATTTACAAGTGCCATTGTAATGTATATATTACAATGCAAGTAACAAAACAAACTACTTATCATGAGACATCCAATGTTATTCACTTCACTTGTCAGTGGTCTTGATGTTATAGCTGGTTAATGTATATAGCTCTACGGTGTAGGAAACAATGTTGTAGGCACCAGCTACACACGTAAGCTTATATGACGTGGACTTTTGTAAGACGCAACTGTAATTCAGATAAGAAGCCAACATCAGCCGCATCACCTACCTAGCCTTATGTTAAAATGCTGGTAAATACAATAGAGTTTACTAATGCTGCTGAGAACTGGGTTCTATTCCACCAACTGACAGGGGCAGGTCAACTTTTAATTGAATGGGCGTGACTATCTTTTTCGAGCACCTCCCACTTTAAATCAGAAAACTTAGAGATTTAAGGCAAAGGTCTGCTTCCAAAAGCCACCCCCAAAATTACTGATCGATGTTTCAGGTAAAATTCTTTACTGTTTGGAGGGGTTTGTGTGTAATATTAAAACAAAACCTTACATATATTTCCAGTCCAGAAATGTGATAGAATATGAAGATATGAACTTTTCTTCCTATTGCTTCAGCAAGATTGATGTGATGAAATGTGTTGCTTAGGGGAGACAAGAGTAGCTGCAGTGGCACAGTATATACTGTAATCTAAATAATCTTTGAATCTATTGTGACCCTAAGTGCACGAGCGGCACAATGAAACACGGACACGAGGCGAGGTCTTACGGGAAAAGGGTAATTTATTTAGAAAAAAAATGGGAAAGGGAGGGGTTAAAAGAGGGAGGACGGAAAGAAACGTGAACGTGCACGTGCTGGTCTGTTTGGTGAGCATGAGCATGCGGGCACAGGCTGATGAGCGGCTGCTTGGAGCACGCGGAGGTAGCGCTACTGCACGCTCCCATGACGGCGACCTCTCCCGCTGGCACGTGAGCCAAGACCGGCCCCTCCCAGCTCTCTCTGGGCGCAGCCACAGGCGGGAGTCTCTCCTGGACGTCCGTCGGTTGGGCGGCTTTCCCGGCTGGGATCGGGGGTCTTAACGCAATCCTCTCTGCGGCGGCGGGGATGCGAAGGCGGGCACTGCGCAGGTGCCGCGGGAGCTCGCGCAGCTCGTTCACGCGCTGTCCTCTCGCGGAGATCAAATTGAAGCATTCCGGTCCCCCTTTTTAAAGTCTCTGGGGAGCATTACATCGCCCCGCTCGCGTGCCACCGTCTTTAGTAAATCCCACCATGTAGTGAAGTTCAGTCTCCCCGACAGACCCCGAGCTACACTCCCCGCTGTGTTTTATCATTAACGCCGAAAGCTCACCAGCCGTGCCTAGCGAGGCGGCCCCGCTCCTTTGCACACCTGCAGACGGGGAGGCCGCCTACTTAGTGAGCTTCGGAGTGAGTGAGGAGCGATATTGATTTGGGCGCACGCCGTGACACTATTTTGTTAAATGATTTGCCGGTCACACTTATTTAAGGTATAGTCATACTGTGAAAAACATATGATCACTTCACATATATTAATAACTATTAATAATAATAAATATGTCCCCATTGACAGAAAAAATTTTTTTCAAGCAATGATGAAAGTGACAAACTTAAAGGCATTCTCAAAGGATTTCAGGAGTGAAAATACATTCTGAGTAAGATTTCTTCAGGAAGTCCTATTTGAGGCAGTTTTGGGCAATGACCTAAGAGTATAATTTCAACAGTTTGAGATTATATTTTGAATTTGAATGAAGGAGGAGTCTCCAGGCATCTTGCTTTACAAAGAACTCTTGATGAGATATCTCAAAAGGAGCTTGTGCAAAAAGCAATGTAAGCCAGCTGATTGCTGGAGGGAGAAAATGGATGTCAGGCAGTTGTGTGGAATTGACCAAAAATACAATGACCTGAAACTAACAGCAAGCGGCAAGAATGTTATTGTTGCTACATAACTAAAAAGAGTCAGTTTGAACTGTGGGAGAAAACCCACAAAAGCAGACCCAAAAGTGAGACTCAAACCCTCTACCATGTAGGTGCGAGGCCACAGTGTTAACCACTACACCACTATGCCGCTCTTACATATACAGTTGCTGTAAAATCTATCTGTATCTGGCTAATGTTATGGAAACAAAACTATCAAATATTTGTCAAAGATATCTCAAAATACGCTATACTTTTGACATTTAATCCCCTCTATTATTATTTATCTGCTCTAGGTCTCTATGCAGATCGTTACTGGCACCGGTGAAGTCTGAAATGTGGACCACAATCATTTTCATTAAGACAGCTAAAAATGATTTTGCCCCATTTTGTTGTATTTTTGTGTTGTCACTGAAAAAAATTTCCTCACACCAGATCAAAACCTGAACCTGGCAACCAAGAATATAATGTAGGCTCAAATAAATATAGACTGACTGAGCACTTAATTAAGAACATGTGTACACATACTCATTTATACAATTATGTAACTCGGAAAGAAAAAAAAAACACTGAATGAAAATAACAATTGGAAATATGTAATGAAAAACATTTTCCAAAAAAATTCAGCACCCTGATAAAGTCTATATGAGGAGCATTCATGTCAAACTGGGACTTTTGATTGTGCAGAATAGCAGAACATAACTATGAGAGTAAAAACTACCATTTTTGCTCTGTATAATTCTCTGCTACACTATTGCACTTATTCAAGCATTTCATTAGAGCTTGCATACCATCAGGGTAGAACGTTTTATCAGTATGCTAGAGCCATGATCAGACTGCCTGCTTCATGTCTGAATCTCTGGCTTCTGAGGAACTCCTTTAATGGCCCAACCATGTTGAAATGGCTTAGAGCGAGGTCAGGATGTCGCCATGGGGGATATGGCGATAACTCCCAGTCGAGTTCCTATGTGCAAGTGGTTTTCACAGTTTATTATGTGTACAGTTTCCACAGACAGATGTGTCTTTACTGCAAGTTGGTGAAAGGCTATCCATTGATTTTCAAGGATCAGGTGTTCCACTTACTGAATGTTCACAGGAACGTCTGCAGAGGGCTCTGCCTTGTGTCTCTTGGCTAGGAGTTTCATCGCCGTACTGTGCTTGAAGTCACAAGAAGTTCACAAGAAATTTCATCACAATTCTCAGTTTGACTTGAATGTCCCTCGTATAATTATGTACCGGTGATAGCGAACAAAGGCAGGACCTTATGGCAGATTTGAAAGAAAGACTAAAGACAATGACGTCAGCCATCATCTACACCATCGTCTAGAAACAGAAAATTGCAGACAGGACATACTAGCTAAGATCTTACAAATTATATCAGAATTATACCATACTTATTTCTATGGGTACCAGCACATATAGAAGCAAAAGGAAGCAAAGAGGCAGACAAACTAGCCAAACAAGCAATCAAAAGTGAAAATGTTCAAATAGCATTCACAATAAGTAGAGCAAAAATCCTTAAAGAACAGGCAAATAAAATTTGCACAAAATTCAGAGCAAATAAGGGTATATATGGTTTTGACATTTCTTAAACCTAACAATTTGGTCTTCCATCTCAGAGGAAAAAGTATGTTTCTTTTGTTATTTTTTTCCTTTTTACTTGGTCAGAGATTGTTTTGTTATCGCGAATAAAAAAAAAACAATTTACATCAGCTCTATTGTCATTGTTTACTAAACGCAGGCGCCGTCTATGATAAAGATAAGGAGACTATTGTCATTGTAGTGATGCAACGAGATTTGTTTGGGAGCTCTCAGAGACCAGCAGCAATAATAAAGATAAGAATAAGCTAAAGAATAAACAAAAGATAACAAATAAAGAATAAACACAAGGTAATTGCACTGAAATGTATAAATATAACAATATATACAATGGATTGTATATGAAGTGGGACCTAGATTTTAGTGTAAACAGTAGAGTGCAAACATGATTGTCTGAGGTAAGAAAATATTGCACAAGTTATACTAATAGCTGGAGTAACAATCCTGGTGTGAAGTGTTTGGTACAGAAAAGTGTCTTGTGCATTTGCAGCAGCATGGTGAAGAGGGTACAAAACAGCAAAGAACAAACTGCTGAGTTTGTTATAACCGCCTTCAGTTCTCAGCAGCTATATGTGTGTGAGTGGGAGTGTGTGTTTGTGGTTGGGGGGTGGGAGTAATACAGGCTACAGCTCTGGGGAAGAAGCTTTTCCTCAGTCTGTTTGTGTGTCCTGATTATCCTTGTATCTTTTGCCCGATGGGAGGGGCACAAACAGTCTGTGTCCTGGATGGGTTGGATCCTTGATGATGTTGCTAGCTCTCTTGTGTAGACGGCTAGCATAAACTGTGTCGAGATTGGGGAGCTTGGTTCCCACAATCCTTTATGCAGTCTTAACTACCCGAGCCAGGCCTTTCCGGTTTTCTGCAGCCGGTGTACCACACTGTAATGCAGTGACAGAGAATGCTGTCTATCGTGCTCCTGTAGAAGTTCACCAAGAGCTGAGAGGGGACGTTGGCCCTTTTAAGCTTCCTTAGGAAGAAAAGCCTCTGCTGAGCTTTCTTCACTAAGCGGGAAGTGTTGATGGTCCATGTAGAGTCCTTTGTTATGTGCAGACCCAGGAATTTGACATCGTTAGCCCTCTCAACCTCCTCAGCATTTATGTGGAGGGTGGGGTGACGTCGTTTTCCTTGTCCTTTGTTCCTTCCTTGTTCTTCTTTGTTTTAATGGTGTTCAGAAGCAGGTCACTATCCACACACCACATACTTTTGCCTACTTGTGATTTGTCACTCTAGAGCAACATCTGTTCATTTAAGTTACAATCTATAAAGTTAATATCAGAAAAAAAAAGGTATTTAAATTAAGTTTAAAATTAAAACTAATTAGAATTGTTTCAAAAGTGACCGTCATAAACAAGTGTGTGGATTCTCATTTTGCTACGGGTTTGGAGGGCTCTCGTGCTGAGCACTTTTCTCATTAGATCACGGAACACAGTGTATTTGCAATCACACTTTGGTTTTCCAAATGCCCTGTGTTAAATTGCAATATTTGTTTTTGATAAATGTGTAAATTCCTACCTTAGGTAGAGGACATGGACTTAATAATAACCAACTTAAAGTATCCACATAACTTGAATAATTTAATTAAATGTGCTTTAAGTGTCTGTAATTAAACTGACCAGCTTGCTGTGTCCTCGGTGGAAATTACACAGCGTTGAGCTCTCTTCAAATAACCATAACCTTCTCACACTGGAAGGAAGCAGGCTGTAAGGCAAATTGTAACAATATGTGATGCCCTTAAACAACTTTGTGTATTTCAGATACAGACATTCCATTGGAGCAGTCGATGATTGTCTAATGAAATGTTTGAATGTTGTTTTTGGCTACATTCTCAGGGGTATGCAAGAATGTCTGTAATTCACAGAATAAATCATCCATATATCCCTATATACTGGGACCATAATGCCAAAATACATTCAGATGGTCTTCCTGAAACTTCAGAAAAATTGTCTCCGCCAAAGAGTCAAAGACTGTAGAAAAATAAAGGCGAAGGTGACACTAACGCAGTGCTGAAAGCTATTCAGGAACTTTCCGCTAAACATGATGAAAGCTTTATTTGATAAAGTCTCCCCTGCTGAAAAATCCACCCTAGACCAAACCAGCATGATTTATATGCTGGTCTATGCTGGTTAATATTGGTTAGTGCTGGTCTGGTTCTGGTTTACCTGGTGAATCAGCATAACTGATGGAAGACCAGCATTCCTGCTGAAAAATCCAGCATAGACCACCATGATTTATATGCTGGTCTTGTACTTTTATATCTTTCATATTGTACTTTTTGATGTTGATGTGATTTTTTACAAACAAAAAAAAAATTAAGAAGAAGAATAAATGTTATTATTCATGTTTCCAAAGCAGCGTTTAAATGTCATGATCTTGAAGGATTTGTTATTATGTTACGAAGTGCTATAAATAGGTGATTGTCACGAAACAATTAAAACACAGGCACTAGCGATTTAAATATAAAATGTGTAATTTAGTAATATAAAAAAAGCATCAGAATAAAGACAATACTGTTATCTACCTTGCACAATGCGTAATTTCAACATGACAATGAATTATATTTCTATTTTACTGCATTTTCTGCTGAAATTCTCATTTCCTCAATCTGTCCAGCTATGTTTGAATGTGTTACACATGTGGACAAAATTGTTGGTACCCTTCGGTCAATGAAAGAAAAACTCACAATGGTCACAGAAATAACTTTAATCTGACAAAAGTAATAATAAATAAGAATTCTACGAATGTTAACCAATGAAAGTCAGACATTGCTTTTCAACCATGCTTCAACAGCCTGGACAAAAATGATGGTACCCCTAACTTAATAGTTTGTTGCACAACCTTTTGAGGCAATCACTGCAATCAAACGATTCCTGTAACTGTCAATGAGACTTCTGCACCTCTCTGCAGGTATTTTGGCCCACTCCTCATGAGCAAGCTGCTCCAGTTGTTTCCGGTTTGAAGGGTGCCTTTTCCAGACAGCATGTTTCAGCTCCTTCCAAAGATGCTCAATAGGATTGAGGTCAGGGCTCATAGAAGGCCACTTTAGAATAGTCCAATGTTTTCCTCTTAGCCATTCTTGGGTGTTTTTAGCTCTGTGTTTTGGGTCATTGTCCTGTTGCAAGATCCATGACCTGCGACTGAGACCCAGCTTTCTGACACTGACCAGCACATTTCTCTCTTGAATCCCTTGATAGTCTTGAGATTTCATTGTACCCTGCACAGATTCAAGACACCCTGTGCCAGATGCAGCAAAGCAGCCCCAGAACATAACAGAGCCTCCTCCATGTTTCACAGTAGGGACAGTGTTCTTTTCTTGATATGCTTCATTTTTCCGTCTGTGATCATAGAGCTGATGTGCCTTGGCAAAAAGTTAAATTTTTGTCTCATCTATCCATAGGACATTCTCCCAGAAGCTTTGTGGCTTGTCAACATGTAGTTTGGCATATTCCAGTCTGGCTTTTTTATGATTTGTTTTCAACAATGGTGTCCTCCTTGGTCGTCTCCCATGTAGTCCACTTTGGCTCAAACAAAGACGGATGGTGCGATCCAACACTGATGCTCCTTGAGCATGAAGTTCACCTTGGATCTCTTTAGAAGTCTTTCTGGGCTCTTTTGTTACCATTCGGATTATCCGTCTCTTTGATTTGTCATCAATTTTCCTCCTGCGGCCACGTCCAGGGAGGTTGGCTACAGTCCCATGGGTCTTAAATTTCTGAATAATATGTGCAACTGTAGTCACAGGAACATCTAGCTGCTTGGAAATGGTCTTATAGCCTTTACCCTTAGCATGCTTGTCTATAATTTTCTTTCGAATCTCCTGAGACAACTCTTTCCTTCGCTTCCTCTGGTCCATGTTGAGTGTGGTACATACCATGTCACCAAACAACACAGTGACTACCTGGAGCCCTATATATAGGCCCACTGACTGATTACAAGATTGTAGACACCTGTGATGCTAATTAGTGGACACACCTTGAATTAACATGTCCCTTTGGTGACATTATTTTCAGTATTTTCTAGGGGTACCATAATTTTTGTCCAGGCCTGTTCCATGAGTTTATTTTTCTTAAATAATTCTGTTGAAGCATGGCTGAAAAGCAATGTCTGACTTTCATTGGTTAACATTCATATATTTTTTTTAAATTATTACTTTTGTCAGATTAAAGTTATTTCTGTGACCATTGTGAGTTTTTCTTTCATTGACCGAAGGGTACCAACAATTTTGTCCACGTGTGTATGTTGTAATTTAAACAAATTAATATACATTAAGAAATATATATAATAAGTGGATCTTCTACTAGTTTATTTTAGAAATAAAAAATTTTCAGAAAATAAAAATCTGAATATTAATTTATTATAATAATGAAAAAAAAAGTCGATGTGTCCATGCCTGATGTTCTCATCCTTTGCAACACTTTTTAAGGACTGTTTAAATACGCATACAGAATTAAAATAAAGTTTGATTATGAGCACATGGGATAGCATGTGAGAAGATGATTAAGCACATGAGACAGTTACTTTAAGAGGATACCAGATAAGATCATCTCATTATACCGCTCCAGTTAAATATTGAAATAATCTATTGTCAGAATGTTAACACAACAATTTGATTCTCATTACCGAAAGAGGAAGTTTCCTACATTTTTATTTTGAAATGGTTAGAATTAGGCTTAGTGAAATTACATGGTGATGTCATGCTGTTTTCTGCTAAATCAGGATATGCTCAAAATTTAAGCAAAACCCTGAGGATTGCGTCAAAGGTCAAAGCTCAAGGATATAATCCAGATAAGACATTAGCTCCTCATTTAACTTTCATAATCAGACAACAAACAAACAACAAAAACAACAACAACAAAAAAACACAACAAGGAAAACAAAAGCTGGCTGCTGCTGGACTTCTCTTAGATCAAAGAACATGATATGCTCAGTGCCAATATTTTTATGCTCTTACTATTTTTTACACGCCTCTTTCTATGTAAATAATTACAGCCTTAAGTCTGTTTGGATTTTTTCTACCAATTTTGCGCACTTGGACTAAACAATATTTTCCCACTGTTCTTACAGAAATGTTCAAGCTCAGTGAAATTACATGGTGATCATCGGAGGACTGCAGTCTTAAAGTTTTTCCCACAGAATTTCAGTAGGGTTAAAGTCTGAGATATGACTTGACCATGTAAGGATTTTCCCTTTTTTTCACTATGGTCAATTTGGCGGTATGCTTCAGGACATTGTCATGTTGAAAAATGAATCATGTTCCCATCTGCAACTTTCTGACAGAGGGCAGCAGATTTTCCTCAAGAATTTGACTGTATTTTTTCAACCATCCATTTTCCCCCATGTTCCAGTTCTCGCTAAAGTAAAAAACACCCCACAACAGGATACTACCATTTCCCTGCTGAAAACTTTGTGAAAACTAATATTTGTACAGTCGTGGCCAAAAGTTTTGAGAATGACACAAATATTAGTTTTCACAAAGTTTGCTGCTAAACTGCTTTTAGATCTTTGTTCCAGGATTTTCTGTGATGTACTGAAATATAATTACAAGCACTTTATATGTTTCAAAGGCTTTTATCGACAATTACATGACATTTATGCAGAGTCAGTATTTGCAGTGTTGGCCCTTCTTTCTCAGGACCTCTGCAGTTCGACTGGGCTGCTCTCAACCACCTTCTGGGCCAAATCCTGACTGATAGCAACCCATTCTTTCATAATCACTTCTTGGAGTTTGTCAGAATTAGTTGGTTTTTGTTTGTCCACCCACCTCTTGAGGATTGACCACAGGTTCTCAATGGGATTAAGATCTGGGGAGATCACTTAGTTATCACTTTTGCCTTATGTTCCTAGGTGCTCCATCGTGCTGGAAAATGCATTGTTCTTCACCAAACTGTTGTTGGATTGTTGGAAGAAGTTGCTGTTGGAGGGTGTTTTGGTAGCATTCTTTATTGATGGCTGTGTTTTTGGGCAAAATTGTGAGTGAGCCCACTCCCTTGGATGAGAAGCAACCCCACACATGAATGGTCTCAGGATGCTTTACTGTTGGCATGACACAGGACTGATGGTAGCGCTCACCTTTTCTTCTCCGGACAAGCCTTTTTCCAGAGCAAGCTCTGGACTGGTGGCACTCCAATCCCGCAGCTGAATCCTCTTTAGGAGACGTTCCTGGCGCTTGCTGGACTTTCTTGAACGCCTTGAAGCCTTTTTAACAATAATTGAACCTCTTTCCTTGAAGTTCTTGATGATCCTATAAATTGTTGATTTAGGTGCAATCTTAGTAGCCACAATATCCTTGCCTGTGAAGCCATTTTTATGCAACGCAATGATGGCTGCACGCGTTTCTTTGCAGGTCACCATGGTTAACAATGAAAGAACAATGATTTCAAGCATCACCCTCCTTTTAACATGTCAAGTCTGCCATTCTAACCCAATCAGCCTGACATAATGATCTCCAGCCTTGTGCTCGTCAACATTCTCACCCGAGTTAACAGGACGATTGAAATGATCTCAGCAGGTCCTTTAATGACAGCAATGAAATGCAGTGGAAAGTTTTTTTTTTCTGGATTAAGTTACTTTTCATGGCAAAGAAGGACTATACAATTCATCTGATCACTCTTCATAACATTCTGGAGTATATGCAAAATGCTATTATAAAAATGTAAGCAGCAACTTTTCCAATTTCCAATATTTATGTAATTCTCAAAACTTTTGGCCACGACTGTACCGTACTGGGGAAAAACTGTTCCTCACACCAGGCCAGCAGGTGGCGGTATTGCACCTAAAAGTTGGCTGCCAGCCGCGAAAAGAAACTAACAGAAGAAGACAGACGTAAAAACGCTGCTTACAGTTCTTGTTAAGGACAAACGTTTTGTATCCAGACTGATATATCTGCAGTTATGGACGGAGCTGGAGAAGAGTTTATGAAATATCGCTCTCCGCTGGTCTCTCGGTACGCCAGCAAAGAAATGGCATTTAACTTCAGCGACAAAAACAAGTTTACAACGTGGAGGAAATTATGGATTTATCTGGCAAAAGCAGAGAAGGTTGTATTTATATTCTTTTCCTCTAAAAAGTATTTTTTTAATTGTTAGTCCTGTTTCGAAAGCAGCGTTTAAATGTCATGATCTTGAAGGAGTCGTTCAGCTCGTGTTACAAAGTGCTATAAATAGTTTGAAGGAGGCCCGTCTTCACTAGGAATGAGAATCACTTAACCTTCTGCATGTCTCCATGTTTAACTCCTCACTTGTATCTTTACAGAAGTATATTCACATGCATAGTAATTTTGTGTGCATAGAAAATAATCCTGCCTCCATTCAAAGCGTTTCAGGCCCTGAAAAAAAAAACAGCTTTATTTACCCAATATAATGTACATTGAAACACGGAAGTAAGATTGATAGTAAGTAGTTACTGCGACTTTTACTTCGATGCTGTAATTCACATTGGGGCACGATTATTTTCACTGCACATGGGTCCTTGCAAACAAAACGCTGCATGTACAGTATCCACGTGAATATCCTTCCTTAAAGATATAGGTTAGAAGTTAATTGATGAGTTATGCAGAAAGATCATTAAAACCCTACTGAACCCCCTTTATGAACCGGAACTGAACCCAGTTTTTGCTCGCGCGTCCTGATAGAGCTGTTCAAGCTCAGTGAAATTGACTGTTGGAGGGTTGTAGGCTTATTTTTCCCACAGGTTTTCAATAGGGTTCAAGTCTTAGCTGTGACCTGGCCATGATAGGATTTTCTCTATTTTCTTCATCTACTGCAGTGTGCTTTATCAGCCGGTACGATATTCTCATGATACCTCCTGTAGGTGCCAATTCAGTTAATATTGAAATTAGATATTACATTTTCTTCGATTGTGTAGCGATTTTAGTGTGGTGAACCTTAAAAAATAAAGTTGTCATAAGTCGAAGGTTTTTTATTTATTTATTTGTTTATTTATTAAACCTTATCTCTATTCAACAGCTTCACAACTGAATTGAACATACAACATTAAATGTAGTCTATTCCTTATAACATTAGTTTTCTCCCTTAAAAAGCCAGAGCAGCATTTAGACTATACAATCACGATCGTGTCCTTTTACAAAGATGTACAATTTGGGATCACTTTTAAGCTTTGTTGAGTAGGTGTGTGTGAGTGATTGAGAGAGTGTGTGTGTGTGTGTACACAGGTTCCAGTAGGTCAGCAGCTATAGTGTATCTAAAGTCCAAATCTACAATCATCTACTTGCTGGTTAGTAGTTCTGACCTGTTTCGTATCCTGTTTTTTTCCAACCAGTTTGTACAATGTTTCTACCCTAAATAGATTTTGGGTTGCGTTACTGCCACAAATTATTATTATTATAACAAAAACAATAATAATAATATTTAGTATTATTTTTGTTATTACTTTGCCAATTTCTGTCTGTCATTGCATAAAAACCCTGTACTCTGGGCATGACTTTACATGACCTCTGGGGTGTGTGCTGTGGTGTCTGGCACTGGGATGTTGGCAACGTATCCTTGCTGTGGGTTGTAGGGTGAGGCCTCCTTGGATTAGACTTGTTTGTTCGGTGCATTCCATAGATGCTAGATCAGATGGAGATCTAGGGAATTTTGAGGCCAGATCAACAGCTTTGAACTTTTTGTCTGCTAAGCCCCATATGTAGTAGGTTGTGATGCACTGGGAGTTCGGATACCTTTGTATTATTGCTAGCTAGGGCTGCAACAACTAATCGATAAAATCGATAATGAAATTCGTTGTCAACGAATGCTGTTATCGATTAGTTGGACTGCTCATGTTACTGAGGAGCGCGACCACAAGATGCACAAATACACAAAGATACACACAGATACACAGCCGCTCGCGCAATGGAGGTTACAGAAGCGTCTGCAGGGAAAAGCGCGCGCCTATGGCGTTATATTCCTGCCACAATTCTGAACGCGCGGTTTGACATTTTGAGAGCAGTCAAAGCACTCTATGCACGTGCAGTGTCTCCACTGTGCGCTCAACAGCTCTGCGCGTGCAACGTCTCCCCTGCTCGCTCAACATGTTCTCCACGCACGCGCGATTTCGCGATTCTGTGCGCGCTCGACTCTGCCTTAACAAGCAACATTTATTTTCTGTGCGCACTTGACTCTAACTGTACGCTCCCTCAACTTTGTCCAGTGTTACAAAACTGCCACAAAACCATCCAATCACAGACTTCCACACACGGCGTCTGATTGGCTATTCCTTCTCTATCAGCTGGCAATATCTGCAATTATTGTTAAAATGCTGTATTTTGCGTACACACATGCTGTTATTTATTTATTTTTAGGAAGAGACAAGTCAGCATAAGTGAGTTCATTCAAAAAAGAATCCCCCATGCACTCCACAACAAGCAGCCACTATAACAGATCCAATATAATAAGAGTACAACAATTGTTTTGTTTTCGTATTTATTTATTCATTTATATTTTGGATATTTAGAGGAGTTTTACTGTTCAAAAACAAACTTTGTCTTTAATTTAAAAATTAAAGATCATTAATCTCTATATGTGGCTTTTTAATTTTTAAAGTTTATTTTTATACATAACAACTGCCCTGATTTATGGTTTTATATAGTTAACTATAAGCAAAACATTAAATTAAAGAAGCGTGCAGTTTTTATCCGATTAATCGATTATTTTGCCCAACTAATCGATTATCAAAATAATCGTTAGTTGCAGCCCTATTGCTAGCTTTAGCATTTTTTTAGAGCAATTTTGTCTACATTGGCTTTTCTGTAGGGTAGGACAGGAAGGACTAGAGTACTGTGTTTCAATATATACTTTCTCAAAAGAAAGATTAGTGTACAGCAGTATAAACATTTTCCAAGCATATAGAAGCTTAATTTCCTTTTCAGTTGTGAAAGGACGGAGTCTAAAATTGACTTGCTCTTTTTATGACGCTCCCAGACTAAGATATTTATCTGTGTCTCTCACTCCAGGAGCTGGGGCTGCCCATCACTGATGTGCAAGTGAGTGAGATGGAGGCTCACGTGGAGGACATCGACTTCGCCATGGCAGCTGAGGAAGAGCGCAAGCTTCGGCACGATGTCATGGCCCACGTCCACACTTTCGCCCACTGCTGCCCTACCGCAGCTCCCATTATCCACCTGGGTGCTACCTCCTGCTATGTGGGAGACAACACAGTAAGAGGGAACTCGTACCTGCTACCATGGAGGAAGAATCATACGGATATTTTACTGTCTAAAGCTGGAGTGTATTAATAATCTCATTAAGTGGCCAGAAGTCATCAGGAAACGTAAATACAGAAACAGTCCAAATGTTTGAGCTAATGGAATTAATACAACACAAACTCTCCTCTCACTAGGACCTGATTATGCTCCGTGATGGATTCGACATCCTGCTGCCCAAGGTGACAGTAACTATGTATTATTATTATTATTATTTTTGCTTTATTAAAATTAACAAAACCTTGCATGACAGAAAAAACAAATGACTGTTATTTTATTCTCTCTTTGTCCCTCCAGCTGGCTCGAGTTATTGATAGATTAGTGAACTTTGCTGAAAAGTATGTCGACCTGCCCACTCTTGGCTTCACCCACTACCAGTGAGTGTGTTTCCTCTCCTCACAGTTAATGTCCACATTTATGTATAAATGTCTGTTGATTTATTGGACATGGCTATGATATTTATTTAACCCCCCTGTTTGACGTTTTACTCTCAGGCCTGCTCAGTTGACTACAGTGGGCAAGCGAGCGTGTTTATGGCTGCAGGATTTGCTCATGGACATGCGCAACCTCCAGAGAGCTCGAGAGGATCTGCGTTTCCGAGGGGTGAAGGGTACCACAGGGACCCAAGCCAGCTTCCTGCAGCTCTTCCAGGGGGATCATGATAAGGTGAACACACAGTGTGAAATGTAGGAGCTACCTCTCAACACATAAGCCAGGATCAGTCAGGGTGCACGAGGCCCGAACATGATGTTTATTACTGAATACTTGAATCTATAATCTAATAAATAGCTTAAATAATATTGTTCAAATAGACATAATGAGATTAATATTTAGATAGTTGGATTATGTTTCTAAACCAATCTGTAATCCATAGATTTTAGTTAAAGATAAAAACAGTCCCTGATTTGTTCAGAATCGCAGTATCAATCCAGTGATTTTAATTTTTTAATCATTAAATACATGTTGAATCTTTCGAATAGAAATTTTTATAGAAACCTTTTCCTCCTTTGTCATTAATATTGATCCTCTTGTTTTTTTCAAAAGGGCACACGCTGTGTTGAACGTCTCGAAAAATCTCCACTACTTTGGAACAGAATAAAATCCGTCCGCAAACATGCTCCATTCAAAATCAATACAAAAATCTGCAGTAAAGCAGAAAAAAAACTCCTGAGTTTGTCTCTTGTGCGATATCACTCTATTTTGCATGCACACCTATGAGTCCTATTTCACAATTAATATCAAAGCTGGTTCTCTTGACTACTCAAAAAAGGAGATAATCAATTAATCAACAAATAGAACCTTTTTGCAGGTAAGTTTTGTTTGGGACCTGACACTAAAACGAAATTTGACTTTGTACAGGAGATCAGGTTACGTTCTGTGTGTGAGTCAGCCGTGCAGGGACGGGCGTTTAAGACAAATGTACCTTCTTCACAATTTCTCCAGGAATTGTCCTTCATTAATATCAATGTTATTATTTCTCTGTCAGGTGGAGGAGTTGGATAGAAAGGTGACTGAGATGGCTGGATTTAAAAAGTGAGTGTGATTACAGGCATGTGAAGGTCTATACACCCAGCTAAATCCTAATAATATTGATGTCAGTGACATTTACATTTTTTATTTTTATTTATAAATTTTTTTTATTTGTTCAGGATTCAGTTGATGTGTCTTGTCATCATTAACCTGTTTTAGGTCGTACTTGGTCACGGGACAGACATACAGCCGCAAAGTGGACGTTGACTCTCTGACTGTGCTTGCTAGCCTGGGAGCCACCGTACACAAGGTTAGTGTGTCTCTCTCTTTCTCTCTCTCTCTCTCTCTCTCTCACACTCACACACACACACACTGCTTCTTATCTTAACTGACATTTTTCAAGAAAAATAGTCAACTTGCACAAAGCAATACCATTTATTTATTTTAGGAGTTAGCTCAGAATCTATCTAGCAATCATGTTATCGATTGTCACTTATTTAATACTTGTTTACACTGAAAATCTAATAATACTTTTTACACATTATGTACGTGAATTGAAAAAGCACAACAGCATATCCTTGCAGTAGTCTCTAACGTGTGTTAATGTGTGTTTTGGATCTTGTACTGTAGATTTGTACTGATATCCGCCTGCTGGCTAACCTGAAAGAGATCGAAGAACCGTTTGAGAAGGAGCAGATCGGCAAGTGAAGTTTTGCTGAACATCTAGTATAAAACCGAGCAGCACGCTGTACCTGTGGATGCAGTGTCTGGGTGCTTGATTCAAAACTATCCTACAGTGTTTTGTTCATGTGTTCAGGTTCGAGCGCTATGCCTTATAAGAGGAACCCGATGCGTGCAGAACGCTGCTGTAGTCTGGGTCGCCACCTGGTGGCGCTGGTGTCTGATCCACTGCAGACCGCCTCTGTGCAGTGGCTGGAAAGAACTCTTGATGACAGCGCAAACAGGTACTACGTACACACAGTGTTGCATGGACGTAGGCAAGACTGATTTAAAATGACCTCAGGATGGGATTTGATCTACAAAATAAAGAGTCGATTTTTTTGCTATTGATATTTAGTGATGTATAATAAAAGCTGCTCATATTTTGTCAAATACTTTAATTAAATTTAGTTTTTAGCAACTCACTCTTTACCTTGTAGGCACAGACTTGAAAAAAAAAAATCTTATTAGTTGCAATAGTTTTTTTTTTTATTACTTTCACTCCGTTGACTCTTTTTTTTTTTCTTCGTTTTTTTTTTTCCTTAAACCAGACCATAGTGTCTAATCCAGGCTAATCTCTGTTAGACCTGCCTACTTTATAGTAACTGGAAACTCCAGCATTGAAATGAAATTTCTACAAATTATTGTGACCTTAGAGGCAGTTCTTTGTGAGGGAATTCAAATAGACAAATAAGACAGCACCTAAATTTTGAAGGTCTTTGCAGGTGATATATTTTTTATTCCAGTTTGTTAATTATTTAGTTTCATGTGTAAAACAATACTTTTTACTAATAATATTCACCCTTTTTATTGAGTTTTAGCTACAGCAAATCTTTCCAGTATTGCTAAATTGTGTGTGTGTGTTTAGGAGAATCTCCCTGCCCGAGTCCTTCCTGACTGCTGACATCATCCTCAGCACCCTACAGAATATCACCGAGGGTCTGGTGGTCTATCCTAAGGTTGTTCTGTTCATGTGTACAGTTCAATGTATCCTGTATGTAATTTAATAAAGAACTAAATGCCTTATACCTTTCTAAACTCTTGATTCTCTTGCTTTGCTGTTAATCTAACATTTCTGCTGCCTTCTGCAGGTGATCGAGAGGCACATCCGCCACGAGCTGCCCTTTATGGCTACTGAGAACATCATCATGGCCATGGTGAAGGCAGGAGGGAACAGGCAGGTATGAACATCTTTATAGCCTTATTGGTTAGTTCTATTGATCAGTGCTTTGCTTTGTGTACCAGGTCTTTATATCTTGATGTTAACCACATTCCTTTTTTTGGCCACCTCTGTCTACCCCTGAGAGCAGGATTGTCATGAGAAGATCCGAGTGTTGTCTCAGCAGGCGGCAGCTGTGGTGAAGCAGGAAGGTGGAGATAATGATTTCCTGGCTAGGGTGCAGGCTGACCCCTACTTCGCTCCTGTACTTAACCAGCTAGACGCCCTACTGGACCCTAAAACCTTTATTGGCCGAGCACCACAACAGGTTCAGACACCCACACTCTTTATCATAGTGTTGTACTAAAGGCTATCCATATCCAGCAGTATTTCCTGTGACATGATGCCCCCTAAAACCTGAGGTTATGTTTACAGGTTCAGGCTAGTGACTGGTTCAAGGAATAAAATAATACAAGGATAAAACTTATAAATTGAGAGGCATACCTGATGTTTTTCCTGATTGTGGTATTTCACTTTCACAGAGTGGATTTTTTTTTAAAGGGAGCACTAACACCTAAACATAGCCCAAAGTGTCATTAGGTGGCATTAGGTAGGATGTTAAGCTCCATTGTGTTGTCTATATCAATGGTTCTTAACTCTGGTTCAGGAGGATTCCATGCCCTAAACACTCGATTTAACTAACAGCTGTTTCTGAATTGAAGTGTTTTTGATGAAGCAGGGGAAAAACTAAATTGTGCAGGACAAGGGGTACTCTGGGACCAAAATAAAGAAGCTCTTTAGGATGACTTAACTACAACATGGCATGTTATTTGAGTCACAGAGAAGATTTGTGAACTAATGGTTTAAAAGGCATCACTGTTGGTAAGGGGGTGGGGGGTATAAATTTAAAGTTTATAACAGAAAAATATTTTTAGAATGAGACTAAACTTTGGCAGACATTTTCCACACGTCAGACGATTTTGCCTTCTGAAATGATTTCAGCCCGAGGCATTTCTCAATTTGTCAGTGACTATGAGGGTAATGGGGGTGACCAAGAGTATCAGGGATATTTGGAGCAGTATTAATTGTTTGTTGGTGAAAACCTGATAAAATGACTGTATACAAGATTGCAGAATCTTGCTACATCATGCAGTAAAAAAAGCACAACTTGTGATTTACATACAAAATTTACTCATCTTCTTCTGTCTCACAGGTTGCCAGATTTCTCTCTGAAGAGGTGAAACCTGTCCTCGAGCCCTATAAGAGCAACATGGATGTGAAGATTGAACTGGAACTCTGACACAGACAGAGACGGGCAAATTATTATTATTTGAACCTGACAGTAAAGCTGAAAAACAGTGTTATGATTTCATTTTGTTGCTATCTGATGGACAACTGTTTTCGAATGTATTTGGTCATTATGATGCTGCTTTACAACATGACATAAAAACAGTGATGCTGTGTAACGCACATTATTTTGGTACCTTGAGAGAGAGAGAAAAAAAAAGTCTTGTCCAAAACAACAGTCACAGCACTTAACAAGGGACTGAATGTGTAGGTGAAGTTTCTCGATAATATGTAATTAATTAAGGTGTGTACAGGTGGTGACCTATTAGGTCAGTAATAAGTAGCTTAATCAGTCAGTGGAGAGAACCTCACAGCAAGGTAAATTTTATCAGGGTCATAGTCAAAAGAACAGTACTGTCAAACGCAGTCATCTGCCATTTTTTTTAACTAGGCCGCCTAAAATGTAACTTTAAAAAAAGTTATATTGTACATGACCATTATCTGTGCTAATGTGTGTTTTTAGAGACTGGCACGGTTTTGTGATGTTTGGCCTGATAAAGTTCATCACTTTTACACAGCACAACACAATGCTTTGCAACTCAATGCAAAAGCTTGAAACTTGCTCAAAAACCATAATTTATCTCTCTCAAATGATTGCCAATGGACATATCAGGGCCATCAGAACGACAAGTACTTGTGTACTTTTTATGAACAAGGTCGACCAAAAAGCTTGATTACCTTGTCAGTATAACATTTTACACTGCATGTAAGCATTTTATGAAGGTTTAATTAAAAAAATTGCACAAAATTGCACTTTGTCTTTATGGCATTTGTCTATTTTAGCAGTACAACGTTTAATGTTGGTGTATGTAGAAGATTGATTGCAAGAGATTAGACCGAATTCACTTTCAAGCTTCTCACTGATTGTACTTGATTGTTGACGGACCATGTCGTTGCGATACAAAAAAGCTAAAGATAAAAAATAAAAGATTAAATTAGAAATGTACATGAAGGAAGCATTCATTAGAGAGAACTGTACATGCAGTGCAGTGTAAGGAATTACTGTTCTATGAGGCGCCGAATAGGGCTTAAATCAAACTTCACTCATGCACACACATATGAAACACTTGCACACACATATATGAAACAGTCACACATCTATATATACTACTAACTGCTCACACAACTACATATGAAATGCGCGCACACATATATGCAAACTCTCCATGCACACACACCTATGAGATGCACGTACATACACAAAATCTCCCTGCGCACACTCACCTATGAGACGCGCACAAACAAGGGAATTCCTATAAGTCATTACAATATGTATTATAATTATTTTCGAGGAGAACACCATATAAACAGGACACAATAATTTAATTTTAATTTAATTAAGAAATATTTAGTATTACATAGACTAGTAATCTGTATAAATAAATAAATCTCCGTACATCTTGTAAATTAATCGAATCATTTATTCATAAGTTATAAACGTTTCAAAACGTTATATATTTCAGTGTCAGTTTTTTTTCAATAAATATTCTATATTTACTGCCCGTAGCGTGAAATTTCCACAGCAGCAGAGACGGGTAGCCAAGGTGCTTATGTTACTATGGTAACGCATGCAGGAAGTGACGTTGCAGGGTGTTCCGAATGGCGGAATTTTGAAGAGTGAAGTTCCCTTAACAGACATTCCCCCACATGGAGTAGGGTGCAGGGTGTAGTCATTTCAATGTATATGGAGTTGCTGATTCATTCTCTCGGATTAGTAGTACCATTTTTAAATAGACCGTCACTGGACAGTTTAGAAGACAGCGAGTGGTTTATTTATCATCACCACAAAAGGATCCGACATATTAGCCACAGATTCCGTGCTTCAATTTTCTTTTTCCTAAACATCACCTGCGTTTTGTGCCGCTGCAATATTCAGACATTATGTGGACAGTTGTGAATATGCCTTGTGATTGAGCAGTGATGATCATTACTACTACCAATCATGGAGTATGAAGCGACAAATCCGTCTACACTGAAATGCCTTCCGGTTACACTGAGAATTTCATATGTGTGTGTGCGTGCATCTCATAGGTGTGTGTGTTTGTAGAGTTTGTATATATGTGCGCGCGTCTCATATGTAGTTGTGTGAGCAGTTAGTAGTATATATAGATGTGAGACTGTTTCATATGTGTGTGTGCATGAGTGAAGTTTGATTTAAGCCCTATACGGCGCCTCATATTGTTCTGTTATTCTACACGTCCCGATTTTCCTATCTGCCAGGCCACTGGTTCTCACATAATGCATGCAAAGCAGCCTGGTATTTCAGAGAACTGGTTGATCATTGATTGATGTAACATTTTAAACATTACCCTCCATTGTTGAAGTCAATATCCACCATTTTATCAATTTAAAAAACACATGAACAGGAAAAAAAAAACTATAGTAAATATGACCGTTGAAGGGCGCATTGTACTGCCATCTCCTGGACAAATTTTGTGTAGCAACTACATCGTAACATTGCAAGCAGCACAATTAATACGTACATGCAGCAGCTGCAGCGGTCAAGGAAATGTATTTTGCACATAATCAACATCTCTGAATCTTTGAAAATGAACTGAAGTGTGCACGAGCCTTTACTTAAGCGCCGAACAATTCGGTCACGTGATTCCGGCTAACGGGAGGCTTCGGTTGTCATTAGTCACGTGACTCTCAGAGACCCGACACGCGCCTCTAGCGAGGCTTCATTTGGACACGCCCGCTTCTGCTTGATACAAGCTTCGGAGCTTCTGTCTCATAGTAACATCACTAAGAAGCAGTAAAATACTGATTACACATGATTTTGATCAACATGACACAAGCAGGTGATAATGTAGGAAACAGCACAGTTCTACATAATCATTTGCACAAATGTACGAAAGCATTTGCAATTTCTTTACAAGAATGAGAAATTGTTTTTATGACGTGCAGAAGGGACTAGACAATGTGAAGTTTGTGCACTGGAAATGCATAATTGTTGATGCAGAAAAACTTTCCGTATTTTATTGTTATGTCAGGAGCCCTTTAAAGTACTCAGATCTTTCCACGGTGGCAGTGTCACTTTGGAGCTTTCCGTTCTCTCTTTTTGCCCAGGGAATGACTGTTCATATTTGCTACAACATTAGAGATTACATGAACTAACTTGTCTTACACACATTCCACATCATTGAGTGTTAGGGTGCAGCAGACGAAAAAGCTCAGAGTTCGGATCGTATCACCTTTTTGTGTGTGTCAGGAATCAGGTAATTTTTCAGATAAAAGAAATATGAGAGGTGCGGGGGCAAATATAATCTTGCCTTCCATTTGTTGCTTGTAGAAGTTAAAGAACACTTAAAGCAACTTCCTCACATTAAATGAAAACAACATTCAAGATGCACAATGTTTAATAAAATCATTAAAAGTCAATACTCAACTGTTAAATTAGGCAAGAGGCCTAATTGGTGGTGGTGGTGGTGGTGGTGAGGGGGGGGGGGGGTTAGTCTTAAATCACATGATTGAATCAAAGGAAAGGTAAATTTCTAGCTCAGTTTGATTTTTTTTAGTTTATTCAGTCTGTGTCTCCAAAGAAGTTGGGCCAGCAAAACAATATTCATTCATTCATTCAGCATTTATTTACTTGAAATTTTTACAGTGTAGTAATAGTCACTTTAAATCTGCAGCAAGTATTTCAACCTTTGGGCTCTAGAAATAGCCTCTAAAATGTCAATCCTTTGTTTAAAGGAAAAATCTTTTACAAATATATCTTCAGTAAGTATTTGATTCTTTACATTCTAGTAATAGTATAGTAAGGGTAACAATGTAAAAATATGTGGTAACTATTTCAATCCTTAGTTTCAAGGAACATTAAAATATATATATATATATATATATATATATATATATATATATATATATATATATATATATATATATATCTGTGGTCAGTATTTCAACTATTACGCTCTAATAATAGTTTCTAATAATATCTGTGGTAATTATTTCAATCTTTACATTCTAATAAAAATAGTCTCTTAAAAATACCTGTAGTGAGGAGTTCAATCCTTGTCTCTATGTATAGTCTCTAAAAATATTTGTGGTATTTCAATCTTTCATTTCTAATGATGTCTCTAATAAATATCTATTCAATTCTTTGCTCTACAATTATCGTCTTAAAATATACATGGTAAGTATAGTCCTTAGTTTCTAGGACCAGTCTCTTACAAAATATCAGCAGCAGGTATTTTTAATCTTTACATTGTAGTAATTGTCTCAAAAAATATCTGTAGTAATTATTTCCTGATCTTCCCGGCCTAGTAATAGGTTCTAAAAATATCTGCTGTAACTAGCTAATTCTTTATGTTTTAGTAATAATTTCTTAACAAATATCTGTGGCATGTATTTTAATCTTTGGAGTCTTTTAATCCTTTCGCTTAGGGAATATTCTCTAAAGCATAACTGTGGTAAGTAGTCCAGCCCTTAGATCTAGAAATAGTTTCCTTAAAATGTCTGTAATAAGAATTTCACTCCTTTTTTTCTAGGAACACTCTCTTGAAAATATCTGCAGTATTTCAATCTTGACTCTAATTGATTCTAAAAATTATATAGGGTAAGTATTTCAATCTATGTTCTAGTAATAGTTTCTTTAAAACATCTGCAGTAAGTATTTAAATCTTTACGTTCTAGTAATAGTTTCTTTAAAATATCTGCGGTAAGTATTTTGATATTCACATTCAAGTAATAGTTTCTTTAAAAAATCTGCTCGAAGTATTTCAATCATTTGTCTCTAAAAAATGCTAGAGTGTCTATTAAAAAAAATAAATCTAGATGTTCTTACACCTGAGTTATTCTCTTGAAGCGATGACTAAAGACATGACAGTTTTTACTAGGTACTGTATTTAAGTTAATTCCTCTCACTTCCCAAACTTTTTTTACGAAAAGTGTCTGACTACTAGTTAGTAACCTAGTAACCCAGTGTATATCTAATATATCCAAACTTCAAAGCATTTCTGTGACCTGACTCTACTTTATCATCAAGCTTTATGTTCATATTGCAGGTGCAATTTTATAACTATTCAGGTATCTCAGAGGTTTCTATGTGCAACCCTGGGCCTTTCTACTTACTTGTTCTAGGGTTTCATATTCACATAGTGCAAGTGGTAGCCTCTTAAATTGGCAAGTCAGAGATTGCTTTCAAAATGTACCTAACTTTCAATAGAGGACAAATCATATAAATCAAATGCACTTATTTATAGAACTAATAAGGAATATTCAGGAAATATGGATATATTCATACATCACACTTAACAACGTTAAATGAATACTCGACAACATTAAGACAGCTTCCAAAGGTTAACTTTGCTATTTAATACTGTTGTGGATTAAGCTAATGTTTTGAGTTGTCATGTCCCAGTTTACTATAGGTGAAGTAGTGTTACCTTGCTGAGATTCATGCTAAAAGCAAGGCACCTAAGAGGGAAAAAGTTTAAAGAAGCTCTGTAAGGCTCTTGCAACAGGTACTCGAGAGCAGGTGCCTCATCCTCAAGCTGCAGCGACCCATACAGAGAGAAAGCTTATGCATACAGAAACTCAGAGAGTCAATGATGTAGTTAGCACTGAATGTTCTGTGAGTTGTCTGGTTCATGGTTACTCACAACTTCTCATAAACTCATAAATTCTTGTTACTAATAAGAATGTGTGAGATGTCTGCATCATAGTAGCAGCAGTTTGTCTATAGACGATTGCTAGTTCTATGTTAACTTCCTTTTATGGTTATGATCTTAGAAACAACAGGAACCCCAACTATGAAAAGTGTGTGTGTGTGTGTGTGTGTGTGTGTGTGTGTGTGTGCGTGCGTGCGTGTGTGTGTGTGTGCGTGCGTGCGTGTGTGTGTGTGTGTGAGAGAGAGAGAGAGAGTGGGTGTGGATATGTGTTAACTCTTAGCACAATTAACCACATTTCTGTAAAATGTATGGTGACTGTTAATGGTGAAAAACAAAGCTTTGTTGTTAAGGAACTGTTGTAAGAACATACAGTAAGTCACAGAGCCAGGGCACATAAGGAACTTTCATTTAAATAGATTCTGTTCTGCGATTGGAAGCTTTTGGGTATGCTGGTCCTTGTAGCCATTTGTTTTCTTTAGAACGATTTTGCTTAGTTATTTGTCTATCTTACATTTCTTTATTTTGCTTAAGTTGTAATCGCTTGCATATAAAGTCAATAAAAGGACTCCCGCCCATTGCAAGGATAGTACTACAGCTGCTGTGTCTCAAAGACATTCTTTTGAGTATGGGAAAGACAATCCCAGGGGTGAGTGTGAATTATTCTCATGCTTATCTTTACAGAGTTTGACACCGAGAGTGGTTTGCCCTAGCCGGTAAATATAGCTTTTTGGGGGAACATTTATCACAGGCAGCACAGTCGGCTAAGCAAGCTCTTAGCTACCCAACAGTTCAGCTATCTGAAATTTCACCAGCTTAGCCACCATGCAAGCAAAACGATCCTGTACATTGTTAATTTAAGGAGAAAAGCATAACTTTGTCTTTTTGTTTGAACTCTATGTGCGCTTAAGCCGTAAAGCAGAACCAAAACCGTTGTCCATAGTCAAGTTTGGAAATATCCAGACATGTTTTGCAAAAGGATATGAGGATCGTATGAACAATTTGATTAACAGAAAGGTTTTGCTATCCAAAAATAATTAAATTCAAGTCAATTTTATTTAAATAGAGCTTTCAACAATGGTCATTGTGGCAATGCAGCTTTTACAGAATCAAAAGAAAATTTGGGAAATGAGTATGAAATGTATGAAAAAAAATATATGTATGAATCAAAATGATCAGATTGTTCCTGATGAGCAAGCCAAAGGCAATGGTGACAAGGAAAAATCCTCTGAGATTTATAAGGGGAACCAGACTCAACAGGGAACCCATCCTCATTTGGGTTAGCAGGGATTGATTTGTATTCAGACTGAGTGTTAGGTGGCTGGAAATTCAGTATAACAAGAGGGGTGTTTAAGTTAACATGGAGTCCATTTTCGTTATTGGAGTACATCTAGGCATTTGGCAGACGCCCTTATCCAGAGCGACTTACATTCTTTATCTCATTATACATCTGAGCAGTTGGGGTTAAGGGCCTTGCTCAAGGGCCCAACAGGGACAACTCGGTGGAAGTGGGACTTGAACCTGGGACCTTCCGAACCGTAGTCCAATGCCTTAACCACTGAGCTACCCTTGATCCATAGTTTTGGAGTACAAAACTATTTATAGAAATTTTAGTCGTGAGCTATTGAGTGAACACAGTCACAAAACAGCTGTCTGCCACAGCCAAGTCCAAGTCCACCTTCATGGCCATAATACTCTACATCCCTGAGTCCCTCTATATTGGCCTATAATTGGACAGCTAACAGGGGTCAAGGTCAGGTTTCTTAATTAACTGCTAATTTAAAAGATTTTGAAATATACCCATTGCTAAGTGAAGAGTTAAGTATTTAACAGTTCAGTTATTTCTGAGAATCTTTGTTTGAGAAAAGGTACAGGAGGTACAGGGTCTAGTACGTAAAATTGAGGATTTTGCTGAAGCGATTAATGAAATAAGGTCAGTCTCTTGAAAGGGAGTAAAACTGATCTGATATAGTTAGATTATCATCTGCATAAATGTTTATTAAATTGAAATTGTTTGTTTGGTTTACAATTTTAATATCGAAAAAAAAAGCATCATCAAAAGTCCTGGCTACTGCATGGCATTGGTGTGCATGTTTCTGTGGTGGTCTTATTCCAAGTTACAGTTGCTTCATATTAAATTAGAATCTATGATTATTTTTGTTATTTTCTATAAGAGTGGAGAGATACATTGATCTAGCAACACTAAGAGATTTTTATAGTTCAGGATTCTCTTCTTCCATGCTATTTGAAATACTATCAATTTAGTTTGACCCCATTTATGTTCTAATTTTCAAGTGGTCTGTTTTAAGGTGTGTGATCATTATACCAGGAAGCAAGTTTTTTTTTATTTCAAATTATTTTTCTTTTAACTGGAACTTCATCAGCTAAGGTATAATGGAATGTTCACTCTAAACATTCAGGCACCTGATCGAGTTTAAACCAACAGTCAACCATGGTAGTGGTAGTATGATGGTCTAAGGCTGGGACTGATGTCTGGGATGACTGGGAATTGATGGAACTCTGAATTGTTCGCTTCACCAGAAAATCCTGAAAGGGAAATGTTTGGCCATCAGTTTGTGAACTCGAACTCAAGCACACTTGGGTTAAGAAGCAGGACAATGATCTAAACGCCTAGTCTGGACTGAGGTGTAATAGCATGACCTTAAACAAGCTGGTCATGGTTGAAAAGTCTCCAATGTGGCTGAATTAAAACAGTTATGCAAAGAAGAGTGTTGTTGGAAACGAGGGCAATTTCTTTTTCACATGGTGTCAGGCAGGTTTGGACAGCATTTTTCCCTTAATAAATGAAATCACCATTTGAAGATGAAATTTTGTATTTACTTGATTTATCTTTGTGAATTATTATAACTAAAACATGTTTTTAAAAGTGTAAAGTGGCATGGTGAAATTGTTGGCAAATGACTACAGTGTAATAGAAATAAAATACTTGATGTAGTATTGTTATTAAAAAAAAATAATAATAAATTGAGATTCAATGTTTTCCAATAACCATAACTATGCTTTGTCTCAGACTGCTTTACTCCACCAAGACATTCATTACCTTCTTAAAACAGGACATGCCCAAGTGTTTTCTTCATGCTTAGCAATGATGTTTGTGCAATTTACACCATGTCCTGTAATATTCCTCTTGCCACTGTCAGATTCTGACCCTTCCAAGAACATGATGTAAAAAGACTCTCTGAATGTGTCTGATTCCTCATTGGTACAATTTTGATGCAGTTTGCCCACTGGAGAGAAACTCTCATATTCTGCAGTCAGCACAATCAGCACCCAGCATGGTCTTAAGCTTTTGTAACACACTGGACAAAGTCTGATGAGTAAAACATTCTTAGAGGAAATTCTGCACACTAGTGTAGAATGTGGGTGTGATAAAAGGTGAAATCCCAGTGAAACAAGTTCCTAATACTGATTATTCTATAGCAGCTATATTCATTTACTTTCTCTCTAGCCTCATTATCCTGCTTTGTTTTAAAATCAATAATAATTTTAACAAGTCCATAGAAACTGCAAAAGGTTTCCAGTGTCAGACAATCAGAGCCTTCCCTCTGACTATTAACATGTGGTACCACTGGAGCTTCCTTCCATTTCCTTACAGAAAATTGCCATGGTATCATATTATTTACACACATTAGTAGAACTTGTATATGTACTGTAAACATTTGCACATTGCTTACACATTGCAAACATTCTGCACACGTTTTGCACATTGTTTTGTTCATGTTTACATATTGCTCATAGTTTTACACAAATGAAAACTTTCTGCACTCTGTGATAATTTATCACTGTTTTGGCTGTTCATATACACCATATGGAACTTATGGAACTGAGGATTTAGTTGCACCTTAAGAAATACAGTCGTGGCCAAAAGTTTTGAGAATTACATAAATATTGGAAATTGGAAAAGCTGCTGCTTAGGTTTTTATAATAGCAATTTGCATATACTCCAGAATGTTATGAAGAGTGATCAGATGAAATGCATAGTCCTTCTTTGCCATGAAAATTAACTTAATCCCGAACAAAAAAAACTTTTCACTGCATTTAATTGCTGTCATTAAAGGACCTGCTGAGATCATTTCAGTAATCGTCTTGTTAACTCAGGTGAAAAAGTTGACGAGCACAAGGCTGGAGATCATTATGTCAGGCTGATTGGGTTAGAATGGCAGACTTGACATGTTAAAAGGAAGGTGATGCTTGAAATCATTGTTCTTTCATTGTTAACCATGGTGACCTGCAAAGAAATACGTGCAGCCATCATTGCGTTGCATAAAAATGGCTTCACAGGCAAGGATATTGTGGCTACTAAGATTGTACCTAAATCAACAATTTAAAGGATCATCAAGAACTTCAAGGAAAGAGGTTCAATTCTTGTTAAGAAGGCTTCAGGGCGTCCAAGAAAGTCCAGCAAGCGCCAGGATCGTCTCCTAAAGAGGACTCAGAAAAAGGATGCAGAGGTCCTGAAAAAGAAGGGCCAACACTGCAAATACTGACTCTTTGCATAAATGTCATGTAATTGTCGATAAAAGCATTTGAAACGTATGAAGTGCTTGTGATTATATTTCAGTACATCACAGAAACAACTGAAACAAAGATCTAAAAGCAGTGTAGCAGCAAACTTTGTGAAAACTAATATTTGTGTCATTCTCAAAACTTTTACATTTATGTCTTTTTATGCATTTAAAAAAATATCTGACTAATTCTGGGAGTGTGCAATAAATCAGTGATCCTGGCTCAGAGTCCAGCATAAGGTATATATGCTACCTTCCTGTATTAGTACAATCTGCAAAGCATGGCTACTTATCTTTATTGAAATACAATTTATTTGAATGAGATATTATGTTGTTTTATTTGTATTAATAATGTATTTAAAAAAGCTTATGCTGAAACAAGAAGGAGCTGTCATTGAGTTCGCTTGTTAGAGCACTAATGAACAATGCGCTGATGAAAAAGTTTACCAGTTCATCTCTCTGTGTCTGATTTCTATTTTTATTTCCACACATTACCAAACACTGAGGCTAGTCTGTATTGTTAGAGACACACCCAAAATGATACGACCTCTATATTTGAGCTCATCATCATCATCATCATCATCAAGACACCTGCAAATGTACTGTATTTAGTCTCTGGTGTAATAAAGTTATTAGTCATATCGCTTGGGTAATAATGTCAGGGAGGGCAAAGTGCAGCCTTCCCTAATAAAACACTGAGGTACTGTATAATCTTTGCAGATATATATGGCCTGGAACGAGCAAGGAAGTGCTCAAACAGAAGAGGACACATTCAGATACACAAACCCATTGCCATGTGAGTGCTCTCTCTCTTGGTTTCTTTCATCAGATTACCTTTAAAATATTTTGCAAGATGGTTGTAATTAAAAACCAGAGTGGAACACAACTGGCTTTGTATTGTAGTTGCCATGGAATTTTCAATTCAATTTGCAATATACAGTCAATGTAATTAATTATTTTGGTGTTTTATCCAACTTTACTATAGGTATAGTGCTACTGTATGTATCATAACTAGGGACAACATGAAAAGCTGTCTTTGGCTTTGTGGCTTTGTATTGGTGCAAAAGCCTTCATTGAATCAGTGACATGTTGCATAGAATGATTTGATGAATATATATTCACTACAGATTATTCCTGGGGAATTACATTTTAATGCTATAATATACTATATACAGTACTGAGACTGCAATCTGATCATTAATAATTAATTTTAAGAACAAAATATTACTTTTAAAACATTTAATGCTTAGGCCAGATTGTGCTCATTTGGAAAAGTTGTGATTGTAATTTTGAGGGTTATTCGATCCTGTGTTTGGAAAATCAATTTTGCTGCACCATTTTTCAAGCAATGACTGCTTAATGAAGTGATACTGACTTCATAGCACTGATTCATGACATTGTCAACAACAACTAATAGTCAAATGGGGGGCATGGTGGCATAGAGGTTAGCACTGTGGCCTTGCACCTCCAGGGTCGAGGGTTCAATTCTTGCCTCTGGTGTCTGTGCATGGAGTTTGAATGTTCTCCTCTAGGTGCTCTGGTTTCCCCAGACATGTCCAAAGACATGCAGACATGTGTGTTTGTGCCCTTCAATGGATTTGCACTCAACGTTCTCTGGGATAGGTTAAAGGCCATTATTATTATTAATATCCAAACCGTCAATTAGGTGAGGCTACACTAATAATCCTCAGTTAATGAATAAGTACTGGTTAAACAAAGCGGAAAAGAAAAAAAATTCTATGCTATGGTGTACAGTACATCATAGAACAGAGGTTTTCAAATGTAATATTCAAAGATCCGGATCTGATTTCTATTCAAGGTCAAATGTCTGAAACAATTATTGGTAGGTAAATGACTTTGATTAAACTTGATTGTAACTTATAAACAACATATATTTGCGTTTAATGCAGTCTGTGACAAAAATACCTTCAAACTTGGTGGAGAAAATGCAACTTTCCGACTGCAATCAGATGCTTAAACCAAGCCAATCTAACTTTAAAGCAACATACATAAGTGTCTCACACTCTCTCATCGGCTATACTGCTTTATCCTGTCTACAGGGTTGTGGGGGGCCTGGGGCCTATTCCAGGAGACGTATGGCACAAGGCAGGGTACACCCTGGACAGGGTGCCAATCAGGGTGCCAATCAGGCACACACACACACACACACACACGCACACACAAACACTATGGACAATTTGGGAACGCCAATTAGTGTCCCAAATTAGACCCGAGGTAAGAATCGATCCTACGGTAGAACCTGAAGGTGCAAGGGGACAGTGTTAATGGCTATGAAACCATGCTGTCACATCCATGTCAAAATATGTTATTAGTGCAAAAGTAATGGCACTGTTTGTCTGTTGCTTGTGAACACGAACAGCTCCCACTTTCAACATTAAAAAGTTTCAAATTTAAAAGGTGTTCCAGGAAAAGAAACAAGAGAAACATTTTCCTTGACTGATTTTCATGCATAAACAAACTAAATAATCAAATTGTGTTACGCTTGAATAAAGTAAATAACCAAACTGACCTTGAAGGACAACACTAATACCAAACTGATTTTGAAGTAGTGATGAGTAGTTACAAGATGCTCCAAGGGGCCGTTCACATGTCACGTCTTAAAAACGCGAGACAGGGAGAATTTCACCTGCTGATCGAGGAGAACAAAACGAGTGAAGCCGATTGGTTTGTTCTCGTCACATAAACTGAATAGTCATCCTGAAAAAGATGGATTTTTCAATTTGCGCCTGCGCAGACGCGCATGGAAAACGCACGTGCGTCGCGACGGTGTCGCTCTCATTCGCGCTTATTCTTTTAAAATCGAGCACGCAGAAGATGCGACACGTTAAAGGCAGACAAAATACACAGCAGACTAGTGAGAAATTGCACAGTCTGCCTTTAACCAGGTGCCTAAACCTTGCCACAAAAAGTGTGGTCGACACACTGATCTTTTCTTTGCAGGTTTGGACTGTGACACCCTCAACGCACAGGGGACGTGATGTTCACTTGCAGAGACGCAATAGTCTTGCGTTTCCCTGTAGCGTTGCCATGACAACGGGCTTATGTTTAGTCTTAATCTCGTAACGATTATTAAATAGATCACAAAACCGACAATTTATTGATGAGTAAAACACTTTTTATTTCAAGGTGGGAAACATACACTTTATTATATTGTATTATTGCATTGCTAATTTAAGGTGTGGGGGCCTTGAACCCGGATTTGAGATCCACTGGATTTGAGATCCATGTTATCTGTAGTACACATTTTGTTATATAAGTTTATTATGTCTGCATTATTATGTACAAGATCACGTCCTACAAATATACACTAAAATGAATGAATAAATAACATTACAGAAGAATATTTGCATGCCCGTAAAGAAAGTGACATATTACATGACAGACCAGATTTCAGATGGGGGTAAAAAAAAAAAAATCCATAATGTAGACTCCTGGGTTTTGCATGAGAATAGAAAGGAGCGAGTGTGACGAAGTTACCAAAAGAACTCGTATTCTCCAGCATGCTCAGCAAAACCTAACAGCTGTTTTACTTAGAATACTGCACACATCTGTATTGAACACTACCGCTTATGTTCAAGCAAAGAGTTTCCACACCAAATATTGGCCGTTTATTGTTTATGTTATTACTTAGTGCTTTTTATAGAAGTTTCTTTTAATGTAGAACTGTTTTCAAAAGCATCATTTCATATGGCTTTTGTTTGGATGTTCCCAAGATGTTTGCACAGTACTGTAAATGAAAGAGCTGTTAGGTTTTACCGAGCATGCTGTAGAATATGAGTTCTTTTGGTAACTTTGTCGCACTCGCTCCTTTCTATTTTCATGCAAAACCCAGGAGTCTTTTAATTTCTACATTATGATTCATAATTAGCCGATGACATAAGGTATGATTGAACTGATTTAGATGTGAGACAGACAGCAGTATTTGTCAGTTCATGAGAAAGTATAAACAAAATCTTAGGTATGAAATGAAATGAAATGAAATGAAAGACTCTTATATCTGCCATGTTGTGTCAACAGTCAATTTGTTTGTGGACATCATGTGGATGTGGGCACTACTTCCTCTTATTCTCGCCGCATTTGGCATTCTAGGTGTTTGGACCATGTATGTATCTGTTTTCTGGTTTTCTCTTTTTTTATTTCTTTGAATGTGGTGCATTCGGTTTTTAACGCAATATGTTTGTTTTTACATGCCAGTTTTGGTATAGCTATATCTAATGGGACAGTCAACCTTACAGTTGAGTTCCCTTATATCAGGTATGTGTACTGATTATTATTCAATAAACACTAACTGAAATCTTCGAAAGGTTTAGTAAACGGGACTGTGACTGGTATTATTTTCTCAGCACTTGTGGCACGTATACCCCTCAGAGCTGTCTCTTCTCCCAGATATGCAACATCTGCTGCGTGCTAGGTGTGTACTTCTCATTCTTTTTCTCACTATCTTGTACCCACTTTTATTCATTTATTCACTCTCTTCTTACTGCCTGCAGCTCTGTGGATTGTGATTATAAGATTCCAGCAGGTTAGAGATTTGAATTGTGCATCTTGTGTGAACACAGTGAGTCTGGTTCTGGGATTCATTTCATCAATAGGAATCTCCATTCTGGGAAACTTCCAGGTTTGAACCACTGACCTGCTTGTTTTTTTTTTTTTTTATCTTACTATTCTGTTATTCCCTGCCATGTGTTTACACTTTTTTTTACTTTTCTTATTCTTAGCAATCAGTGCTGATAAGCGTTCACATATTGGGTGCATTTCTGGCATTCTTTATGGGTCTGGCATACTTCTGGATTCAGGTATGGCTCACTTACCATGCAAAACCATCGAATGACAAGAAGTGGGTGGGGCCTGCACGGATCATTTTGTGCAGTATTTGCACTTGCTTGTTTCTTGTCAGTATCCTTCAAACTGCCATCACAAATAACAGCACAAAGCTTGTTCTAACATAGTTATCTTGTAACATTAATCAACTTTCAGAGGCATCAGCCTTGCCTAAGAAACAACAACATGGTCAGATAATATAATGAAATTGTGGATCATAAGTATGTATAAAATGAGTCATTAAATTCTGACACAAACAACACACATACTCATCCAACCTGCTTTTGTTGAACCTTAATCCCTGTACCACAGTGGCCGTGCTCCATAAGACAGGCTACCGATCTGCATCAGCCATATGTGAGTGGGCTTTGGTCATGTCCCTCTTCATGCTGTTCGCAATCTTCACCGCAGAGTTTCGCCACATTGACTTCTTTAAGCTACACGTGCAGAAGGAGGGGTTCAGCAATCCCCACAGCCTTGAGGTTAAGACAGAGCAAAATAACACGGTGACACTGGGTGAACATTTATCCAGCACAGACACACCTGTTGACAAGTGAGAGTTTGGTCTGCTGTGTGGATGTAAAGATATAATATTGTGCTGTATGGGTTAATGCTGCTAATATGGATGTAATGTTATAGAATAAGAGAATTTTCTTATCCAGTGTATCATGTTTTTAATAAAGATGTCTAACTTATAACCTCAAGCCATTCTGTTCAGATTTGACTGAAGTAAGTCTATCTGCTCACATTTGTTAATGACTTTGCTCTTAATTATGTTTATTTTGCTAAAACAATAAAGAATGATACACGAACAAGCATTTGGTGTACTAGCATTGATGTCATTTAGGTTACAAAAAGTTTTCATATCTAAGACCTATTCATGATTCTTACAAAATCAGTAGTCACAATCCCTATGGCTACTATGGCTGTTCTGTAGCTTCAACAAAAACAGCAATCATATGAGGTTACCACTACTGTATTACACAGTATTTATACTGCATTTATGCTTGCATAAAGTAGCACATACAATTTTAGGCTTTCATAGTACATTTATGACAATTATATAAAAATGCAAAGAAATAAACAAAAATAAAACTATAAATCAACTTATAAGTACTTATCAGTACTTTTTGCATTATGAGCGTTAACGTCTTCAATTGTTTATGTAATATTTAGTTCATCATCCTTAAAAAAAAATCTGCTTAATCTGACAGTAGCTTAACTTATAAAATGAATAACGGTGAGTTTACTTAATAAAAATACCTGTAATTCACCTATACACAGCTTAGGAAAATGAGTTAATGTGCACTATAATGTTTTGTGTACTTTATTGAAAATGTGTGTACTGTATATGGACCCAAGATACCAAGAGCTGTTATTGTCTCTTAAGGTCTGATGGTGTGCTGTAGTATCTGGTACTGAGAGAGAGAGAGACAGAGTAGATATAGAATATACAGTAAATATAGATAGATAATACTATCAAACATGACATGTCAAAAACACTAGAGGATTTAATATTTTTTGATTAATGGTTCAATTTATTTCACACATGTATAATTAAAACAAATTCATACAGTTTGATAAGCGTGTATAATTTAGGCTGAATGTGAAATTAAATGGTTCTAAACTAGAAGCTTAGAAATATCACAAGAAATTATACACAAAGAAAAAAAAATTAAGCAGGATCTTCTGTAGAATATCTTAATTGAAAGGTGTTGGTAGGATATAGTATATACATTGTTGACCGCTAGGTGGTGCTATTTATTCAAAGACAGTGGCGTTTGCATACAATAAATTGTTTTCTCATCAGACACTCTGCCACTCTGAGCCTCCAAATCAACTTTAAAATGTAATCAGAATCGAGTTAAGGAAAAAAAATAAAAATAAAAAAATAAAAAAGCATGTTCATGTGTCTGTTGCTTAATGGCTATACTGTATATGACTTCTACACTTAAGGTTGAAGTGGATTCAGAACCTTTCCCAGTTACACTTGGCAAGGAATGGAAATGCACTGTACTTTGTATATGGGTCACTAGTCAATCACAGGGCATCATGCACACACATTTACACACTCATTCACACCTAGGTGCAATTTATCTTTGTCAGTCCACCTCACATATTGTTGGAAGGTGGGAGGAAAATGGGGAACCCAGAGGACACCCATACAGTCAGAATAATGCAGAATAACACAGACAATACCCTGAACTGGATTAAACCCTTGTCATTATGCCACTGCATAGTAGGTGGCTTGTCTTTTTTTAACTGATGTCATTGCATGGCTCTTTGAGTTACTTCTAAATATCTTCTGCTTTGACTACCAGGCTATTCCACATTGCTGTGTTGCTTTCTGGCTCTTTGCCCCTTCCACTGAACCCTCTATAACTCAATCCACTATTCCTCATGTTATACAGAAGACAAGCTTTAAGTTCCCGCTTGCAGAACTTAACCTCTCCTGGTTGAAGACTTTTAATATAAAATAAGAAGACCTTCCTGTTCATCAAGCACATAACCGGTTAGTAATCATACAGTATATATACACTGTGCACATGTGCCCATGTGTCTAGTGCCCATCTTGGGCAAAAACATTGAGGCTGTTTCACACAGAAGAATGTTACAGAATAAAAATGACTTTTCTGGTTTAATGCTGCCTCCTGGGGAATATGGGGCAATTCGTTATATAAGATGCATCTAAATAATAATAAAAATCTAAATAACAAACAATAAAAAAAGCGTTTTCATAAAAAAGAGGAACAGTTAGAGAAAAAGGAGCTACGAGAAAGAGGTATGCTGGAATGCCGTGGGAATCTTCTACTGCTATTTAAATGTCCTTTTATGATCCGTTTTAATCTTGCCTTTTGAGATTTAGCTGGCTCTGTTTGTTTCCTTTTTAGACAGGAAAGTTGAATCAATTTTGCAATAAGAGCCAAACATCAACTATGCCAAAACTAGTGCAATATTATGGAATTGTCTAAATAGTTATATCGATTTTCAATACTGAAGGAATTTGAAGCACAAGCAGATCTGCGGGAATTGCGAAGGTGGGAAAAGGTTTAAAGGGTTCAATATAAGACAAGAAATCTAAAGGATGTTAATTATATTAATCTAAAACTTAAAAAAGGAAATGTTTTCACCTTCATTTCTTCCCATACAGGTTTCTCCTGGATTTTCTGGATTCCTCCTGCCCTCCAAACCATGCCAGTAGATGTACAAGCTGCTCGAAACTGTCCCTAGTGTGTAAATTACTGTTTGACCGTTTGTGTTTGCATGATGCCCTGGAATGGACAAGTGTTCCCAGAATAGGCGGTAGATCCAGAGCATTCTTGAGCAGAATAATGTAAGTACTGAAGATGAAGGGAGGAATGAATAATGCAGAACTTGAAAGTTTCTTGTTGTACAGATAATTTGCTGAGACTGATATTTAAAAGGTTAAAATATGATGAAATAACATTACACTCATGTAATGTTTATATGACATGTAGGTTTCAAGTAAAAGCAGAAATAGTGTAATGAGCATGGGCTGTTCACAGTTGTTCACCTATGCAAACCTTTGGTAGCCATGATGGCAAATCACTTTTGGAACATATGCCATAGCTTATGACTACGGGAACAACCCAAAATGCTGTGCTTTTTTTCATACTACATTCTGTACAGCTATGTTATAACTGGCAGGTAGACAAAAACATCAAGAGTGATGTGTGGAAGGTCCATGGCTTATTATATTTGCTTTCCCTTTGTTTTAAAAGGACAACAGTTCTTGCAGTCATTGTAGCTTTAACCCCAAGCTTTAATCTCAGTTTTGTGTCCTGCTCGAATTCAATTTATTCTTATCCACCGGGTGGCTCCTGCAGGTTAACAATAAATTGGCTGGGCTATCTGCAAGCCAAACGGTCTCTGGTGCTTATCTAACCACTGCCAAAATCCTGACTGTGTGGGGTGAGCGGCCAGAAGTTAGAGATAGATCTTTAGGCATGTATAGTCCATCTATTGGAAAAACAAACAGACAACAGTGAAACTGGGAGGAAGAGAAAGAGAGACAGTGAGGGCGTGAAAGTCGTGTTGCTGGGTGCAGTGAGTAGGCATCACCAGTAATGATCTCATCCTCCAGTGCTGGCACATCTGTGAAAAGTTGCCCTTTAGCTGCAAAATGCCAAGTTCACCACATTCCTAGGCGCACACACACCCACACACAAACGCACATGCAAGCCTCCTTATGATACATGGCCTAATGAAATGGTAGTGGCCACGCAGACATACTGTCGAATATGCTAGAACCAGCATGGCACACACAAGCACAGAGAGAGAGCGAGAGAGAGAGAGAGAGAGAGAGAGAGAGAGAGAGAGAGAGAGGGAACGCAGACAGAGGGAGGATGGGGACACTGGTATTCTTTGAGATGGAGAAAAAGGGAGGTGGGGACTTTTTTTGGGTCAAATGCATAGACTGCAGGAGCATGCTGGGCATCGAGGGCAGACAAAGAATGAGAGTGTAGGTAGGTAGGACAGACAGAGGATGGGGATCGAGATAGAGAACAGGACCATTGAAAATCAAGCACAGACAGTGCAACCATTGATATACAAAGATCCAGATTCTTATCTGCACAGTACTCATGCAGATGTTTATCAACAGTTGGAATTAGGTACAGTAGTTGCGCTTTCACACGTCCATCACATGGCGGTGTGCTTACAAAGACCCACTCAGACACAGTCTCACACACATACATATTTGCACCGCAGTGGGCAAAGCACAAGCATGGATAAGCAGATATCATGTCCAGGCTATTAGGTTTTTAATTTGAATTTGCCCAGTGGGCAAATACATTTAACAGCCAGTAAGAAAGCAAATACGATCCTACATATTATCACCATTTGCAGAGCAAACGTTTTATTTGATATGTGTATGTTTCTGGGCGAGGAGTAATCTGGCTGATGGTAGAATGTTTACCCTAGGTATGTTAGCATGGGCTGATTGCACTGGGCACGCTTGTTAGAATCAGGAGCGTGTGGAAACATTGATGAAACCCAGCAAAATAAAGTTTGCTAGTACAACAATCACCCTATGGGTAAACATATTAATAAAGATGCTAGTCAGTTTTGAATAATATATGTGAGGTGTAAAATTGATAGCATATAGCCAAAATGACTTGGTAACCATTCTTTTGTAGTAGACATAAAACTTTGTCAGAACTTTGTTTCATCAAATGAAATGCTCTCTCAGCTTGGAATCCTGATTCAGGAGGATCTCTTCAACTCCAGTTTCTTCCATATAACGTAAGCTACATCAAATTAACATGGCTGCACAGAGCAACAATCTAATTCTGAATGAGTCCATTAAGACATGATTTTCCAAGCCTCAATTGGCCTGCACAGAGCTATGACCTTGAGCCCTCTAAACATCATTGGAGTAACTAAATGTCAACTGCACCTCAGACCTTTGTGTTCACCTTGTTCTCTGGCTCTTTGGAGCATGACCCCATAAGACCTACTGTAGGGAGGCTTGCTGTGGTGTCCAGCCTCAGCACATTGGCAGTGAATCCTTTGGGTGCTATAGGTTGTGGGGTTGGCCCTCCATCGATTAGACTTGTTTGTCCTGCATAAACAAAATCTGTAGTTCCATTAAAAGGAACTCAAGGAAAGCACATCCCATGGGGACTCGACCGGAGGATGGAGGATGGGTCAGCAGCCTTAGGCTTTTTGCATGCCAAGGCTGTGGTGGACCAGGTGTTCTGGTACCTTTCTATTGTGGCACTGACACAAACAGCATTGACTTTTTCAGCAATTTGTGCTGCATTTGCTTTCCAGTGGGTTTGAACTAGTTTGGGTGACCTTTATATATATATAAGAACTTTAACATAAACAAACTCTGTAGTTCCATTAAAAGGTTCTGCATTGTCCTGAACTTGACCTTTTATACTTGGAAGCACTTTTTTGGCACTGCATCAATACATTGATTATATTTCTGTTCTACTGTACATTGCAGTTTTTTTTTTTTAAATCTGAACTGCTACATATTTAGCAACAACACTAGCAATTTTCCATATTTTCTGTTTTCCATGTCTTACTGTTGCTGCTGTTGTGTGGATACAGAATAAACAGTCATTACCCTCTATGGACATTTGGGTGTATCTCTGAGAATCTTTCTGCTTTTGAACATCTAAAGTTAAAAGTTTTCTCACACTCACGTTGGAGGAGTTATACACATGATCAAAGCCTTCCTGGATTAAACACAATCTTGCTTCCTGGTAAACACAGGGTGTTTTCTATTTGGTTTTTTAAAAAGATTCTAGGTATTTTTGCATATGATGCATTTTCCATATACACTGTACAGTCACATGTATTAGTGAATGGACTTTAAAACAGTGGATCCCAACAAATACTGTATATCATTTTGCATATAATGTCATCATCATCAGCTCTAAAGTTTGCATTAAAAATGTTAGCTACTCAGAATACAATAAAACTATAAACATATATAAGAAATAGAACATGGCAGGGCATAGAAAGAATGCATTTACACACACACACACACACACACACACACACACACACACACACACACACACACAGTGTGAACTGAACTTTGAGCTATCTCTTTTGGAGATAGTTCTATTTCTTATATATGCACATATGTGTGTGTGTGTGTGTGTGTGTGTGTATAAATGCATTCTTTCTATACAGTATATATATATATATATATATATAGTATACTGTATATACACGCAGACATACAGTATATACAGTATACATAGATTATATATAATATAATAACTTACATGCGCATATTTGCCCTAAACAATCCATTCCATATCCACTAAGCAGCTTTTTGCTCTTCCTATATATTCATTATATTTTAGATATTACAGTATATATTATTAGTACAAAAGGGCCAAGAATTAGAAAATAATGTTCATAGGAATGGTTGCCTTTTTTGTGCTAACCTTTGCATGATGCCAGAATTAGTGGCGAGACCTTTTTCTTTCAATGCTCTGACCTTTCCTGTGTCCACAGGCCTTTAGGAACCCTGGTGGAGGACAGACTTGGGGGCAAAATGTACACCATATTATCGTGGTGACATTTTAGACCTGTGCTAAGATTTAGAAGCAAGCTCCCCAGACATGAAACATCTGTGCCAGATCACTGCACTTTCATAAAAGACTTGATATGGTGGTTTCACACTCCACTACAGACATGTTACTTTTAACCTTGGCCAATGAGTTTGTGCTAAAGTAGGATGTATTTTAACACTTTAACAACCTCACTAACAGAAGCAATGGAAGCCATTTTCTTTTTGGGTAATAATAATAATAATAATAATAATAATAATAATAATAATAATAATAATAATAATAATCCTAGTAAAGGCCTCTACCAAATGGCTGAGATGTTTGATCATGATAAAAGTATCCATATACAGCAAAAATGTTTTTTTTGGCATTAAATCAACTTTCATTTTGTAGTATGTGATGAAGTAATTAAAAAGGCATACTGTGCATTTTAAAGGCACAACATAATCTAGTGGATTTTTAAAAAAAAATCACAGCAACCTCAACCAAGTGGTAGAGATGGCTCAATCAGCACATTTTAAACATATTAAAACTATTTTCCTAAGGACTAAGACTTAACTTTTATCATCTGAACGTACCAAATTAATTGTTGTAAACTGCAAATTCTTGACCCTTCAGGTGCAAATGTTTGAGTAACAGTTACAAGTGGAATTTTGTTACCTGAGTTAATTACTTTTAATTTGACACTTTCTTGGAAAGAGACAATTTTATTGTTCAATGGTAATGACTGAATATGACACCCAGTTTCCCAGTAGAGAGCACTGGAAGTAGATTACAAAATCAAATCAGACTAACTTACTAGTTCATTCAATTACAATTTTGCAAGTCTCTTATATATATACAGACCCTACACTTATTAAACTTAATAATAATTATACTGCAGAAACAATGGAAGGTTTGGCTTCTGGTTTCTCCCAGCAGTCTCTGTCCCACATGCCCAGGTCTGACAGCTTTTGGACCAAGACAGATCTGATGTCAAGCATACTCCACTCATTTCCATCTAAAGAACTCTGATAGAAACCATCTTCTCCTCTTCTTATTTACTGGTATTTCTGGCAGGTTGTGTGTACAGTATGTGAGTGTGATTTCTCAAAGCCAAACCTGGCTTGCTGGCATGAGTATGTTGTTGGGTACTATTGTATTCAGAGCTGTTATCATTGTATTGCAGTTTCCTCTGTTAGTGTGTGTGTGTGTGTGTGTGTGTGTGTGTGTGTGTGTGTGTGTGTGTGTGTGTGTGTGTGTGTGTGTGTGTGTGTGTGTGTGTGTCTGTGAGAGAGAGAGAGAGAGAGAGAGATACATTATATCTGACTGAATGGACTTATTTTATAATTGTGTAAATTATAATCTAAGAAGATGACATCACTATGGACACACAGGGGAGATGGAATGACACAGTGTGTGTGTGTGTGTGTGTGTGTGTGTGTGTGTGTGTGTGTGTGTGTGTGTGTGTGTGTGTGAGAGAGAGAGAGAGAGAGAGAGAGAGATACATTATATCTGACTGAATTGACTTGTCTTGTACATTATAATCTAAGAAGATGACATCACTATGGACACACAGGGGAGATGGAATGACACGTTTGATACAAGACACAATGTAACGTAGAGGGAATCCTACATGTAATCTCACATAGGGAGCTTTTTACAGTAAATTGTAAACATGACTTGAAGATTTTCATGTTATTTAATTATCCTGTATCAGCAATTAAAAAAAAAAAACGTTATATTTAGTGCATTTAGACTAGACAACTGGCCAGTTTTTTGTAACTTCATAAATTTGGGGGAAAAAAAAAAAAATTCTGGCTTTCTACACAGGATCATGTATAGGTTCCTGCATCCGGAATGAAGATACATGCTGCTTCAAGTTTCATGATCGATATTTGATGTAGAAAGTATAAATGACTAATGACATACAGTATGTTGTTTTTTAAAATAGAAACATGTATGTGCAGAATGACATAATACACCATTTTCTACTGAGTAAAACAGATTTCTTCATCAAGCGCAAGATTTACCAACACTGTTTGTGAAATTGTGATCTAGGATGGGTGCACATGATCTATATCAGGCAGTAGGGGTTCCAGTTCAAGTGGCAAATATCAACCATGAAAAAAAATGTATAGCACAAGAAAACACATTATTGTATTTCATTACTATGGCTATGGCTGAATTAACCCCACATTCATCATATTACAGAGGAAGATGTTCAAGCACTACTTTTTTACCATGTGTGAGCATTAAATGTGACATTATTGGAGGTAGCATGGTATCAGTCAAGAAAATGGATTAGATATTATAAATGTACAGTATAGTTATGTTATTTATTTATTTAGTTGGAGGGTTAAAAAGACCCTTCAGAACTGCCTTGGGCAACTTAGCAGCCAAGTACACTCTTAGAAAATACAATTCCATCTATCATCCTAAATGGGTTTGTGTAGCCCTACAGGGGTTTTTAACGGTTCCAAGTGTAACACATTAGAAAGCAAAGTACTTTTAACCATTGACAGTGACACATTTTCCTGCGAGTTTAGACATGCCATTGATATAGAAAACGTGTATCTGATAATGTAGACATCGAAGCAGACAAATTTGTAATGTTGACTGCTAATCATCATAATGAAATTTATTCAACAGATTCAGTGATGATTTAAAGAAAATGACAGTGAAGCTCATTTTTGTCAAATGCCCTGAATGACATTTACCTCAGGAAATAAAACTACACCAACTGATTTGGAGGATTCTTATTACCAATGACAACACATGTGGTTATAATTATTATTTTTATGTTATATGTCATATTTCATGTTAAATGAAAGGCAGTTAAACCGGTGCTTGTAGCCAATCAGTGATTTAGTGTCATAAAAACAGTACTGAATGTGCTGCAAGAGTGCCATTCATTGAACACGCTTTTTTTTGGGGCTAACGATGAACTGAATGGACTCTGTTCATTACATTTTTAATATTGCTAATAAAGACATACTGCACAATGATAACTGCTAAATCTTGAACTAAGTGAACCTATCGCTTGCTAGTGGACCACTGCATTAAGCCAGTTTTGTTTTTGGCATTTTTAATTGCTCATAGTGGGTTTGTACAGTAAATGACATGTTAAGATGAGTTCAACAGCCTCAATCATTCATTAGCATATGTTAGCTACAACATTATTTGAACAAACTGGCTAGCTGCTACTCTGTATTGAGGTCTTATGTGATGAGGTCCTTGCAAACCTCCTGTTTACGTGGTTTATTTTTTCGTTTAAAATAAAAATTCTGAACTATGAACATTAACTAGTTCATTTTATTGTGTGTGAACTGAACTTTGAGCTATCTCTTTTGGAGATAGTTCTTTTGAACTTGCACAAAACTGCTTTTGATTGAGAAGCATGCAAAAGACAAATTGTAGTCTTCAAAAAATGTATATCCCAACTTTTCTGCCTGTAAATAGGTTTTTTTTTTCAGGCCACAGCACAGCTGTCCTGTTATGAACCCAGAAAGAAACTATTATTCAACTTATTGGCAGTATGGCTAATAGGTCCTCCTTTTCCCTTAACATGCTAGAACTGCACACTTCCCCCCAGGGTTCTTTGGTTGTCTTCATCTTATTTGTATCTTATTTGTCTCCCAGTAGTCTGAGTATTTTTATTTTGTCCTTTATTGCTGTTTTTTGTTATTTAAAACATGGATTTCATTTTATTTATTTCTGTTTTTAATGACCTGATTTTAAAAAAAGCATTTGGTAATTGTCTTTAAATGTGCTATAATATAAACAAAGTAGACTTGACCAGACACCTTTCTTTAAACTTTTAGGAGTAAAGAGATTGGAGGTAATTTCAGTAAATGCATGGTTAAGCTTGTGTAAATTGACAGCATGCTTTTCATTTCCATATTGTCAAATGCAAACACATGTAAGGATTTTGTAAGCAAGGATGAATATTATTCAATGTTCTAAGAGTATGCCATGGAATGAGAGAGGGAGAAAAACAGAATAAATAAAGTCTGACAGAAGTCTAGAGGAATGAAGGGGACACAGAGGGAGTCTGTCGCCACCTGAGAATTCCCCTGTAGTGGGAGCCTGTCTGAGCTCACGTCTCTGTCTGAAACACAATACACCTACTGGGTGCACTTTCTACCCCACCAATAGGGGGTGCACATGTGCTCACTGGCATTTGCGTGACTAATCTTTCCCTTTCTCTTCCCCACCTACACGCCCTATGGCTCTTCATCACCTTCATCAGTCTGTTTCTTTTCTTCATCCTTCTCCCAGTTGGATGTATGGACAAAAGAGACTGTGGGATGGGGTGGGGGATTTGTTTCAGGGTCTGTTGCTATTGGCAACCTGGATAACAACGCAGTGATGACCTGGAGAGGGTTTTCCATCTACTGGAATAAATGGAGGCATTGAGAGATTGAGAAAGGAGGAGAGAAAAAAGTGTCATGCTTATGACTAACACATCCGAAGAACTTGAGCCCCAAGCTTTAGTCATCTTTGAGGAAGATTACACTGCACTGATATTGTTCAAGTTTGCAGCCCCCCCCCCCCCCCCACACACACAATAAATGCAACAGATCTGGATGCATAGTTTTGTGAAAAAGGATTTACACCCCCCCCCCCCCCTTTTTTTGTTGCATACTTGTCAGAATTAAATGATTCAGATCATCAATAAAATTGAAATATTACACAAAGATAACCCAAGTAAATAGAAAAATGCAGTTTGTAAATGTATTAAGGTGAAAACAGCAAGATATTTTTTGACAAATGTGAGACGAGTCTTTGTGTTCTTTTAGGTCACCAGTGGCTTTCGCTGGGAACTCTCCAACTGATGCCATTTCACACAGTCTCGTTCCTATGGTTGAATCATGTTTTTTAGATATTGGTCAGAGTTCTTTTATAAGCTCCTGGATGAGTCATTGTTGTGCTTTTAGAGTAATTCTGGTAGGCAGGCCACTCATGGGAAGGCTCACCACTGTTCCAAATTTTGTCCATTTGTGGGTAATATCTATCACTGTCCTTTGCTGGAGTCCCAAAGCCTTAGAAATGGCTTGGTAACCCTTTGCAAACTGATACATGTCAATTACGTTGTTCCTCGTCTGTTCTTGAATTTCTTTAGTTCATGTTGCTTGTTCATATCTTTTAGCATGTTTCACTTTGTCTACTTAAACGATTTCTTGATTACAAAGGTCTGGCAATAATCAGGTCTGGGTACAGAAAATGAAATTGAACTCTAGTGATTCCTGAATAAATTGTGCTTTCAAAAATGTCTTTTTCACATACTGTAGAGCCAGGTAGGTTTGGACAGTTTTTTTTAAAAACTGCATTTTGTATACACCTGGCTTATCTTTGCTCAATAATCTAAATCATTTAAGTGTGAAAAATATGCAATAATAATAATTGAAAAAATCAGAAAGGGGGCAAATAACTTTATCATGACACTGTAGGCCAGAATGACTAGTTATGAACTGTATGGCTTCCATAAGGAAGTTTCCCCCATCTTCAATTTTGAGGTAAGATTAAACTTAAAATCTTTTCTTTAAATCATAAATCTGATTTATGATTGGTTATGCAAATTTTGTGTCATCTATAATTGGTTAGATGCTTTACTATGTCTGAAATGCAAGCCAATAAAAGCCCTTCCTTCAGCCCCAGATCCAGGGGATAAGAGTCAAAAGCAGTGACCGATGGGAGAAAAGTTGTTCTCACAGACTTTACCAATCAGATTTGGAAGCAAATTTACCTCTCCAGAAACTTGTCATGTCACCTACTGTTACTCCATTTGGTGCAGACATGCACAGAATTAATTAATTAACAAGGAAGAAATTAAGGGGAGACCTTATATGGCCAATATGTATCTAATAAATGGATTATCAAAGGGTTATGCCACCCATCTAATTCCAACTGAAACTTCATTCCAGATAATTTCAGATTGTATAGTTATATGCACATTTACTGTAGCATGTGTGATTTGTTTAATTTGGTCCAGGTGGCTTAGTTCTTCTTATTAGTTTTAATTTAAGACCTTTTGGGCTTTATGTTTCTTTGGTGTCTCTCCTTCTTGGTTAGCTAAATGCTAATGCTTATGGAGATTACTGCTGACTCATGTTTGTCTTTACTTACCTACATATGTAAATATTTAACCGACATGTTACCCCTCTTTAGTCCCTACTTTAGTTGAGGTCGGGTCAGCACCACTTGCCAACTTTAGGAGTGGAGTGTTCCACCACCTGGCTTTGAGAACTTTGCGCTCCAGTCAAGCGCTCAACATTGGCCCTTGAGGTGGCCTCTTTTGTTAAGAGCCCATGCCAAATTCTGGCCCAGTGCCCATGCCTAAGGTTAGATTTTAGGAGAGGGGTTCTGTGATGGTTTCCTTCTGAGGTTTTCTATTCACTATTTTACAGTTGAAGTCCTGGAATATTCCCATGCCATTAGAGAAGAAAAAATTATATTGATGTGCTTCCTGCATTTCCCTTCTTATTCGGATGCACCCATTGCTCTGGAGAAGGGTCAGTCTGTACTCATCAGACCACATTACTTTTTTCCATTGATCCAAAGTCAACCCCCAATTAGAAACAAGTGGTTTTCTATGGCGACACAAATGTTTAGTCCCAATCCTATACACTCTTGTCACATTATGTATGGAATGCTCTTGCTTTCACTGTTAAATATAGCTCTCTTTACTACTGGGAATGTTTAACAATGCAATTTCATAAAAAATTTAAGTGATCTTAATCCACAAGTATTCTCTGACCACATTTCTTTAGCAAACTTTCAGCACTATACTTACAGGTATTAATAATATGTTGGAAAGCTCTTATCCCAATTTCAGTTATTTAAAATCTTTGCTAGAAGTGGACCAATAATTTAACCTTTTTAAAACAATTACTTTTTTTTGTTCAGACAGTGTATATTGTTAATTAATTGAATAATGGTTAATTTCGTCTTGGTGGCACGGTGGTGTAGTGGTTAGCACTATCACCTTACACCTCCAATGTCTGGGTTCGATTCCCAGCCAGACTCCATTCCCATCTCTGTGTGCATGGAGTTTGCATGTTCTCCCCATGCTTGGTGGGTTTCCTCGGGGTGCTGCGGTTTCCTCCCACAGTCCAAAGACATGCAGATTAGGCTAAATGGCATTCCCAAAATTGCCCGTAGTGTGTGAGTGAGCGATGGATTGGCACCCTGTCCAGGGTATACCCCACCTTGTGCCCTAAGCCACCTGGGATAGGCTCCAGGCCCCCCGTGACTTTGAATACAGGATAAAGCAGTATAGATGATGACTGAGTGAGTAATTACATCTTATGAGCTACTGTATTAAACATAAACATTAGCTAAGTTAAAAATCTGGCAGCCTAATGCTAGCTTCTATGTTGTTTAATTAAGCTGTTATTTTGTGTTAAATTCTGTGTATAAGCTAACAAAGCTATAAAGAGAGTAGATAGCAGTCTCTTAAGAGATAACAGCCTCTCACATTGTTGTGGAGGAATTTTGGACTATTCTTCTTTACAAAATTGCTTTTTGGGTATTTGATAATGCACAGCTCTCTTAAAGTCCCGCATAGCACTTTGGTTTGGTTGAGGTCAGGACTTTGACTAGGCCATTTGAAAAACTTGATTCTTTTATCTTACAGCCATTCTGATGAAGATTCAGTAGTGTGATAATTCAGATAATTGTGCTCTTGCATGATGCAATTTTGACCAAGATTTAGTTGTCGACAGGTGGCCCCACACCAGGTATACAGAGGAGCTCATGGTCAACAATGACTGCAAAGTGCCCAGGTTCTGTGGCTGCAAAACAAACCCAAATCATCATCACTCCACCTCCATGTTTGACAGTGGGAATGAGGTGTTTCTGCTGAAATGCTGTTTGTTTTTGGCATTAAGGGCAAACTACTCCACTTTTGTTTCATTTGTCCATTGCTCCAGAAGTCTTCTGTGTTCGTTTTCTGTGTTCCTTCTGGCTCCCTTTCAAACAAACCATACTTTTTCAGTCTTCTTCTAATTGCCATGGACTTTAACATTTAACATGCTCAGTGAGGCCTTTAGGGTCTGAGCTGTAGCTCTTGGATTTTTGTGAGTCTAACCTTAGGTTGAATGTGCTGGGACACACACTTCTGGAAAGGTTGCAAACTGTCTTGAATGCTTTCCACTAATTAATAATCTTTTTCCCTGTATAACATTAAACTCCAAATTGATTGGAAAAGCTTTAATTACTTTTTACAGAATGATGTGCAGCAACAAGTGCTTTTCTAAGATCATTGCTTATTCATTCCCCTCTTGGTATTGTGTTAACACACACCTGAATGATTAAAAGAAGCAAATGGCCAAAAACGTCTGCTTTTATAGAGGTCTGCACAGCTGCTGATGATCACTTAATTGAGGGCTGATGATTAGCAGCACCTATCTGCAATTTTTCTCTTTTCTTTTTGGCTTCATTTAAAAAAAAGTACATAATGGCACAGTGAAAAAACGTACATGTTCAAGGTAGTGTTTGCCTAATACTGAGAATTGCTATGATCAGATTTAATATGTCCTTTCTCAAAAAAATAAAAATAAAATAATCATAGAATTAAGAAAAGGAGTACTAACTTTTGAATGTGACTGTATGTTATGATGCGTTTAAGGATGTTATATAATATTTTTATTAGATTTGCCTTTATGAGGTGTTGGGGCACCACAAGCCACCAGAGCAGCATTATTCAGCATAATGAAGCATTGTGGAAGAGTTTGCAGAAAGATTGTTGCACACCTATGACAACTTCACACATGCCATCAAAGCTATCCTCTTATTGTTCTCAAATGTTGAGGAAATCAGCAGGATGTGTTATTGTTGGATGATTGGGGAAAGAGATTTGGGAGGGAGAGGAGGATAGAAAAGAAAAGGGAGACAAGAAGCTGGCACAGTTATAGAGCTGGGGGAAATGGAAAAGAGGTGTTATATGTCGTGCATATAATTAATGACGCTGTTTCTGTATATGTCTGACAAAAATATACAGAAAGATATAATGCACTGAAAAAAGCTTCACTCAAAATTAAAGGACTTGTGATCTGGTGTTATCTTCATTAGAGAAACATGTAGTTAAATTGTGGCTTAGCTTGGCACACACCGGAAGGCACCTGGAGTTTCCACAGAGAGCCGGAAGCTACAGTAGAGAAGGAAGGAGGAGGAGATGGGAAAACCAGAAGCGTGTGGGGACACAGAAGGAGTGGAGCAGGGTGGGTTGTTGGATTTGGTCCAAGGTTTTTTTTTTTTTTTTTTACAGTAATCTAATTTCTTACAGGGAACTTTTTAGTAACACAAAATATTTTACAGGTTCTTGCCACAACATTTATGGAGCATTCCAAAATTGATATATAATTAGTCTTGATATGGTTGCTGATTCAGGCTTGAGAACCTCCTATAAGCATATTTTAATATCTTTGGCATTCAAGTGTCCGCTTACCCCTGTAAAGTAAAGTAAAGTAAAGTAAAGTAAAAGTAAAGTCTTTATTTTTTAAAGTAAAGTAAAGTCTTTATTTTTGTCACATATACATTACAGCACAGTGAAATTCCTTCTTCGCATATCCCAGTGTAACTGGGGTCAGAGCGCAGGGTCAGCCATGGTACAGCGCCCCTGGAGCAGTTAGGGTTAAGGGCCTTGCTCAAGGGCCCAACAATGGCAACCTGGCTGAGCTGGGAATCGAACCGCCGATCTTCCGATCAGTAACTCAGTGCTTAGCCCTCTGAGCCACCACTGCCCTGTCTTCTTCCTATCAGGATCAATATGCAATATTTATGCAATAATACCAACGGTATTGGTAATTTTTAACAGGTTCACATGAACAGATTTTAAGATGTATGCAATTGTTGATATGGTGATGTTTTCTTGAAGGATATGTTTATTTAATTTGGAAAGAGTCTCTAGCACCAGAGATAAAGCTGTTCCTTTAGGATTCGGGCAATAGACGTTTTGATGTGAAAGAAGTTAAGGAACATAATGAATTCCATATTTTGTATTATCTTTATGGATTTGAGATAAAAACTGGAGAAAAAAAAATCCTGCTTGTATGCTGATTACTCGAAAGCAAGTACTTGTATACGTAGCATTTAAAGGTAAGAAGTGCTACTTTTGTTTGTTGCTGTGCCCATTCACAGCCATGTTAAATTTATTTGAGCTGAAGAGACAACCTCAAGGGCTTAAGTAGGAATTTCTTGTTGATGGGCAACTGTCTCAGTTTTTTCTGGTTGGATTTTTTCTGGTGATACACATTTATTAGAAAGTTAGTTTTGCATTTTCAGTAAAAAATGTCAGAAATTACTAGTCTATACAATATATATATATATCTCAGTGAAGTGCAGTACAGACCAAATGAAAGATTAGTCTGTATTGTAGGTGGTGTATATACTTTCACCTACATAACAACAGACACTGCATAATTATAATCTTTGTTTGAAAATGACTGTAGTGTATTACGGTATCACAGGGAGCGCGCAGACACAGGAAGCTGTAAAGACTACACCCAGCATGCAGCTTAGCCAGGAGTCCTGCAGCGTCAGGCTGAGGGCTCTCCAATGCCCAGGTCTTTTGTGCTCTGATCCAGTGGTGTCAGTCCCCTTAAACTAGGCCAGCCAAGGCTTTTTCTGCCCACCCTGAGAATAACAGACAGCTCACATTGTTCTCACACACAACCTGCTTTGTGTTTGTGATGCGAGAAAACAGTAGCGCAGCCGTCAGGGACACAACAGGGGGAAAAACTGCAAAACAAGTGCTATGAGGCCCGGAGGGACCCTTGTGTCTGAGATCTCACAGAAGGAGATTTCCTCTTTCTTTCTATGTGCTAAAAAAGAACTATGCTCTGGCCTTCACAATCAGCAGATCTCCGTCAAACTGAACACCAATAAGAGATTTTTGGAGTGATGTAATAGACTTTTTGGCTCCAAGGTTTAAAAAGAAAATACACCAAAGAATTATTCCGAGCAATGTCTCAAAATGTGCTCAAGTATTCCATAATAATAGCAAGTAAAATAATTATGCTTTGTATTGTAATTGATTCACTATTCATCTATTTATTATGCATAGCCTATCCCAGGGAATTTAGGGCACTATGCAGGGTACACCCTGGATTGGGTACCAAGCCATTTCAGGACACAGACACTACAGGCAATGTTGGAAATGCCAGTGAACCTATGCAGGTTTATGGATTGTGGGAGGTAACCAAAGTATCCTGAGGAAACCCACCAAGCATGGGGAGGACTCACCGAGTAGAGAAGGGATTATAGCCCTTAATGCTGGAGGTGAACGGGGACGGTGCTAACTACTAAGCCGCTAAGTGCTGGGTCTATAGTAATGCTAATAATACAATTATTTTTTTATTATTGTTGTTGTTGCACTCATTGGCTGCATTTGATGTTGACATCAAACTTCACAGTGGGAAACAATATGATCTCATTGACTCTGACTCTGGGATTGTTGTTGGTGCCAGACAGGCTGGGTATTGAAGTAACTGCTGATCTTCTGAAAAATTTCACACAACAGCCTCTAGACTTTATACGGAAAATAAATAAAATTCAGTAAGTGGCAGTTATGTAGGCAAAAAAACATCTGACAGAGGTCAGACTGATTTGAGCTGACAGGAGGGCTATGGCTCTAATATCCTAAGTCTCTTTATATCCATGGTGAGCAGAAACGCATCTTAGACCAAACATCAGCAGAAGAACACATCAGAACAGGACTCTGATACTATAATGTGCCTACATTCAGATAACTAAACTGTACTGTACACCTGAAAGCAAAATGGAAAAACAGCAGAACAACAGCAAGAGGAACATGAGGTTTGCCTGTTTGTGCAGGCTATTTATTAAAATTGATTTGAATTGTATTCAATATGAGCCGGACAGGGGCATAGTGGTTAGCACCGTTACCTTGCACCTCCAGGGTCCGGGTACGATACCCATGTGCATGGAGTTTGTATGTTCTCCCCATGCTTGGCAGGTTTCCTCCAGGTACTTCAGTTTCCTCCCACAGTCGAAAGGCGTAGTCCGGTGTACCCTGCTGCATGCCCTAAATCTCCTAGGATAGGCTCCAGGCCCCCGGTGACCCTGTTTACAGGATAAAGCCGTATACTCGGTGAGTGAGTAAGTGCATTCAGTATCCTAATCAAAAACTCGATGCACACAGAGACGGGAATCAAACCTGGCCGGGAATCGAACCCGGACCCCGATTGAAAATAGCTCATAAGGGTTTATAATTGATCATTTATAAATGAAAGTTTTTTTCTTGTGATGATTATTCAGATTTCAGCATATTTTGTCAAGTACACATACTGTAAGAATAAGTAAAGCGCAGTAACTGACTTAAACTGTCTTAAACAGTTACATTTCAGTATGACTCATCTGAACAGGACTGGAAGCATTTGATCACGTACCAGCCAGTGGTAGAGGGTGAGAGGTCACAGGAAGGTGCTGTGTAAACAGGAAGAACATAGCGTGGGGAGGGATGTGACGTTTCTCAGACAGGGGAAAGACAAATCTCACACACACACACACAAACGCACACAGACTTACACACACCTGTGTCTCTCATATGATATTGCATTTTCCTTCTTTTTATTGATATTCTTACGAAAATCCATTTCGATTTAAGAGTATCCAAGCGACTGTGCAAATTGTACATTCATATCTCAAAAGTACTTTAGGATTTGAATGTGTATTTAAGGACAGACGGCTGACTTTTGGGGTGGTGTTCTCTACTGCCATCATTAAACCTGCCATTCATCGCTCAGGAACAGTTTAATAGTTTCACATGTTAGAAAGCTTATAGCATGTCATAGGTTAGAGCTCTTCTGGTGGCTTATGGTGTTCCTGTGCTTTACTAAGACACGCAATTTTCCTTGAAATTCTCTCCCCAGGAGTATGTGTGTATTGCACAAGGTGGGGAGAACTGAAGGGGTTGGTTGTTTCCTCAGTTCATGTATTGGCAGAAGAGTAAAGTACACAGGCATCAGCTTGTGGAGATATTAATACCACATAGTGTGGAAGTCCCCCTCCTTCACACACAATTCCACACAACGCAACACAATACACGGAGAGGATGTACATCATAGTGGCAGTTAATGACCGACTGAAATAAACCACACAACGACAAAATTATTTTTGAGGGCGATTCTTTGTAAAGCTTAAAAGTGACTTCTAGCTATTGATGGGTCATTTTGTACAAAAACAAATTGTTTCATCTGCAAAGTCTTAAATCAAAATGCTTATATATGCAAAAAAAAATGCATTTAATGTCAATGGAAAATGACTGTAAGAAAAAACAATGCTCTTGCTCTGATAACGGTAGGATTTCAAGAATAGAATCACACATGCCATCATATGAGGACTTCTAGATTGTTTTATGTTCATGAGCTGCACATATTCATGAATAAAATATAATATTTTCAGGGTTAGGGGTAGATCAGTGGCCCCTGAGTAAGACCCTTGTAAAATAAAAAGTCGCTCTGGATAAGAATGTCTGCTAAATGCTTAACAGTAAGGTGAATATGTACACTAGCTTAATCTATACCTTCGGGTCAAGGCTTTAGTTGTACAGTGCTTAGTACAAAAGGTGACAATAATAACTTCCAACAGTAGAAAAGTGTGCATTACAGTAAGACAATAATCACTTTTTTGTATACAATAGAATTAAACAAGATTGCTTTTTTTCAGGCTGTCAATATTTGTCATTATATAATTATGGGAGTTATACAAAAAATATATATAATATCCAGTATGCAGATAAATATATATGCTGCGCATGAGTAAAAATGGAGCAGGCTAGTGTTTACTTGATGCAACATGGAACGGGGAACACATTGCAAACAAAACACTAAGAAATATGTCTGAAAAAAATGTCTGAGAAATGAATGAGGTAAGATCTTGGAACTATGGGAAGAACGCTTTATAGCTATTTTTATGTGATCCATTCATTCATCCATTCAGTCATTTTCTATGCCGGTTATCCTGTATACAGGGTCGCAGGGGCCTGGAGCCTATCCCAGGAGACATAGGGCATGAGGCGGGGTACACCCTGGACCAAATCCAAATGCACTGCAGCGCACATGCACACACACACACACACACACACACACACACACACACACACACACACACACACACACACACACACACACACTGAACAATTTGGGAACACCAATTAACCTAATGTCTTTGAACAGTGAGAGGAAACACTCCAAGCACGGGGAGAACATGGAAACTTGGAAACACACACAGTCCCGAGGCAGGAATTGAACCCCCAACACAGTGCTAACCACTACCCCACTATGCCACACTGTGTGATCGAATCTCCGAATAAACATGTTGTTGCATGTTTCTTCAAAAATGCACCTCTGTCAAAGCAATTCTGTGTGTTAGGAAATCATTACAGTATAATTTATACATATGAACTCACACTTTTTTCATTTTTTCACAACTTATTTCCATAATGTTTTGATTCTGTAAAGCTGCTTTGCGACAATGACCATTGTTAAAACTATTACATAGACAAAACTGAATTTAATTGAAATGAATTACAGGAAACATTGTACATTGCATGTTGGACAATTGCAGTTATCCTCATAGACACTAAGGGGTCTCTAAAAATGAGAAATGTCTCCTTTAAATCCTGGCTCAGATAGCATTATGGTAAACCTTTATTTGTCACATTGTCACATTACTGTACATCGAAAACCTTTTTAGGAAGCTGAGGACAACACGAAAGGTCAGCCATGGTATGGCGTCCCTGGAACAGGTAAAGGGTCTTGCCCAGGGTCCAACAGTGGCAGCTTGGTGGAGCTGGGGCTTGCATCATCAATCTTCTGATCAGTAATCCAGAGCTTTAACACCACAGGGTTGGGGGTTTGAATCTCACCTATGGTATGTGGACAGGTATTGCTCCAGGTATTGCTGTTTCCTCGCATGGTGCTATAAACTATTTGACATTCCCAAATTGATTGATTGTGTGTGTGTGTATGCTTGTTCCCTGCCACAAGTTGGCACCCATCCCAGGTGGTTCCCTCTTTGTCCCCTTAGTTTCCTGGATGGATGGATGGATGGATGGATTTAAGTAGTAACCTTACATGGTATGATTAAAAAACGTTTTATGTCGAATGTTTCTTATAAGCACATAAGGAGTTCTCAGGGCAGAGTATTTCATGTTTCTTTTTTCCTTCTTGCTTTAATGTTTCTACTCAAATAAACATATTCTGGCAACATTCTTTGTTCTCACACAGTTATTTGTCGGGAATTTGTTTTTTACGAGGACTTAACTCATGGACCACAAACCTAATGGCTTACCCTTACACACACACACACACACACACACACACACACACACACACACACACACACACACACACACACACACACACACACATTCATCTTGTCTAATATTTGGCTTAAATTCAGTTTTCTTAATCCCTGATGAAAGTATGTAGCAGACACTATGAGCATTCTGCCAACAATAATTTGCCTCTCTCTCCTGAGCCTACAAGCACATGGGTGCACTGTGGAGCTTTTCTGATCTTTGGCAAATACTTTGGCGGCCAGCCTGTAAAATAACATACCACTTCTTTTGAAACTTGTCAGAAATGACAAGCTGACATAGTGTATTGCGGTGTTATCTCTAAATACTGTTGCCTGGCAGCCATTTTTTGAAATTTACTACTTAAAGTTGTACACACTTAAAAAATAAACTGCTCATTGGTCGTTGCGTTTCTAACAGCAACTGAGCGAGACACTCAAATCATTTTATGCTTGACGTGGTGATAAAGCTGCATTCCTGAATGTAAGGCAACCTGAGTTACATGAAAACACGCTGTAGTGATGGATAAGATGATAGACTTGTTTCTGTACACTCATATACGCTTCACCTAATGTCAGCAACATGTGCTATAATGTGCCAATACCCCAAAATTACTCCAGACGGATTTAAGCATACAGTACATACCTTACATTAAGTCGCCTCATTTTTAAACAGCATGGAATGAACGAATTGAGTGTCGCATTGTACACATGATTACAGTGAAGACTGTAAACAAAAAAGTAATGAAGACTGAATTAATAAACGTTGAATAATGATCTCATCTCAACGAATACCTTAAGTGAAAAAACAAACAAACAAACAAACAAACATATGCTTTAGATAGAGAAAAAAAACTCATTGCAACCTTTTTGTATATGTATGCTCTTCTCCTTTTTCAGCATGTCACATTCAAACTTCTGCACAGACATTATTACCTTAAGTTCAGCCTTTATTCATCACATATCCGAGCTTTGTTAGTAGGCTGGGGTCAGAGCACATTACAGTCAGCCATTATATACTGTAGCACCCCAGGAGCAAGCAGTAAGGGTTAAAGACCTTATTTAAGGGCCCAACGGCAGCAACCTGGCGGAGCTGGGGCTTAAACCGTCGACCTTCCGATCAGTAACTCAGAACCTTCACACACTGAGGCACACTTAACTAATTGATTCTGATTATCATCAAATAAATGTCATCTGTTTCTTTTGGTTTCTTCCGACTTTTGCTGATCTCTCAAAAGACTTAAAAACCGGATTTTAATGTAAAAGGATATCACTCATGAGACTCATTAGATGAGAACATTTTCCAAAATGTACCTGAGAAGGCGAGAACTGAGAAGTGGAGAGAATGGGACACCGCACCAAACCATGTGATTAACTGTGTTATGCTATAATGACACCAAGGGAAATCCTTGTTTTTTTTGTTTTTTTTTTGCATATGTTTAAATGATATGTTTTGCGCAAGAGAAACTCAGCTTATTAAAATTTAAATAAAAAAATTTAAAAATAAATAAGCATGTTAAAGCATGCACCATTCTGTGGGGCTGCTTCTCTTCCGCTCCAAATACCAATCTACTGTATCTGCATTCTGGCATAAAACCTGCAGCTGAAGATGAAGGCAAATTTTCAGCTTCTAGGGGGATAATGACCCAAAGCACAAATCCAAGTCAACAAAGGAAGAGCTTCAAATGAAGAAGATCAATGTTTTGGAATGGCAGAGACCTAAATCCTAATAAAAAAACTTGTGGAATGACTTGAAACACAAAAAACTGTGTACAGGAGATCTCTGCACCCTTTGATAGATTTGAATGATTTTTCACGAGTTAAACGGCCCAATTGTGCTAATTTGATAGGCTCTAAGCTAAAATTAATTATTATTAATACACGCGCAAGGCAAAAAGAAAAAAGTATTAATTGCATAGTGTGCATACTTTGTTTTATTTAGTATATTTAAAAAATTTTTTTTTTTTTTGATTTTCACGTAAATGTTTTTTATTTTTATTTTAATTGCCCGTTATAATTAGAAATTTCCTTCGGGATCTATCTATCTATCTATCTATCTATCTATCTATCTATCTATCTATCTATCTAAAATAATAATAATAATAATAATAATAATAATAATAATAAAGATGGAAGAACATTTTGTTTTTATTCATATAAACCATAATAAAAAAAATTAGAACATACAGTTTATTGGCGTTTTTGTGTTTGAGGGCTAGAAGAGAAAGACTAAATAACATACAAAGATGATAGAAACTGCATAGTGTAACTTTCAAAAAAGAAAAAATGTCTATAGTCATCTGAATAGCACCGAAATTCTTTCACTAGCTGTGTGTGTGTGTGTGTGTGTGTGTGTGTGTGTGTGTGTGTGTGTGTGTGTGTGTGTGTGTGTACAGTATATACACGAATGTATTTGCCCAGCAGGGTGGGAGGAACTGTGAAAGAGGCATTTAGACGCTAGGGGACTTTCCCAGTGAAACACACAGTTGTGAGATCAAACAGTGGGCACAACTCGCACTGCCATTCCACTGAGACACCTGCAGCTCTTAAAGCTACATCAGATCATTGCTTCATTAATCATAACTCTATAAATCTGACAGCTTAATAGCTAATAAACACATACACGTAGTCCCCCCCCCCCCCACACACACACACACAAATACTGTTGTATACTTACGCGGTACACCGAGAACCAAATCACAAACCTGCTCCGATTTTCTCATCATTTACTTAGTGGGAGTGTGTCAGGATCCAGCCCTGAAGGGTCACAGCTCTACACAGATCTGTGCCACTTCCTCTTCTAGCACATTGTATTCTAGCTTAGGGCATGAAAAACACATTGGTGTCATGCCCTCACCAATCTTTTGTTTATCTCCCTTGAAGTTAGAAACTAAGAAAGCACACATATACGCTCGTAGTTTTACAGATAACAGGAAAGCACAAAGCCCACTGTGGTGATGTTAAAATGCGGACACTAAAAACTCCTTTCAGAAATGTTGAATCTATTTACAGAAAGCTTCACCATAAAAACAATGATACACACGTGGACAAAATTGTTGGTACCCTTCGGTCAATGAAAGAAAAACTCACAATGGTCACAGAAATAACTTTAATCTGACAAAAGTAATAATTAAAAAAAAATTCTATGAATGTTAACCAATGAAAGTCAGACGGTTGAATGGTTGCTTTTCAACAATGCTTCAACAGAATTATTTAAAAAAATAAACTCATGGAACAGGCCTGGACAAAAATGATGGTACCCCTAGAAAATACTGAAAATAATGTGACCAAAGGGACATGTTAATTCAAGGTGTGTCCAATAATTAGCATCATAGGTGTCTACAATCTTGTAATCAGTCAGTGGGCCTTTATATAGGGCTCCAGGTAGTCACTGTGTTGTTTGGTGACATGGTGTGTATCACACTCAACATGGACCAGAGAAAGCGAAGGAAAGAGTTGCCTCAGGAGATTCGAAAGAAAATTATAGACAAGCATGTTAAAGGTAAAGGCTATAAGACCATTTCCAAGCAGCTAGATGTTCCTGTGACTACAGTTGCACATATTATTCAGAAATTTAAGATCCATGGGACTGTAGCCAACCTCCCTGGACGTGGCCGCAGGAGGAAGATTGATGACAAATCAAAGAGACGGATAATCCGAATGGTAACAAAAGAGCCCAGAAAGACTTCTAAAGAGATCCAAGGTGAACTTCATGCTCAAGGAACATCAGTGTCGGATCGCACTATCCGTCGTTGTTTGAGCCAAAGTGGACTACATGGGAGACGACCAAGGAGGACACCATTGTTGAAAACAAATCATAAAAAAGCCAGACTGGAATATGTCAAACTACATGTTGACAAGCCACAAAGCTTCTGGGAGAATGTTCTCTGGACAGATGAGACAAAAATGGAACTTTTTGCCAAGGCACATCAGCTCTATGTTCACAGGTGGAAAAATGAAGCATATCAAGAAAAGAACACTGTCCCTACTGTGAAACATGGAGGAGGCTCTGTTATGTTCTGGGGCTGCTTTGCTGCATCTGGCACAGGGTGTCTTGAATCTGTGCAGGGTACAATGAAATCTCAAGAATATCAAGGGATTCTAGAGAGAAATGTGCTGGCCAGTGTCAGAAAGCTGGGTCTCAGTCGCAGGTCATGGGTCTTGCAACAGGACAATGACCCAAAACACAGCTAAAAACACCCAAGAATGGCTAAGAGGAAAACATTGGACTATTCTAAAGTGGCCTTCTATGAGCCCTGACCTCAATCCTATTGAGCATCTTTGGAAGGAGCTGAAACATGCTGTCTGGAAAAGGCACCCTTCAAACCGGAAACAACTGGAGCAGCTTGCTCATGAGGAGTGGGCCAAAATACCTGCAGAGAGGTGCAGAAGTCTCATTGACAGTTACAGGAATCGTTTGATTGCAGTGATTGCCTCAAAAGGTTGTGCAACAAACTATTAAGTTAGGGGTACCATCATTTTTGTTCCATGAGTTTTTGAGTTTTCATTTTTTTTTATAATTCTGTTGAAGCATGGTTGAAAAGCAATGTCTGACTTTCATTGGTTAACATTCATAGAATTCTTATTTATTATTACTTTTGTCAGATTAAAGTTATTTCTGTGACCATTGTGAGTTTTTCTTTCATTGACTGAAGGGTACCAACTATTTTGTCCACGTGTGTATGTTTTTCCATATTAAAATAAGAGCACATTTGACGTGCTACTAAAGCAATAATAACAGTTGGCTCTGAGTTAATATAAACATATCATTTTAATCTCAACCAGTGTTATTGTCAGAGCAATAATACAAATAATCTGTAGTAATTTGTATGCCCGTGCTTTCCCTTCATAACTACTTCCAGCTTCTTGTGTATCTTTTTGTATCTTTTGCAATCAATCCCTTCAGTTAATTGTAAAATATACGCACATTTCCTTTTTTTTTCTTTTTTCTTTTACCACTAGGAATCTATTGTGTGTTCAGAGATTTGGTGTTCATATATTTCATTTAATTACCATTTGCTTTGCATCTCAACATTTTACAAAGGGCCTGTGCTCTTGATAAACTATTTGATCTCCTTTAGTAATCCCAGTGAGGGTTAAAAAAGTTTTTGCCTCAGATTTTCCATAGCACGCGCTCCTGTGCTTTTCCCAGCTATATCCAAAAACAGCTTTAAGGCAAGTAGCCACAGAGTAAATACCAAGATAATTAAAATATATAAATGAAAAGAGCAAACTTATGAAATGATTATTCCTTTGTGGTAGTGTCATGAAAAAAAAAAAAAAAAAACTACAAGCAGTTAAAGCATGTCCATGTTTGGTTTGATTATAGTCTATTCCCACTGGTGTTGGCTTGGAACGGAGCTCAGCTGGACAACAGACTTGGGAGTAAATAGCTAAGAGAGAATAGAGGAAGCGAGAAAGGCACAAAGATGAAATTTGGGAAATTATTAATTGTTTAACATTGTGCTGTAAGATCTGCTCAGCCTCTACTGTATGACTGACTTCTTGAATAAATGTAACAAGTAGAACCCTTTTTCAGTAAAATGTTAAAAGATCAGTCATATGTTTTTCAGCTAAATTGGCAAGGGAGTGTTTGCTGTACCGGATCCTGAATGTGGAAGAATTACACAAATACAGTAAGCTGCAAAATGACACAGCTTCATTGTGTGTAACGAGGAAGTCCCCTGCTCAGCTCACACTATGGAAAACTCTTTAGTGCTTAAATTCATTCCCAATGCTTTATGTAAGTCAGGCCAACCTTTATATGATTAATACAAAGGGGTTTCTTAATCACACTTCTATGAAAGTGATGACCGAACTAGTGAAATCTCGCAGAGCCGAAAGACCCAATAGGCCTTTGGAAACAAAGTTATGGTCATAATTCAGGAATTTATCGTGCTCTTTTTTTTCAGCCCCTTAGCTTGGCATGAACAGTCCGAATCTATCAATGCTGTACTGTGTGCCACCACATTATACGTCTCCTGCTCTAGCAAAAAAAATCACATACAGAGAAAGTGCTGATTACGAAGGGAAAATATAGTTTACTACATTCACATAGTAAATAGTGAAAGAACTCATTAACAACATAAAGACAGAACCTGTAACATGACCCAGAACATTTGACATTTAATAAGGATGTTGTAAGATTGTACAGTTTTTGTCACAAAGGTTTGTGAGATCCCTTTTAGACATAAGTTATAGTGACTCTTATTTGACCTTATTTGATGAACTCACATGGCTCTCATATACAGTACTAATATTGCACTATTCAGGTAGCATCAATCAAATCCCCCTAACTCACCGATCAGACTCAGTTTCCTGCAGCAGTGACTGTGTACCTTAAAACAATAGCCATCTTCTGTATGCATCATCCTGTTACATCAGCCACAGGCTTACCACTGTACAGTTTCCTCTATGGCAGTCAGGCTGGAAATATCATTATGGCAGACATTTCTGAGGTTTCAGATATGTACTCGAGCCAAGCTTGCGGTAGATCATAACCTTCTGAAGTGCATTTCCAAAAAGAAATCTGGCGCAATATCCAAGCTGACTTAATATGAAAGATGCAACATACAGTAGAACTACATTTATTTTTAAATTCACTTTGTTTTATATAATGGGCTGAAATTCATTCTTACCTTCAGGAAAAGTGTCTCTCCCTTCCTTCCCATATTCCCACTATTATACTGCACACTGGAATATCTGAATTTGCATTTGACTTTTTACACTAATTTCACATGCACTGTTCTGTTTTAGTTTCCTCCATTTTCTCTGATTTCCTCCCTTCTGACAAAAAAAAAAAAAGATAAAGACCTATTTTAGATAATGTGCCACATTATTCTTGGAGTAATGTTACTCTTGGAGTAATGTTAAGTGGCACAAATTCTTTATGGTTTAAATATGGATAACATTTGTTATGGTTTATTAATTATAATCTGTCCATTAAACAGATTAAACATTGTTTACCACATGCCAACAGATAAACACACTATAGCTTTTTTTTTTTTAATAAGCATTTTAAATATTATGGTTACACATTTTGATATGTATAGTACTGATCCCCTTGAGGGGGCACGGTGGCGTTAGCACTGTCATCTTGCACCTCCAGGGCCCGGGTTCGATTCCCGCCTCTGAGTGCATGATTGGTGGGCTTCCTCCAGTCCAAAGACATGCAGGTTAGGCTAATTGGCATCCCCCAAATCGCCCGTAGTATGTGTGGGTGTCCTGCGATTGTGCCCTAAGTCTCCTGGGATAGGCTCTAGGCTCCCTGTGAACCTGTATATAGGATTAAGTGGTATAAATGATGAGTGAGTAAGTGATCCCCTTGAACTTTTCCACATCTCTTGGAATTTTCTGCATTTTGCATTACAACATAGATTCGAAATTTGTTTACTGGGCATGATAGAACCTTTATCAGTTTGAATAAATGTAAATGTAATCATGTTTCATAAATTATATTAACATTTATAATATACTGCCAGCATATTCTAAAAAAGGAAATACCACTAATATTACCAAAACGGCATTAAAAACTGCAATTGTCCTGTGTCGTCTCATACTGCACATTCTGGTTTTATGGGTGTTTCCAGTATATCTCATCTCATTTCAGTATGATGGCACTACATCCCCCATTACTAACTAAATACGACTAAATTAATTAAACTATATTTAATTAATTCAGTATGAAGGAATTTAAATGGAAAAGGCCGGTTATAATTTATGTAAACAATAAAATGCATTGTAAACTTAATTAAATAGTTGGGAAATTTATTGCCATCATAAAGATGAAGAAGTAACTGATAGATACATGATATCCTAGAGCTATTTACACATTAATGAACACACACAAAAGTGCACAAAAAAACGTCCTTATGGAAATGTTACCTTACTGAACAACTGATGCACTGTACTGAACATTCTTTATTTAATGGAACTGATAAGAGCTTATCTGTTTGGATATGGCAGCTATACAGAACCCAACCAACCCCACACATACACACACAAACACGCACACTACGGCAGGTAAGGGCTTCCTGGATGTTCCTCAAGATAATAACAACAAATGTCAACAAGGCAAGTTTGAATATATTTTTATCCAAATTTCTCCTAATCTCTCATGGATTGCACATGTTTCCTCTTTGAAGCCAGCACACAATGCTATAGGATTATACCTTTAGCACATGAGTTCACAAAATCACAAATGTAGAGGCTACTTTAAAAATGTCCTTAGTAAGCGAGAGAGAGAGAGAGAGATAGAAAGAGAGAGCGAGTGAGAGAGAGAGAGCATACTTGAACAATTGACCATATTGTACATCTTACAGATGAATGAAGTAGAAAATGAAATGGCACAAAGATACAAAGGATGAGAGAAGGGCAGAGGAGAAGTAACAGAGAGGAAGAGAGAGAGAGAGCAAGTGGGAGATGGAAAAATAAAGAGAGGAGTGAAAGGGCAAATGCATTAGAGCGGGAGAAGAAAAGATGAGAGAATTTTACAGCTTTGTGTTTTGGGAAGAAGGGCGGGAGTGAGGGAGTGATGGAGCGGGACGGACCAAAGGAAAGACAGAGAGCGACAGTGTATAATTGAGAAAGACAGATGAGAAATCAGACAAGTTATGAGAGACCATGATGCTCTTTTTCACACTTGACCTCTGTCCTTTTCCTCAATAGCTCAGATCATCCCCTCACACACACATACACACACAGTGGCATCATTTCTGTTGCGGTTGTACACAGTAGTTGTCATGCTAGCTGACCACAGAGCTCTTTTGTCCGTGACTGTTGCAGCTACCCACACATTTTCCTAATGACTAACGACATATCAGGATAAGAGGATTCAGCAGCCTGCAATCGCTGAAGCTCTGCTGCAAAAAACGATGAACATCTGTGACTTTACAATTTGCTGATTTTTTTTTCCCTCACTGACCTCCAAATAGTATTTATAGTATAATTTAGGCCAAAGTGGTGATCAATGCGTTTGGTGGAAAATGCATGTGCAAGGAGGAGGACACAACAGCTTTTCTTTTAAATTGATCAAGTATCATTTGAACTGTTGTGAAACTTGTGTAATGTGGATAGAGATTTGGGGGCTGTATATTCCAAACACAGTGTAAAACATTTTGGCGGATGCTTGATGCATTGAGAATGTCTTGGAGACATTCATTAATTCCATTTAACAAAGCCATTACAAATGATAATTACTTCCTTTTGTACTGTACAATTGCTCCACAATTGGAAACAATGAAACTTTAAGTGTGGAAGTCAAAGCCTTACATTCTTATAAAAATACACATCACAATTACCCCAGATTTCATACCACTGTGATGTGTTTAAATGTATTTAAATGTTTTTATTTGCAACTGCAAGTTATATTTTTGTGTATGCTGTACCTGATCCGTGCCCATAAGGTCATTGTAGTCATGACCGAGATTAGCTCTTCACTTTGAGTATGAATCAGCTGAGTCAGTGAGTTCAGTGAGTCTCTTACTGGCTCATTCCTCAGAGATGGTTTCCAGGTTTCACAGCATAAGCACAGTTTGACTGTGTGTAAAAAATAATTCTACACATCGCCATATGAGCACGTTATAAAATAACACAAAACTACCAACATTTTATCTATTTATGAACAAGAGCTATTCTTACTGTTTGTCATGTGTTTTGTAGTGCACATTGGAACAATTTGGTGAATGAATATGAAAAAAATCACTGAAGTAAACTGACTCAGCTAATCAGTCATAGAAAAGATTCAGAAATTTCATTTCTAATAGACATTGGCAAAATGCCACGTGTAAAGATTGATTGCTTTCAAGATAAAGACTTTAATTGTACTTAGAAATCAAGACAGAAATTATTGTGAAAACACAAAATCACCACATTGCAAGGGTCATTTCAGTTTCTCAGTTTTTTAATCTTGCTTCAACACATAGGCAAAAAAAATCGATTTGCATTTGCATGAATTAAACTTTTTTTTTATGTTTTAGACATACTGCTACTAGCAGAGTTAGTTGCATAATGAGCCTGTAAGAGGGTTATAATATATTAAAATTGCACTAAAGTTTCAGAAACATATTTACAGTAGTTATCTGCGATGCATTATGCATTATTGGCCTTCAGCAACTAAACACTAACTACTTATTTATTTTTACGCAATGTTTTATTCATGCTTTTTATGTGCCTCTGAACTCTGTGCAAAAATGCCCTAAACTGATTGTGCCCGTTGCTTTGGGCTTCTTCTGGTGTGTGACACACGTACACACACGCACGCACACACACACACACACACAGCCCTGCCCTAAAGGGGTGGGAGAGATAAGAGCTTAGAGACTCACGCAGAGGCGCTCGAGCTCACCGTAATCAAGACGGCGCGGTTGACACGCGCGCAGCACCGTGGACTGATAAGCCTCCATGGAATAAGAAAAAAACGTTTATTTTTGCTCCAATCGAGACCGATACTAAGAAAAGGAGTACAAAGTGATTCTGATACTTCATAAAGCATACAGGATGAGTGACTGCTACCGAGACATGTTTATAAAAGCATAAGGATTAGCGGAGTGGACATTAACTACGAGAATCCACAGATCGGAAAACTTTACAAGACCTGGTCACTTTGCTTTGGGATAACGTCTAGAATTGGCAGGTAGTTGGGTTTACATTAGGCGCGCGCGTGTTTCAACATTTGCATGCGCTTAATATTGTATTTTGGAGAATCCTGAATAAATTTGCCTTCTCTGGATTTTTGCATTTAGTCGTCGTTTTTTAACAGCTACTCGATTTAACATTTAAACACACAGACTTTACGCAGGACTTCAGAACGGCGGCTGCAGCTTCCAACACTTGTGGGGAATATTCTAAGTAGAGTTTGGAGCGCGCGCCGCTGATATCCACGCGCGCGCGTGTCTCAGGAGCGTCTGTGTGCTCGCGCGCCGCTGTCCCGCGCTCGGAGTGCTGAGAGCAGCAGAGAAGAGCGGAACAGAGCGAGCGGGTCGCGCGCGCCTCTCAATGCGGCGGAGCGATGAGCACTGGGCTCTGCTGGCTGCGCGCGCTGCTGCTCGCGGCGTGTCTGTGCTTCGGCGGCGCAGAGGTAAGACCGGCAGCTCGTGACTCTTATTTACAATTATATCTTCTATTATTAACTAACTCCATAAAGTCTCTGCAATATCTGATTTGAAGTGCAGACTTCTAATGTTGGATATCATTCAACGAGCTCGACCAGAATTTCTCCAACCCCAGGATGTTTTCTAAAACGATTTTGTTGGTGGCCCGGTGGTTTAGTACAAAGGATTATCGCACCTCAAGGGTCCAGGTTCGATTCCCATCTCTGGTCTGTGCACGTGGAGTGTGCATGCTCTCCCTGTGCTTGGTGGATTTCCTCTGGGTACTTTCCTCCCACAGTCCAAAGCAATGCAGATTAAGCTGATTGGTGTTCCCAAATTGCTCATAGTGTACACAAGTATTCACCCCCCCCCCCCCCCCCCCCCCCCCCCACACACGCACACAAGATTAGTGAGTTAGTGACAAATGATACTGATGAAGTATTAGTTCAGGTAATTTTTTTTGACATCACCCAAATCTTATAAGGGCACAAATGATTTTAAAGCTCGCCTAATGGAATGTTTGTATAACTGGGCAACATGTTTCTTTACCAGTGTCTTCAGTCTCCTCAAAACTTTGCACAGTATGTGTTTTCAGAAATTAAAAATTACCCACTAGACAGAGATAGGACTGCATGAAGTCTTCGAGACCATCCATACTAGAGAGTTAGGAGTACATCTTCTGGACCCATTAAAGCAATAATAATGATAATGTCTTCTAAAAAGTTTAGCCTTCCATAGACTTTAGTGGACAATCTTAAGCAATCTTGAGTCTTTAAAATCTTCTGCAGACAACATGAGGGCTAGGCTTTGATACGGTAATGCAGTCACATTTTCATAGTTTGGTGGGAGGAAAATATTCACTCAAGAATAGAGATGTATGACAAGTTTGTGGGGATATTTGAATGGTTCCCATAAAGACTACTTCTTTCTAAATAAGGTTATGGTTAGATTTGCCTGTAAGCAAGGCATTAATTAGTTGCATTAATAATTATGTAAGTGGACCGTCATCACAATGATAGTAGGTGTGTGTTTACTTGTTTGTTTGTTTGTGTCTGTTTACATTGAGGAACCCGTGGGTTCTCTTAAACCGCATTTTACCTCATTACAGTTTGATAAATGTTGTTGTTCTTCTTTTGGCTTCTTCCATTAGGGATTGACACAGTGGGTCATTGTGATTCACATATTCTGATTTGGCACAGTTTTTTATGTTTGTTACCTTTCCTGACACATTCGTCTAATTTTTATCTAGGCTATAGACCAATACGTACTTGTGCACCATCCCTGGCTGGCTTCTGGTGCATTGTGCATTGGCCATCCCTTGTGGCAGACAAAGGTTCTACCACTGATGCCTTACAGTTTGGTACATAGGTTTGCATAGCATTCCATATGTAATGGAATCTATAAGCCAGTAGACTGACAACTTTATCAGATGACAGTTCTTAAGACTTAAGTGACGGGGACTCACAGGATAATTACAGTACCAGGTGATGTTGTAAGGTACACATCTTTTCATGTCACAGAACATTGACATATTTAAAAAGAGCCCCATAAAAGATTGTATGATTCACTAGACTCATCTTTAATTTTATTGTTTCAGAACAGGGGAAAACGTCTTGTAACTGGAGGTGGTGTACAGTACAGTGAAACTGAGGAAAGAGTGAGGAGGGATGTGTGGCGGGGCTTTAGATTTTTGTGCCATGTCTTTTTCATCTTTAAGGCAGATCCAAAGGCTGCAGGCAGTTTGTATTTTATGAATGTGTCTGCTCTTTGAGGAAGGGAAGTCCCCCTAGTAAGAACATAATTTTTTAATGGCTTTTATGATTCGAATGGAAGAAGCTTAAAGCAAAGACAAATTATGTGGTACAGTGATTGAAACTTTATATTAGCTCGCATGTATAAATTTGGAAGTTCATGGAAAGTGGTGAATATTCATCCAGACAGTATCTTATGGAGTGCTTGATGTTTTTAATATTGCCATGGTTTATATGGGCAAGTGTATACTTTACTTTCTGTGTACTTTTTTCCATATCTAAATATAATGATCCTTCCTCTCTACTTTTTCCTCCCAGCATGTATCCCATTGTTTCGCTACAAGAGCAGTAGACCATACTCCGAAAAGATCACAACTAAATTAAAGTGACTGGCAATTTTTTTTCCAAAAACATTTCTTCAAAGTTAGTATCAAATTAAGTAAGCTGAATTTGGCCCAAGATAAATCGTTGTTATTTAGTAGGTTTTATCCATACTGGTGTCCATACTGGTGAAAGATACTGAACATTTATTCAAACTGACTTTCAATAGTGCTTAACATGTACATTATGTGTGGATTGGCATTAATTAAGAATAGGTGTGATGTTCTTTAGTAGAGAAGTCCTTCTGTAATTATACAATAATCAGACTAGCAAATACAATGTACACAAAAAAAAAATTACATGGCGCAATGTGTGTCAACACAACTCCTGTGGTTTAAGATAGCACATTTTCCTGGGAATAGCATTGACACCAATCACCCATAACAATACAATGACAAACTTTATCCCCCAAATTGTGTAGATTTCCCTTGTGCCACCTGTGCAGCTCCGGCCTCTGGGGGTATGGCTCCACAAGACCTCTGGAGGTGTCCTGTGGTGTCTGGCATCAAGATGTTTGAAGCGGGCCCTTTGGGTGCTGTGGGTTTCAGGGTGGGACCTTCTGTGGATCAGACTTGTTTGTCTGGCGCATCCTATGATTTTGATAACATCAGAATCTAGGGAGTTTGGAGGTTGAATGGATGGCCTTGACTGATGGTCCCCATGCATGCAGGACTGTGGTACACTGTAGGTGTTCTGATACCTTCCTATCATGCCCAGCGCTGGCATTTTTCAGCATTGTGTGCTGCATTGGCTTTTCTGTGAAATCAAACCAGATAGGCTATGCTCTGATTCTATGAGCTCATGTACTGTATGTGGAAGAGGGCAGATAGGGCTTCCCTCCCAGTGTGTCATGTTGCCCTTTGACTTAGCATAAGCCATAGTGAGAAAAACTGTGGTGGACTGGTGTTACTTGGCTTGTTTTTAATTCAATATGAGTTGTAAATTCCATATTTTTGTATGCAGAAGTATATTTCTCTTGAGTTCCCTTTTATTTTATTTTGTTTGTTATTTGATTTTTGAAAAATGGAGATTCTCTTAATCATCTTAATCAGGGTGGCCAAATAGTGCAGCAAATCACCTTGCAGTTGTGCTGTGGCCAGAATCAATATTAAGCATATTATAATTTTAATATGTAATGGAATAATAAAATTATTAATAGGACATCGTAGTCAGTGAAATGAGGTACTCACAATGAGCCTGTGGCTGTTATTTAGGTGTTTTTTTTTTTCAGACCTTTTAAATGACCTGTTTGAGCCCACATGAGTAAGTGCCTGAAGCTGAACTGTCAACAGACAGGTCTTAATGGGCAACAACAATTAAGAGCACTAAGGGCCAAGATTAAGAGATAAGGAGAAAAGTGCATGTGGCACAGCACCCACACTCTTCGGTTTTGTACGCTGCTTCTGCTTGGACTTGTGAAACAATAAATCAGGCATATCAGTGATTTAGAATCCAGTCCTCTTCATCCCTCTTTCTTACTTTATACATATCTCTCAGTGATATCCCTTCTATTCTTCATCTATCCATCCCCCACTTCCTCCCTGCCCCCTATCCTGTCCTATGTCTCCATTAAGTGCTGCCATATGAGTAAGAGCAATAGTCTCTCAGTGGCCTCTGTCTAGATTCATGCTATGAACAGAGTCCTTGTGCAACTACAAGCACGGAGACAACCCAGCTTCATTTACTTACACGCACACACACACACACACACACACACACACACACACACACACACACACACACACACACACACACACACACACACACACACACACACACAAACACACACATGTGCATGTACATACAACTCACAACATATAATACATCATGTGGTGCTACATTCAGAAAATAATTCAATTAAACAATGTTTTTACAAATGATGATCTCTCTCTCTCTGTCTCTGCCTCTCTCTCTCTGTCAGAGGGATCCTCTCCCCGTAGCTCTGGCTGAGTTGGTGAAGAGCGTCTCTGTCTCCTCCACAGAAGATCTGCAGCTGCTGCTGCTCTCTGAATCCGTAGGTAAATCTGCTCCTTCTAAATTCATCAGCTTTTACATACCTTATCAAACAGATCTATTTATGCCTTTGTTTCTGACAGTCACTGCTCTCTGCCTGGCTCTGTTCTCTGAAACTTTACTTAGTCTCAATTACATCTCACACAAATTAGAACATGTTAATTTTTGAAAGATAAATAAATAAATCAATAAAAACTGCAGACCAGTGAGGCACCACTGGCACGGTGGTGTAGAGGTTAGCACTGTCGCCTTGCACCTCCAGGATCCGGGTTCGAGCCCCGGCCAGGCTTGTTTCTGTGTGCATGGAGTTTGCATGTTCTCCCCGTGCCTGGTGGGTTTCCTCCCACAGTCTAAAGACCTGTAGATTAGGCTAATTGGCCTTCCCAAGTTGCCTGTAGTATGTGTGTGTGCCCTGTGATGGATTAGCACCCTATTATATTATCTATTTATAGATAATATTAGTAACTAAGCATTTTGGAATTTATTCCATTATTTATGGCACTCACTCACTCGCTCTGACTGTTTTTTTTTAGTTTAGTTTAGTTTAGTTTAGTTATATAGCACATTTACTACTGCCACAAGACTGACCAAAGTGGTGTACATCCACATAAACATCATAAAAAGAATAAAAGTACACAACTACAGCCTAAGAAAGAGGGGAAAAAATGAAATAAAACAAAAATAAATAAATAAATAAACACAGAAGCTTAATAAGGACAGTAAAGCCTAGTAGGCCAGTGAAAACAAATGGGTTTTTTTAAAGGGATTTGAAAGTAGTCAAACTAGGAGCCATTCAGATATCACTTGGCAAGCCATTCCAAAGACGAGGCCCAATTACTGAAAAAACACGGTCACCTCTACGCTTAAGTCTGGAGTGTGGAATTAAAAGGATGTTCGGTGCAGCAATTCAGATAAGTAGATGGGCACTTGCTGGTGTAGCGATTTAAAAACAAATAGTAAAATTTTAAAGTGTATTCTGCAATGAACAGGTAACCAATGAAAGGCCTTCAAAAGCGGAGTCACATGATCCCTTTTTTTCTTTTTCAAGAGAAATTTAGCAGCGGCATTCTGAACCAATTGAAGACGGGTGATTTGGGACTTAGAGATGCCATAATAAAGAGAATTGCAATAGTCAAGGCGAGATGTAATGAAAGCATGAATCGCCATCTCCAGAGTCTTATAAGTGAGAAAAGGTTTGATTTTTGCAAGAGTACTGTTATGCACACTCGTAACACGACCGGCACTAGGACCCGGAAGTAATATGGTCGGGTTTTCAGGAAGCATAAAAGGAGACAAAATGGTGCTTCACATTGCTCAATCATTCAGTTCGCCCATGCCTTTGCTGACGCTACGCCGATTATTCTGTGAGTACTCACCAATTCTGGTTGCTTTTTTTTTTTTTTTTTGGATTTTTCCCCGATTTTCTCCCTAATTTAGTCGTGTCCAATTCCTCCCCGTCACTAGGGGGCTCCCACATTAAGGCTACTACTACCACTCAGCCGGGAGGGCCGAAGACTATCACGTGTTTCCTCCGAACCACGTGACGCCAGCCGACCGCATCTTTTCGAACTGCTCGCTCGCGCACCGTTGTGGGCGGCGTAACACACTCTGTTCGCACGCTGTTCGCTCCCTCCGTTGCGCGAGCTCACAGCCTTGACTGGCTGTAGAGCCGTGATTAATGTAGGAGCACTAAGTACCTCTCATCCCTCCCCTCTGAGAGAGCTCGGCCAATCAGACCTCCGGCTGCGAGAGGTTACAGCACCACCCGGGATTCGAACTAGCGATCTCCGGATGATAGGGCGAGCGCTTTAACCACTGCGCCACTCGGAGGCCCTTCTGGTTGCTTCTTTAATTGAGTGTGTGTTGCTAGAACGCGGGTTTATTTGTGTAGATCCTTGCTCTTTGTGTAAGAGAGTTCTTAAACTAATCGCGTGGTTATCCTGCCTATTCGCGCTGCTTCCGCGTTTGGGTTTACCATCCACGCTACATGGGCTAACTGCTAAGGCTTTCCTGTTCATCCCTCGGTTGCTCGTGACAGAATGACTGAGCCTAAAGCAGTAAACCCAGCGGAGTTTGCTCGCCTCTGTGATGTGGTTGACCAGCATGCCGAACTGATCAATAAGCTCCGTGGTGAAGTCGCGTCTCTCCGAAAGGACCTCCAAGACGTTGCGGCCTTGCGCCGCGAGGTGGCGGAGCTACGGCAGGAGAACGCGACCCTCCGCGGGGTGGCTGCTCAGTCGGCTGTTGCCACGCCCGTCGCAGCGGCTGCGGCGCCGCCCTCCCCCCCTTCTGATGTGTTTATAGCTCTACCGGATAAGTGGGATGGCACAGATGGGAAATGCAGTGTTTTTCTAACCGCGTTGGATCTTGTGTTTGAGTTCAATTCCACCAGATACTCCACAGACCGACTGCGTGTTACGCTTCTCGTCTCGTTGCTATCCGGGCAGGCAGCTGAGTGGGCCATGGCGGTTCTCCGATCAGATTCAGATACTGCTTATTCATATGGAGAATTCACCCGTCAACTAAAGCTCACATTCGAACATCCTGCTGCTGAGGTGGAGACCGACATGAAATTGTATCATCTGCGGCAGGGAGGGTCATCCGTGAGCCGATACACAGCGGATTTCCGCACTCTCGCCGTACAGACCACCTGGGGAGACGCCGCCCTCCGGACGGCCTACTACGAGGGACTGGCTTCACGTATTAAGGATGAACTCGCCGGACGGGAGCTTCCGACCACGCTGGAGGGACTAATCCAACTCGCCCTTCCGGATTGACCAGCGCCTGCTCTCCCGTCCAAGGCCAGCCCCCCGGACCCTGCCACCCATCACGCCATCTTTCTCTCACTCCACGCCCCGATCACCAGCTTTCAACACCACCGCCATGGCACCCGTCGGATCTCCACCTCCCACCGTGGTTGACACAGGAGCCAGGGAACCCATGCAATTAGGACGCGCCTCCTTGAACGCTGCAGAGCGAGAACGACGCTTCAGGGAGGGACTCTGCGCCTATTGTGGGTCGGCGGCGCATCATAGAGCCATATGCCATCTTTGCCCGGGAAACGGCCAGGCCCGGTGAACCCTGGGAACAGTTCACCGGGCTCCCTCCATCTCTCCGCCACCACACCCAGCGTCTCTCGCCTCATGGTTCAGGTACACCTCCAGTTTGGCCACAGGTGGGTCAGAAGTACCGCATTCATCGATTCTGGTGCTGCAGGTAACTTCATTGACTCTTCTTACGCCAAGGAACTGGGGGTGGAAGTTGAGGCGTTATCCCAGCCGGTTCGGATCACCTCTGTAGATGGTCGGCCCCTCTCCTCCAGTCCCATCACCTCCCAGACCCAACCGATCATCGTCACAATCAACAAACATCAGGAGCAGATCCTATTCTATCTCACCTCCATTTCCTCCCCTCCCATCATCCTTGGACATCCTTGGCTTCTTCAGCACAACCCGCTCATCTCCTGGACACAGAATCGGATCCTTCAATGGGGGCCGGCTTGTACCGAGCTTTGCCTACAGGCTCCGGCTGGGACGTGTTCTAGGGAGTCCGAGGCCCCTGATGTCGACACCAATGCCATCCCGGCCACATATCGGGCCCTGGCTGAAGTATTCTGTAAGCGACGCGCCACCCACCTGCCTCCTCATCGCCCTTACGACCTGGCAATCGACCTTCAGCCTGGTTCCATCCCTCCTCACGGCCATCTTTACTCACTCTCCACCACCGAGATGCAGGCGATGGAGGAATATGTTTCCAACGCCCTCCGCCAAGGTACCATCCGGCCCTCCTCTTCGCCTGCCGCCGCGGGGTTCTTCTTTGTGAAGAAGGGGGATGGTGATTTACGCCCCTGTGTCGACTATCGGGGGCTTAACAATATCACAGTCAAGAATCGTCATCCTCTGCCTCTTACCAACTCTGCCCTGGACGCCCTCTCTGGTGCCACGATTTTCACAAAGTTGGACCTCCGGAGCGCCTACAACTTGGTGCGCATCAGAGAGGGTGATGAGTGGAAGACGGCCTTCATCACACCTACTGGACATTATGAGAGCCTGGTCATTCCATATGGACTTTGCAATGCACCTGCAGTTTTTCAACAGTTCATTAACGACGTACTGAGAGACATGCTAGGTAGATGGGTCTTCGTCTACCTGGATGATATTCTCATCTACTCCCGCTCCGTCAACGAACACATCCAGCATGTCAGAGCGGTAGTTAAGAGATTGCTCGGCCATCAATTGTACTGTAAGTTAGAGAAGTGCGCTTCACAAGCGCTCCACCACGTTCCTGGGTTTTGTCATCTCGTCCCAGGGTGTGGCCATGGACCCGCAGAAGCTAGAAGTTGGCCCCTACCCAAGACACTTAAGCAACTTCAAAGGTTTCTCGGGTTTGCGAATTTCTATCGTCGCTTTATCCGGGACTACAGTACAGTTGCAGCTCCCTTAACCGCCCTGACCCGACCATCTTCACATCACTTTCACCTTAATTCTGCTGCCATCTCTGCATTTCATGAACTCTGCCACCGATTCACCACTGCTCCGATTCTCCTTCACCCCGACGCCACCAAACCGTTCGTTGTGGAGGTGGACGCTTCGGACGTGGGCGCTGGGGCGGTTCTCTCCCATCGAGGTCCAGATCAGAAGCTACACCCTTGTAGCTTCTTCTCCAAAAAATTTGATCCCACTCAGCAGCGATACAGAGTAGGGGACCGCGAGCTGCTGGCCATAAAGTGGGCTTTGGAGGAATGGCGACACTGGCTCCAGGGCGCCGGAGAGCCGTTCATCGTCTGGACCGATCACCAAAATCTAATCACTATCCGGAGTTTGAAACAGCTTAATCCAAGACAGGCGCGGTGGGCACTGTTCTTTGAACAATATAATTTCCATCTGTCTTACCGTCCGGGGTTGAAGAACATCAAGGCCGATGCCCTCTCCCGACAACATGAGGACCCCGCGCCTGTTCTCCCACCATCCAAAATCATTGCATCACTCTGTTGGGATTTGGAGACGAGGGTCTGCCAGGCACAGGCCACGGAGACCGAACCGGCAGGTGTGCCACCTGGACGACTCTACGTCCCCCACGCCCTAAGAAGCGAGGTCCTCCAATGGGGCCACTCCACTCCGTTCTCCGGCCACCCGGGCGTGGGGCGCACCCAATACAGCGTGCCTTTTGGTGGCCCACAATGACGAAGGACATCAAAGAGTTCGTCCAGGTGTGCCCAGTGTGCGCCAGGGTGAAGAACACCAACCAACCAACAGTTGGGGAGCTCCAACCACTCCCCGTCCCTGGACGCACATTGCCCTCGACTTCATCACGGGCCTGCCGGTCGCCGAGGGAAAAAACACCATTCTGATAATCGTAGATCGGTTCTCCAAAGCTGTGCATCTGGTGGCACTGGTGGAGTACTCACCAATTCTGGTTGCTTCTTTGATTGAGTGTGTGTTGCTAGAACGCGGGTTTATTTGTGTAGATCCTTGCTCTTCGTGTAAGAGAGTTCTTAAACTAATCGCGTGGTTATCCTGCCTATTCGCGCTGCTTCCGCGTTTGGGTTTACCATCCACGCTACACGGGCTAACTGCTAAGGCTTTCCCGTTCATCCCTCGGTTGCTCGTGACAAGTACAGAGCTGATAAAAACTAGATCCGATCACGGTAGAGATTTGTTTATCAAATTTTAATGAGTCATCTAGCAGGAAACCTAAGTTCCGAAACTGTGAGGACCTAACGGCTGATAGAGGACCCAGATCAAAAAGCCTTCATGTGTTCCGAAGAGCTGAAGACTATCACCTCACCTTTTTATTATTATTATTATTATTATTATTATTATTATTATTAAAAATGCATACATGGGAACCTCGGATCGGACGAGTGTTCCGCAAACCGAGCAAAGATTTTTAATAAATTTTTAATCGGAAACCGAGCAAGTATTAGTTTACGAGCGCCGAGTATCACGTATCACGCATTCAACTCTTATTTTGACACCGAGCGGCACTCTTGCGCTGCGGAATTCTTTCAGCGTCTCTTGTGTGTGTGTGTGCGCGTAATTTAACACCGACACACACACACACACACACACACACACACACACACACACACACACACACACGCAAACACCCTGACACACGCACAGACGCTTTCACCCCCTCCCCGGCTTCACAAACACACAGAAACTCTGCTCTGTCGCGATTCTTTTCAAAGGTAAGGTGCTGGTTCATTTGTTTTTTTTTTTTTACTTTACAGCAGTGATTCCCTTAGTATGCTCACGCCAGGACAGAGAGATTTCTTTTTTTCCTGTTAAAACGGTGTTTCCGCTGTGTTTATGTGTGTGTCCGTTTGTTAAACTTAAAAAGTGAATCCGTTAGTATGCGCTCACGCTAGTCTCAGAGAGATGTCTTTTTTTTTTCGTTAAAACGGTGTTTCCGTTGTGTGTGTGTGTGTTTGTTGTGAAACTTAAAAAGCGAGGTGGGGAGAGGGAGGAGGAGTGTTACTGTGTAAAACGAGGTGAGGGAACACACACACACACACGGAGCCTGCGCACACCAACGGAAACACTTATCTGTCGGGATTTATTTGTACTTTTTTTTAAAGGTAAAGTGCAGATTCATTTGTTTTATTTTCATTTTATAGATTGTATTAATTATTTTTACGTATTTAATTTTTGGGGCTGTGGAACGAATAATTTGAGTTTTCATTATTTCTTATGGGAAAATGATTTGGTTTACGAGTGTTTTGGAACACGAGCCCACTTCTGGAATGAATTATGCTCGTAATCCAAGGTTCCACTGTACTTACAGTAAGCAATGTCATATAAGAGAAATGCTATTGAACCGACTATCAGCATGTCTTTGATGTAGGCGTACAAGCATTCCACAAATGGCATTTCTTATCAACAGGTTATGATTTGTTTTTTATTTAACTAGTTACAGTATATTTTATTCACCAACACATATCCATCCACGACCAGTGGAAGTACGGTTAAGCTGGCGACTGATAGTTAGCGACTGGGAATACTTATTAATGGAGTAAAGGTATTTTTCACTTCTTAAAGATGCTACAGTATGTAGCCAAAAAGTGAGGATAATAAACCATGGAGGTGGTGGACAGTCCTGAGAAATGTACGAGCTGTACTTTATATTTCTACTTATTCTGCTTTAAATTGTCAGGTAAATTCCAGGTTCTGGGGATTAGCATAAAAAAGAAATGCTAGAGCTAAGTAGGGTGTAAGTTAGAATCCGTTATACTACACACCAAGTAACGCCCTTAATCAGGGGTTACAGAGGGATTTGTGATTCAGCCTTGTGTGAAGCTAGCTGGTCATGCTAGCCGTAAGCATGGTTGGTCTAGAGGCAATTTGCAACAACCTAGAAGCACAAAGGAGCTTTGCTAAGGAGACAAAATGTTGTTTAAGATGACATTATCAGATATGTATTCTTGCTGAAAGTGCTTCCATGACTGGTTTTGAATGTGGTTTTAGCAGACAGCAGCTCGTTCCTTTTTCCTAGTATGTGGACCATACCAACCTGCTTAAATCCATGCAGTTAGTGTAAATAATCATTATAGGAACATCTACAACATAATGCAGAGAGTGCAGTGTACATCCCAGTGTTGTTATGCATTTCTCAAGGAAAGCCTCCCGTTTAATCGGATTACTTGGTTGGAAGTAATTGTTGTATGATAATATTTAATAAACTGCTTAATTTATGCCATTATTTATAATTACATTTGTTTTTGAACACAGAGGCTTTCAGCTATAAACCAAATCATGCTCTCATTCTGACTTTGTCAAACATCATTTATGTTTTTTCTCGTTAATCTTTTTAAAGTAACAACTCATTCTTAGTTGTATGTTGGATAGTACATGTAATCTAACTTTCAGATCAAAGCCGCATTGTTATTTAACTACAAAAAATAGATCGTTGATGAAGTAATGGTTTCTGTATGGAGATTATTTGTATTAACATCTATAGAAGGAGTCACCAGCGTTATCATTTTCTTGCAGATATATTAAAGCTCTGGCTTTACCTTTCCACTATGGGAAAGTCCTCAGGAAGGAGGCATTTTCAGTTAGATTAGAGAAAAACGTTAACTGTTATGTCTTGTTAATCTAAAGTGCTATGAAGGAGGTTACTTGGCTCCTAAGTGGTGTAACAAAAGGTCCTAAGAGATCGCAACTTTGATTCCTGGGTGATGCTACAACCATCTATGGCTGTGAATCTAGAGAGCAGAATGACCTACCCAGACTCTCACATCAGTCAATACTAGCCAATCATAGGCGTCTGTGAGGTCATCCCTCAAGTATGTTATGTCATCCCTGACGTTGCGTTAGCAGCAGTTTGAAAAGATGTAGTCATGTGGCATCATTTTTCTAAAAGGACGATACTTTTGATAGTCTTTGGCCTACCTGGTTCGCTGGGTGGGAACTATAGTGTAGCATATGTATAATAATGAATAACACTTTTTATAGTTAACTAAATGCATATGTTGGAAGTCACTGTGGCATAAAAGAAATAAAACACTCCAACATAAAGGCACTGATTACTCTCCTATATCAACACACCCCATTGTGTTTAATTCCTGGTTTATTCCTGTCCTTCTTTTGTCTCACACATGTACTATTAATTTGTCTCATGCAGATTTATCGGTTCGTGTAGTCAAGTCTCAGTACTATAGCTAATTTACTATGTGCTACATATATGATATCAGGTTATAATTTCTGTTATCAATTCAATTAGTTTGTACTTCTTGAGAAGGGGAGAGATTGTAGTTATTTCGAAATGTTTTCACAAGACTTACTGTTGTCATAATAAATGTTATAGCGATAACATAGCACAGATTAATATGGAAGATTTTTTTTTTTAAAGGAGATGACGATCCGGAGAGTGACCATGCCAACAATACCAACAATCGACTGCCAAGGAGCCTTCTGGGTAAGTTTCAGACAGCTTGTTATTTATATCTGGTTTCTTTTTCTCGGTAACTACCTCACTCTCTTTCTCACTTTTCAAACTACTGATTAAGATTTTCTGTGGCAGTTATAAATCACTTGGAGAATGCAGGCCATAAATCTTGCCCAGAATCCTCAGATGTCCTTTTAAAACTCCATTTGGACCTAAGCTGATGACTGATGCCAGCTAGCTCTCTGGTTGACTGATGGTTGTGTGTGCAAGTGTGTATGAGCTTGTGCAAACGTGTATGTTACGGGTGCCTTCATCTCAGTGATAATAGCCTCTCCATCACACTAAGCATCGTTACTTCTTTCCCCAGAATCATCAAACCGAACATGTCAATCACTGGCTTGGAGGTTATTTTCAGTCAGATGTAGCAGATCACTGTGCTTATCATGACAGAAAATGTAATGTGGCAGGGCATTAGTGGCAGTGCTGACTAAGCTCTTTTTTAAGCAGAAAAACTATTCGACAGCATTTTACCATCTGCTATACCTACTGGCTACATCAAGTGAAAGAGTTTGTGCTAAGAGATTTATGTTTTCTAACTCCATCAGCAGCTCACTATTTTAATTTAATTTAAATCAAAAGTTTTCTTATTATTATTTATTACGACAAGCTTACATGCATTAAAGTGCCGACATAAGTTTTTCTATGTTTTTCTATATTTTATTCTTATTCTATTCCATAATTTATATCATATTGATAATTTTAATTTTAAGTTCATGAGAGGTCGTAGCATTTCACTGCATATCGTACATTTTTATTTGAAATTTGAATATAATTTCTGGGTAATACAGGGAAAACCTGTTGCGGTGGTTGAATTCTTTTATATAGACAAACGTGTAAAAGAAAAAACTTTAGCCAAATCGGCAAAACAACATTCAGTGTTTTATTACTTTCTACATTGCCTTGCTTATGATATCTTTGTGCAAAGATTGTGGTAGATAAGGAGAAAGTTTAACAATCATGGCGGTAAAACAGTCAGATTCTTTTAAAAAGAATAAATAACAATAATAATAATAATAATAATTAACGTTCCTAATCTTGCTAACTAATTGTGATTTCTTCACACAGTATATGTTCGCAACATATTTAAGTTCATGAAATTCTACAGTATTTAGAATTATATTTTGCACTAATACTACCTTCTTCAGGGAATGTAAAAAAGATGTAAAAGATGTTATAACCAAACCTTCGGCTCTTTAAAAAAAAAATTTTTTTAGATTGCTTAGCATAGCTTTTCTATTTCATAAATATTTCATAGGCCCTGTCTAAATACCTGTCTAGGAATGAATGAAATCTTTGATTTGAACATTTTTTTGCATTATAATTGTTACTAGAGCAATCACTGGTAACTGCTGTCAATTATGAAACATTCTCAGCACTCTCACTTACTTTACATAAAGCTTTGATTTTTTTTTCTCCTTAATTTTTTTGTTATAATAACACACGTCGCCTTGCACCTCCAGGGTCCGGGTTCGATCCCCGGCCAGGATTCTCCCTGTGCTTGGTGGGTTTCCTCTGGGTACTCCGGTTTCCTCCCACAGTCCAAAGACATGTAGGTTAGATTAATTGGCATTCCCAAATTGCCCGTAGTGTGTGAATGAGTGTGTGAGTGTGTATATATATGTCTGTGTGCCCTGCGATGGGTTGGCACCCTGTCCAGGGTGTATCCTGCGTCATGCCCTAAGTCTCCTGGAATAGGCTCTAGGCCCCTGTGACCCTGAATACAGGATTAAGCGGTAATGATGATGAGTGAGTGATAATAACACACCATCAGCTATCATCCCGCATGACACCAGCCAGGCAGGCAGCTTAACAGCCTCCTCTAACAAGGCTAACATGTGCTTCATTTAAGATACATAAAGCGAGCAACAAACATGGTCACTTTTTGTTTCCTTGGTTTCTTTGACGTGGCATCATTCGGTGCACCCCTCAGAAGCCACTTCTTATTTATTTTTGGTGGGGGGGCGCAAACAAAATAATAAATTCACTTTTAATAATAAGGCATTTATCAGGTGATTAAGCATCATTACTGTTAATATGAATAAATGTACTTTAAACAGTTTTAAAGTGTTGTTTAAATTGAATTAATTGAATTAATTGAAATTTAAAGTGGGTTTATTGTCAGTAATAAAAAACACATAAATGCACAAAAACAAACAAAAGCTGCATGAACACAGGCCAGTGGCTCTATTTGAAAAGAAATTTTGCTCTCAGAATGGTCCAATCACATGAGCCCAAATATTTAAAAACAGTATTGATTCATAAGAACAAAAGTGGGAGGGTTTGGGACGCACAGTGCTGCGCCCCAAGGATGATTTGAAAAGATCCTATTAGAGTTCAGCCTCAAATCACATGCTTTTCAAAAATTTATGTGACTACATAGACACTCGTTTGAACGGCGACCCGCGTACACGAACACAAATGAATGTAATACAGTTTAGAGTTTTTTTTAATATTGTAAATAAATTATATTACACTGGTAGTAATATTAGTAGTAGTAGTAGTAGAAGAATCTTTGAAATATTTACATGAATTTCATAGTTTCTTAGTACATTTGGTACATCCCCTTTAGCTTTAATGAAACCATCACATCCCACATGTTTGTGCAAAGCCTTATGAGCCGTTTTAGATAAAGTCCATCAAAGTGTATCATGTTTCAATAAGTAGAGATTACCTGACCTTTTGGTAAAAAGCAGTTAACATGGTCGTGACCAATCAGCTTACAGCTAAATAGGGAGAATTAGTGCCGAATCGTGAATGATAAATATATTAAAGATGTACCTCCAGCGTCCAGGTTCGATTTCCAGCCAGGTTCGATTCCTGCCTCTGTGTGCATGAGTTTGCATGTTCACCCCGTGCTTGGTGGGTTTCCTCCAGGTACTCTGGTTTTGTCCCACAGTCCAAAGACATGCAGATTAGGCTAGTTGGCGTTCCCAAATTGCCTTTAGTGTGTGAATGAGTTTGTGAGTGTACATACTGTATGTGTTTGTGTCCTGCATGACCTAAGTTTCCTGGGATAGGCTCCAGTCCACCGTGACCCTGTTTACAGGATTAAGTGGTATAGATGATAATTAAGGGAGTAAATGAGTAATTTCCGTTAAAAAACAAAACAAATTTTTTTTTCAATGGGGTCTCAGAATTTTGAACTCACTGCTTGGAGAGTTTTTTCATTTTTGCTGTTACCGGTTAAGATTGTTAATGAGTTTATATTTTATGGTGACTGATTAAATTAACATTCCTATACTGTTCTAATGGCATGCCTATTTTCATGTGGGTTTGTAGAATAACTACTGTATTAGTAATATCACTGTGTTTTTTTTTTCTGCAGCTGCTCAGCCAGCTCAGCAGGCACAGTGTAAAGTGAGGACAGAGGTCATGGAGGTCACACGATCTATGCTGGACCGTAGCAATGCTAACTTTCTGCTATGGCCACCATGTGTGGAGGTGCAGAGATGCTCTGGATGCTGCAACACAAAAAACCTTAAATGTGTTGCTGTCCTCACTCACACACGCTATCTACAGGTACACATACATTCAATACTGGTAAAGCTTATATTATGGGCTGCTCAGGTAGTAATAGTTTAATTGTAATCACTGTATGTGTTTTCCTTGCTCATTGATATTAGCACAGTTAGCAAATGATTAATATGAACTGAATGTATGAGAGTGTGATGGTAAAGTACAATGCAAAAATGTCTTATATTGGCTAAAAAATGTATTTAAAAATTACTATGAAGAAAGCTGTTTCCTCATTTTATCTCTGCTGCAAGTTAATGCTCATTTTGCTGTAATGTTAAAAACACATTGTCTGTTTATCTGTAAATTTACAGAAACAATTACAGACACAACACCTTGCTTATCACTTTGCAACCTCATAAGGGCAAACTCTCACATTTTCCTTCTCTTATCTAGGTGATGAAGATCCAGTATATGAACATGCGGCCAGTATATAATAAAGCCATAGTGTCAGTTAATGATCATGTGGAATGCCGCTGTCAGCCTGCTCCTCGTCCAGCCTCCCGCAGAAAGTCTCCTGCTCACAAACAAGAAGGAAGAGATCGCTCAGGTAAACCACGCTACAAAGATGAGCTTCACCGAGGCGATGAGCTTAAACGCAACCAGGGGCTTAAACTAGAGGATTTGCTAAGCCACAGTTGGCTGCCCCTAGAAAATGGACAGGATGCCTGGAGCCACAATAGGACTCACCACGAGAATACCAGAGGTTATTCTCTTGGAGATGGGAAAAGGAATAACAGCAGCTCCAATGGCACAAATGGCTGGTCTTCAGAGAGACTGACTTATCCTCTGCCCGATCACTTTAAAGGGGAAGATGCAGGTGTACTACTCTGTAATGTGACAAGGCCGAAAGAGAGAGGGAGAGAGAAAGAGGCAAAAGATATGGAAAAACTAAAAAACTGTACAATAAATGATGATAGGCTGACTAATCAGTCATTAGTGAATAGGTTGAGCCGCACTGAGATAACCAATCAGATTCCACAGCATGAGTCAGAGCCACTACATGCAGGCCACAGCAAGCATGCAAAGAGTAGTCAAGTACACGGAAATGAGACCAACCAAAATCAGATGCATAGTGAAGCACATGTTGGGCAGACCAATCAAACTGTGATTCCTAAACCTACAGAGGAAGCCAATCAAAAGGAAGACCATCTCTCTAATGCTGATAAAGAACCTAGTAAAAGGATTCAAGGAAATGAGACCCCAGAGATGGAGAGATCTCAAGAGGAGACAGAAGGGACTAGAAGCAGGTCCACTTTACTAAAGGAAAGGAAGGCATTAGAGGAGGAGAAAGAGGAGCTGCTGTTACTTCACAAGCTCCTTGATGAAGAAAAGCACAAACATATCCTGAAAGCACAACAAAACAGTCAGCATGAGGACCAGAAACTGCACCAGCTGCACCACAGACCTCAGCAAACCCAAACAACTACACAACCAACAGGTAAGAACATTCAAACATGACATGGCTAAAGCAGTTTACCTCACAATACTCTGTGGTCAGCACCTGATCACTATTTGCCTGCCTTCTCACTGTTTGCTTGGCACTTCCATGGCAACCACTCACATAATTGGAAAGTCCATCATTGTGGTTTTCTCTGTATGCAAGTGGTCAACATTTTCCGATAATTTAAAGTACATAGGATTAATCTGCTTCCATGCACAGCAGATGCCGGAATCTGATTTAACAGGCAGGAGGAGGCAGAACTTAAGCACATTTATAATGATCTTTTACTGCAAATAAAATAAACATTTATAACAAACATAACATGCTTTCTGGTGGGATATGCTATACTTTTAATTCTTCTTGTAGAACACACATGGTATATCAAACAACACCTTCATCTTCACCTTCACCCATGTTTCTAGTGAGAAATTCAAAAAAGCTGCATAATATTTAGTTCGTGCCTAAATTTTCATGAAGTGAAATAAAAAAAAAAATGTCTGCAATCAAAGGTGGCATAGTGTGCGAACCTTTGTCTGAAACACAGCCATGTTCACCAAATAACTGATCGCAGTACTATTATTACTATTTGTAATTGATGCCACTACTAAATGCTCTGTCTGTCTTTATTTTCCAATTAGAAAGAAGAACAACTACGCCAGTCAGAGTGTCCACTCCACACACACCTCCTCGACAGCCCCCTCGTCCACCAAAGAGATTGAGGAAACACCGCAACCGTATAAGCAAGGCCGTCATGAGGGCCATGCTCATGTAGCATGCATACCGTACAGTAGGTGAGGTACTCTACACAACACACATTTACACTGACACTCCTAGAATCAAAGGTTCTCCTACAGGGCTCTAGTGTTTTTTAAAAAAAAAAAAATTTAAACTATGTTGTCTATGAGTGTGTCTATGATTAGCAGTATTTAACTTTTGTCAGTTGTGTAATTCCTCTCTTTTTCTTTATTCTCTCAAATAGACAGATGTAAATCACAGTACCTGTCCAGATCATTGCACTATCCTCAATAAGATTATTTATTCATGCCACCCTGTCCATGGAGATCCCCAGCCTCTTGTACTAATCCTCATGCAGTAACCCTGGGAGAGTCTGTGTTTGGGAGAGATGTGGGGGCAAGAACTACATTCCTACCATATTCCCCCGATATAAATAACAGTGGTGTTATTAAAGGGGACAGGAGTCATTAAAAGAGACTAAGGATTTGGCCTGGATATGCAGTAGTTGCTACAAATGACTCTGTGGAACAATGGAACTGAGGAAGGGGGATTGGAAATGCGTCTTTGAAACTTTGAGGGTAGGAAAAGACTTGCCTAGAAGACTAGAATGAATAAAGGAGTGTTCTAGAACTAATAAAAACAAGCAACCAACCAAAGAAATGAAAACACTGGACTTCAGAAGACTTTTGAAATGAATGGGACTGGTCTGTGGAAACACTCAGAAACAACAGAGACTGTTCTGGAACTCTCCGGAAACGCTACTATAGAGTCACTACAGAGAACATTTAGGAGTTAAGTGGTATGGAGATTTTAAGATTAAATGCTCTCTGGGATTAAAACTTGGTTCTGGAAAAGATCTCTGAAAAATAATTACTTATTTATGACTCCGTCAAATTAAAACATCAGTCTATAGCAACTAAATAGGAAATAATATAATGTGGAGATGTGATATGGATTGATGAAGAGTGGATTAGGTGATCTGTAGTCTGGAAGGACTTGTCTAGAATTAAATTGGAATTAATGTCCAGTTTATCATTTATTTTGATTGGAAAATTCTGGTCTAGAGGATGTCTGGAAATCAGTAATCTTAAGGTTGTTTTTTTTTTTTTTTTTTTTGATAGACTACTTTAGAAACCTGATTCAAAACTGGTTCTGAGATGATTTTTTTTTTTTTTTTATATCCAGCTTCTCTTCTAACCACAATCACCAGATCAGCCATTTTTAGTACGTAAATAATGGTTCTATCTTGCACCCTATAGCTACTCCTGTACATCCAGACGAACTGTTTGTTTCTCCATCATGCGGAATCCCAAGTAGACTACATTTCGGAAGTTGAGAACACTTTACTGTGTAAACAAGCATTAAGGAAACTCTGTTATTGGTAGTTTATGGTAGTCTGTACTCATATCTGAGACATTGCAAACAGTTTTACCACATCTTGTTGTGAAATAGACATAGATTAACATGAGTGTCATTTATCCATCCATTTATCCAGAAAGTGAGAAGGGAATATGGATATAACTCAAATTTTTCAGTGTTAAACAATGTTTCAGGTATTTCAGGATTATTACAGAAAAAGCACTATTAAAATCACAACCACTTAACACAACATATACAGTTCAATACATAAACACAGTAAGAATACTGATTTACTTTTCTTATTTAATTTTCATATTATTTAATTTGACTGCTAACACTGGAAAATCTCAGATGGCAAATAAAGGCTTGCAGTTCTATTGTATTAATATGGACCTCCTGAAATATGACGGTGCTACAGTATGCTATGATAAGAAACAACTTTACCATTAATGTTATTTATTCTTTTATAATTGCTTTGTGATTAGTTTCTCTTCATTAATTGTACTCATTTTCTTCTCTGCAGTCTGATAAATATGTATTTGAGTTTTTTTCCCCATCTCCAGATGTATGCAAGGCACCACAAGAGATGAATAAAGAACTAAACTAACCTGAGCTAAAGTTTCATATGGCTCATTTTCATTTTACGATTTTTATATGAATTTAGTAGAAGGAATGTGGATTGTGCTTCTGTCAAAGCCAAGAGCAGAACTGTTAAAGCAAACAAGCATCTGAATCCACACCTAATCCATAATTTACACGGATCAGCCACAACATTAAAACTGGTGAACTGAAAAAACATTGATTCACCACATACACCAGCAAACTGGTGACGGGATCATGGGCAACCAAGGCTCACCTATGCCTACAGGGACATCAATGCTGGCCATCATCAAAAGGTATCATGACACCCAGTGCAACAACAACCCAACCAGAAGCCATGACCTGAGGTGTCAGAGCCGTCCTGTTGTCACAATGGGACCCAATTCCTTGGTGGTTTTAATGCTAATGGATTTAGGCAGATGTTATGGCTGATCGGTGTACAGTATGTAACTTGTATGTACTCTAATGTTTGTGTTACTGCACTGTCTTTTTGTTTTATAAACCACATCTACTGTGGTTTATTGTTACTTTATTCTTTCTTTTCTCTGTCTTTACTTCATATCTTAACATCCACTGCTTCGGTAATACTGAGCCTGTAACACTGTTCAACCTAGCTTTCAACCAAGCTTTTAAACCCCTCTCTCACTCCATCTTTCTCTCTCTTTTTCTTGTTGACTTTAAGTTGATAAAGGATTTGTCAGAATCCCACTCCTTTTCCCCAGATCAGCAGTCATAGACGTAGGGAGTATATTAGCTTTGTCCCATCCAGTCTGATTAAAACAAACACTTGCCATTATCCGTGCTGTTCACCCCTTTGCCCTAAACAGCCCCTGTCTGCTCACATGATTTTGGTTAGTGCAGGGAGGAATGTAGTTTCAGGGTATTATACACATATATTATGTATTTGCATAATATTATGTATTATGATTTCATGTCACTTAGTAAATATTTACACAGTATATTACTTGGTATTATGTTATACTTAATTCTATGGTTTAGAGATAAAATCTGTCTTTACTAATTTTTTCAGGAAAAAAAAAACATATACTATATCTTATAATATTATAAAGTACCTTAAAATATAAAAATGTTCCACGTCATTTTTCTTTACACATATGAATGGTGGTTAGCCCTGTGCCCTGCGTCCTCCTTCCTCCTGCACCTCCTGGATTTGGGTCTGTATGTTCTCCCCAGGCCTGTTGTGTTTCCTCTGGGTAATCCGGTTTTCTTCAACAGTCCAAAGTCATACAGATGAGGCTAACTGGTGTTTTTAAACTTCCCCGAGTGTATGAGTCAGTGTGTGAGTGGATTGGTACCCAATCCAGAGTGAACCCTACCAAGTGCCCCAAGTGTCCTGGGATAGGCCCCATAGTGACATTTTGTGTATACTTTAATATAAATTTTTCTTTCAATCTGTAATATCATATATATCATAAATATAGATTATAAGACATGTATTTAAAAAACAGACAAACATAAATATTGTTTGCACCGAGACTTACCCAGGTCTTTTTTTTAACACTTAAAAGTTACCACAACTTTCACCATCAATCTGCTTCAGGCTCTAGTGTGGAATGCAGAGCAGCAGTAATCCCACACACAACATACTGATATCTTAATAAGGAGTTGGATATCACGGATGGGAGTGAAGTTAGCTTGGCTGGATCTGAGTGGGTGGGCAAACACAGGCCACAACACACCTCACAACCATCTGCACACACAGACATGATAAAAACAAACAAACCTGCACACTCGAAATGGTAGCGTACTATTCTATTTTAAAATTCTGAAAAAAAAAAAAAAATTCTCCTTGTCAGAGTTAACAATGTCGTCTTGCAAGTCACTGAGAATTTACATGCACATGTCTTACACCAGCTGCAATAGATTGACCCCCTTCATACTTACATTTTAGGCTTGAAGTAAGTTTGACTATGAAGGTATCAGAAGCCAGTCAGAGAGGAAACAATACAAGAGTGACAAATTCAGAGTTTCATTTTAAATTGCTTGGAAGGGAATCAGTCGAGTCAGAATCACCAGAAATCACTGTCGTCTGGTGGTCAATGAACATTTCTCCCCCCCCCCCCCAACCCACATTTTGCTTTTCTTGCGGTTTAGCAGGCAAAGAAGTAATCTAGAAATGAAAAAAAGAAAAGAAATCAAATCAACTGTTTTGCTACAGACGTGTGTGCGTGTGTGTGAGTGTGTTTTTACATTCAAACTCGCTTACTGTACTGTATGTTGTATGTTTTCTCATCTCAGGGAGCTTTTACTTTGCTACTGTTGCATGTAGCTTGCTCATTAGGGCTAAACTGATAAAGCTCTAAATTCATAATTTTATACCCATAAAGCTATAAATTCATAATTTTATATTTTATAATTTATACCCAAGGTTCAACTTTAAGAGCACTATACAAATAAAACTGAATTGAGAATTTCATTATTTGTTACATGAATTAGCTAGCATGCCACAAACATTGCGAATGTGCTTGACAGGCTGGATAAGAAAATGCACAGAATACAACACACAGAGCACACACGGGTAACAAAAATACACAAAATGGTGAAAGTCTTGAAAGTCTTGTTTTTCTACACTGTATTTTAGCTAGTTAGCTGTATGTAGCGCTCTATTAGCCTTGATGTACGGCACCATCTCTATACTGTAGCAGTACACTGTGAGATTACTATAAAGCTGTTAATGCAATATTTTTTAATACGTCATGTTTAATACTGAGAAAAAAAACACTAATATTCTCAGAAATGCAAAGTCTTAAGCTGCATTCCGAAACTTTTCAGTACATCGCAACACTTGTGGGAGTGTGCTGTGGACATTGGCGACAGATCCTTTGGGTGTTTTGGATTGCGGGGTGAACCCTCCATGGATCAGATTTCAGATTTTTGATCCAGCGCATCCCACGGGAGCTCGATCGGATTGAGATCTGGGGAATTTGGAAGCCGTGTCCATGACTTCCTTGGACTTTCTGTCTGCCGGGCTCCGTGTGTGATGGGCTGTTCTGAACATTGCGCGTCCTGATGCCTTTCTATCGTAACCAGCAGTGACTTTTTGGCAGTTTGTTCTGCATTGGCTTTTCTGTGGTATCTGACTGGACAGGCTGGCCTTTAGTCTCTGTGGGATTTAAGTTACACTATTATACACTAATTTACTGGTATATAATTGGTAATCAATGACAATGTGTTATAGTTTTGTTTTACATACTATAGTCTGAGCCCTGGACGGTCTCTTATTTTGTGCCCTCAAAGCTGTAAGATTGTTCCTGGACCAGTGGTGGCTCAGTGGTTTAGGGTTGTGGATAGAAATCTGATTTCCAGCTGTTACGCTTGGGCCCTTAAACCTCATCTGATCAGCTCAGTTGTAATCGCTTAGAATAAAAGTGGATGATAAATGAATAAATGTAACCCGAAACCAAAACCCTATACCAGAGACAGTTGAATTCTGTAATTTTGCGCTGCAATGCTTTTGATTTTTATATTGTTTTTATCCACATTATCATGCTTAAGGCAGGATCGAATTAAGCAGCTGAGGTCTTAGAGAGCAGTAACAAAGCTTAATGTCAGATTCATTTATAGGAGCTTTACCCAGGGGCAAATGCATTTCGAGCAACTGTTGATATTTGACGATTTTATTTACACTCAAGCTTTCGTGCACACCGTATGCAATTTTTATGAATGCAACCATTCATTAAAAGACTTGAGGCTTATGTTCGCTCTAAGCAGTCAGGCTGCTCCAGTGGTTTCCGACTGCGCAGCTGCAGAATACTGCTGTTTACTCCTAATCCTTCTCATGCTGCCTCTCCAAACATCAGAGAGCAGAGACATTCAGCACCGAGTTGAAAAATGAGCCTCAAAGCTTTGTGTCTCTTCTCCCCCAACAGACACACAAACACATGGCACTTTGCATGTCCCCTCATTGCAAGCTGTAAAAAGAAGGAGGTGGGAATGGATGAAGCTTTAAAGTAAAATGACAATATTGTTATTAATGAGAGCTTTGCACAAGTCATTTGGGCAACTGTAATCCTGCTTCCTGAGATGACTCCTGCTTCCTTAGTGACCAGATGGAGCATGACTAATCCAGAGACTTCTCTGTTGTGAGCAAGAACAATACATTCTTTAACTGCACGGACACTGCAACAGTTCTAGGAGCACCGTCATGGCTTTGAGCGTTTTGGAGTAGCAGTGTTGAAGCTTGGTGGTTTAGTGGTTGGTTAGCATTTTGGCCTTACACCTCTCGTATACTGTAGGAGGTTTGAATCTCATAGAGTGTGTGGAGTTTGCATTTTTTCCCAGTGCTTAGTGGTTTGTCTTTGGGTACTTCGGTTTCGACCAAAGTCCAAAGATAGGGATTATAGGACGATTGCTGTTTCCAAAATCTTTGTGCCTTACATTAGGTTGGAACCCCATCCAAAGTGTTTCCTGAATTACCTGTGATAGGTTCCATGACTTTATACAGGATAAGTAGTAAAGAAAATGGATTGATGGATTTGCAACATCGCTTTCAATGTACTCTTGATCTTTTATGCTCTAAAAGGCCAATTTTGTCCAGCCAAACCTAAAAAACGAATAAACTATGTTATATGAATAAATGTGGGTTGTGATTGCCATCATGGAAACTAAAAACCCCAAACCCCTGACTATTCTCCAACAATTTGACTTTGTGAATCCTGATTGATCCTAAAAGCTCAGGAATCCCAAAAGCTTTGAATCACTTCCCTTTCCTTATTCCACTGTGTGTGTTTCTGTGTGTGTGTGTGTGTGTGTGTGTGTGTGTGTGTGTGTGTGTGTGTGTGTGTGTGTGTGTGTGTGTGTGTGTGTGTGTGTGTGTGTGTGCGTGTGGTGGAGGAGACGGAGACCAATCGTCATACTGCAGACTTCTGGTGGACTGCTGGAGAGTGTTATTTGTGGCACACTGTCACACAAAGTTATGTGTATGCACAATCAAGTGTACACGGAAGCACGTCTGCTTTCACACACCCAGGCCTGCATATACAAGCGCACATGCACACTCGCTCACAATAGATCAGATCTTTATCTCTACCGGCAACACACAACGTCTTCCTGTTATCTTGTTTAAAACAAGGGTCGTGTGTGTGAGCGTGTGTGCACCTACACATGCACCTGACTGAAGTTGAGTGCAAGCATAAGCAACTGTATTCCTGTGAAACAAGTCAGTACTGATGTATATGGGAAAGATTATACATGCTGCCAGCAATAGGTGAGAACCCAGTGTGTGTGTGTGTGTGTGTGTGTGTGTGTGTGTGTGTGTGTGTGTGTGTGTGTGTGTGTGTGTGCACTTAGTGTGTCGCAGATTTGTAATATATACATACAGTATATGATAACAGTTTTGTTTATACCATGAAGGATGTGACAAGCCATGGGTGTCCATCTTGTCATCAATGTTAGTTTCATGTTAGTGTGTGGAGTCTTCTGTGCATTTTCTTCGTATTACGAAAAAGAAAGTAAGTGCACATGAATGCATCCTCTCAAGCCTCTGTGGATGAGGTGGTCATTTGCACCGTGGCCTTTTGTGGTTGCCAAATATCAGAGGGGATAAAAGGGTATTAGTTTAGGATTACAGAGCCAGTTCTTGACCTAAGTGTAGCTCAGGAGACTTATTTGTGAGTCTTTCCTAAGACCATTAAATGAATTTACCATTAAATGACCATTGCTAAAAATGCAAAGCTCATTGTTAAACACAGTCAAGGCAAATCTGTAGTTTAGTCTGGAATTATGTTAAGGTTTACGTTGTTCATGAAGGCCGGGAACGTCTTACTTTCCACCTCAGACCGCTTGAGGTTGGAAAAAATATGGGTGTGCAGTGAAAGCTGCCCTCGTTATGCTCCATATCTATAAAAGGGTTTCAAATGGCTTTTATGCTTCACACGCAAAGGAGCGGAAAGGAGAGCGGAAAAAGGCTGGCATCAAGTGCTGACCTTTACGTCTACCATTATTTGGTATTATTTTAATTCGTTTACATGAAATCACTAACCGGCTTATTAAAAAAAAAAAGAAAAAAGAAAAGAAAAAAGCTAAAATAATTTGTATATAAAACCTATATACACTTTTTTTTCTTCCTTTTACATCAAGAGGTACCATACTGTAAAGAAATATTCTGTGACTTAGAAGTTCCAAACTTGCAGAAATAGGAAACCTTCCAATTATACTTAGCCATAAATGCAGCATTAGCTTTATTTCTAATGCAGGGTTAAAGTACAGTTATTTGCTGCTGGCATGATAATATAACCAAGCAAAAGGGAAAAAAAAAAAGTAATCATTTGTAAAATTCAATTGTAAAAAAAAAAAAAAAAAAAAAAACCTCTAAACAGACGTACAGATGTTCCCAAAAAGATTTAGTTTGATTCAGTTATAAAGCAAAGGTAATGCCACAGGCAGCATGGTGGCTTAGCGGTTAGCACACCCACCTTGAACCTCCAGGATCTGGGATTGATTCCCGCCTCGGGGTCTATGTACATGGAGTTTGCATGTTCTCCCTGTGCTTGGTGAGCTTTCTCCCAAAGTCTAAAGATATGCTAACTGGTATCCCTACTGTAAATTGCCTGAGCACATGAGGGTGTGTACAGTATGTGTGTGCCCTGCAATGGATTGGCACCCCATTCCTTAAGTCTTCTGGGATAGGCTGCAGGCACCTCCGCAAACCCGTATACAGGATAAAGCGGTATAGATGATGAGTGAGTAACTGTGGGAATTTTTTTTTTTTCACAAATAGGCCCACATACTGTAGATCATTTCAATTTATAATTGACACACTACCATTCTAAAATGAAGGAAAAAACGAACCTTGTATAAAAAGCATAATAAAAACGTAACAACTCGTACCAAACCTAAATTGAAGAAAAACTAAACAAAATTTGAAATGAAACCAAACAGATAATATTTAATTAAAATTATTAAAACAAATATAAAAACAAAAAAGCTACAAAAAAGTCAGTCATACATCACTATCTGTTGATATAATGCAATGCTTAATAGGTGAGTAGCATGGGTTTTAAACTTGTCATGGCTTTGTGGTGGCCAATTCATGTATGAAAATTATTCCTCAAGCTCAGGCACAATTTGAGCCCAATGATTGAATATGAACCAATGAATATGTCTATGCCACAAGGGACGGGAAAAAAAAATCAACTGATGGGATAATCTAAGCATTAATAAAATTGAGACAGAGTCAACTGACTTGATTTTATTGCTTCATACTGTAAAATTTCTGAGCAGAGACTGCACCAAGCTGGATGTATACAGTACTGTGCAAAAGTCTTGAGCCCCCTTTTTTCACAAAAAAATACACATTAAATAAAAAATAAAAAAAGCACAACAACCGCAGCAACCTAATTTCCCCTCTTGTCTGTTCCAACCACTCAGCATTCAGCAGCACCAGTATACTTATCACTGACCTCATCATCTGGCATCATCTGCACCTGTATCTCACTGCTTCATACCTTAAGCTAGATGTATATTTTTATAGTCTCTGAAACTAGGCAGGTACAGGGCCTGGACTAAAAGTAAGAGACAAAAGGTCCTTCAGGAAGCCTGGGGAGATTTTCCTCAAGACAACATTAAACAATACAAGAAAGTCATCCCTCTTTATGAGCAAAATATAAAGAAATGAGGGCTGGGACAAGACTTTTGCACAGTACTGTACATCATATAGTTTATGCTTTTTATTTGCCTGCTGCTGTATAATAATCTGTTGTAGCACCACAGGGCCTCCGAAAGCTGGTACACAGACATGCATGGTTACATAAGAGTTTTACTGATTTTTTCCAAGCACCTTTTAAAGGCGCTGGCTTTCCTGTGTTTATTTACAACAAAAGACAAGGGACATACTGTCCATAGAGGATTCCCTCCTCTCTCTCTCTCTCTCTGTCTCTCTCTTCTTTCTCTCTGTCACATACACTCACACATGGTCACTTTTTGAACAATGGACCTTAAAGACATGCTGTGAAATGCCTTTGCTTTGAGCAGAAGTTCAGAATTCGTCTGGAATGTGGTTTTGTTCAAGGGCATAGTGATGGTGAGCGAGTCTAATAAGTGTATGTGAGGGCAATGTGACATTGAGAGAAATTACTGGAAGAAAGCACAGGAAATTATGTGTGAAAACAGGAAGTATTTTAGATTTTAGAATTTGAACACACACACACTCATACAAGCAGCTAAAAACCACAACCATTTCAAGCTATCAGCAGTATAAGTAGTCAGTTTGGGCCTTTGAACTGTTGTGCATTCTGTAATACATTTACTGCTCGGCATGGTTGTAAAAAGAATAACTGTAGTCTTCGTACTAGATTAAACCAGTATGCGCATTCTCTTCTGACCTCTATCAAAATGTGACTCAGTGAAGGATTCCTGTTTCTATTTTTTTTTCTTACTTTTTTTTATTTTTTTTATTTGATTTAAACACTATAGAATATTGTGCATTAAAACGTAGGAACTCAAAGCAGTGGGCGTCAAGCCCATTGATTATCCCTTTTCTGTTGTTTGATGTGAACATTAAGGCTTTTGTACCTGTATTTACATGATTTTATTTACATCATCGACTGATTGTTTAACTGCTGGCGGCATGATGGCTTAGTAGTTAGCACTGTCACCTTGTTCCTCCAGGTTTTGGGTACAATTCCCCTTCTTGGGTCTGTGTGCATGGAGTTTGCATGTTCTCCCCGTGCTTGGTGGGTTTCCTCCGGCTGCTCCGGTTTCCTCCCACAGTCCAAAGCCATGCAGATCAGACTGATTGGCGTTCCCAAATTGCCCATAACGTATAAATGAGCGTGTGAGCGTATTTGTATGTATGTGTGTGTGTGTGTGCACCCTGTGATGAATTGGCACCCGTTCAGGGTGTACCCCGCCTCCTGCCCTGGGGAAGGATCCCGGCCCCCCGCAACCATGTATACAGGATAAAGTGGTATTGTATAGACGGTGAGTGAGTGAGTGTTTAATTGCTACAGGTGTTCCTATTATAATGGCCAAAGCTGCTGGGGAAAGTATCATCTGCAGATGGAATGCAGAACACACATTCAGTACATAAGACAAGACAGTTTGTGGCTTGCACTAACAGAGACCTTCATATGGTATGCATTCGCCAAATATCTAAGTTGTATTGTGTATGTACATTTATTGAAATCATTGAAAAAAATATAATCAATTGACAGGAAAGCTTACATTCATAGTCACAGGTATAGTAACTATAGCTTAGGATCTACAGTTTTAATAATCACATAACTCAGTGTGCAACATAATGCAAAGACAAAGAGGGAATAAATGTTACAGTCCATGTTTACACTGCCATCTGTTGGACCACATGGTATGATACAGAAACAGCATATATTGGAGTGCATACAGTACATTATAAATACACTGCAAATGTTTTTGAGATTTTTTTTCCACAAAGAATACCATATATTATTTTTTTGTTTGTTTAAACATAAGCTCAATAAAAGAGTAGTGGGCTTACAAACACATCCTTTAAATAAGCAACATATACATAAGAAATGAGCAAGATATACAATGCATATGCAAGATCCCTCATATATGAAGTATATTACAGTCCACGCTGAGAAAGTGTCACATAGCTGCGCTCAGGTAAATCTCTTTCTAACTCATGCAACGTTAGCTCTTTGTCACCCTCTGGTGGTGAAGCAGATATCCATGCTTCAACAGCCTCCTTGTTGGGCATCAGACAGTATCCAGACGGGTGAGAAAAAATGACATTGGACACCGCAGCTGGACTTGGGGTGTATGCTGGGGGATCATCGTCAGGGAGCTCTGACTTACTGGGGTCTTTATTTTCACTAGCTAGATTTTTGATTGCAGTTGAGCATTCTGAAGTTGGATTTTTGGGTGGGGATAAAACATAGCCTCCTTTTATTGGGAAGGGATCCTTGGGGCTCTCGGAAATGTATCTTCCATCATCATCAAAGGTTAAGAGGGAAGAGCAAGTGTCCGAAGTTTCAGTCGGTGCCGAAGAGTCTTCGCGGCAGAGGATGTAAGGTCCGATAAAACTTATGCCCGATTTATCAGTCATTCTGCTACTTTCTACAAGTAAAGACGACTGGCTCGAGCCTAGTGGCCATCCTGATTCGATTTTGCCAAAACCCATATCAAGGTCATCGTTGCAGGCCAGGATTGGATACTCAGAAATGCTGCAACACAAGATTAAGAAATAAACATTTTACGGTAAACTCATTGAATGATACATTTGTGTTTGTGCCAGTCAGAAAACCTAAAAACTATCATTAGGAAAAGTCATAACAGATTCAACATTGTCAAAAATTACGATCATTGATTGTAGTCAGACGATTTCCTGTGCCTTTGATGTTTTTTGATGTTTTTTTCCTGTGCACCCGAGCAACTGCTGTGTAGCGGAAACATTTGTAAAGTCTGACGAACTTGTACACACTTGCGGGTGTAAACTATACAAGTAAACCAGCAACAAAGAAAAATCTTAACTTGATCATAGCTCTGAAAGTTCATAGCATTTTAGCCTTTTATTTTAAAGAAACATATACAGGCTCAGGCTTGTGCAGTGTAGAGTGATATATCCTTTTTTAAAGCACAAAACAGGCAATATGATCAACTGAATTTTAGCTCTTATTAACCAACCACTCGAACATGACTGAGCGAAAGAAAAAAAAAGCGTCATATACTGTATGCAAAGAAATAGCGAAGATAGAGTACACAACATGTGATCAGGTGTTCTGATTGTTGTTTTGGGATGTTTCTATAACCTACTGTAAAAACAATGCTCATTTTGAGAGTTCTACATTTTTGAGACGTCATTCCAATACTCCAGTAGTGGTAAAATTGACCCTTTATGGAAGTAATGATAATTTTTGTTCTACCTGACATATATATACGAAAACACAGCTCGATAGCTGAAAACACACACCGGCAAGGCTTCCATATAATATATATTTTTTACTCGTTGTTGACCTATGCTGCTAAATATGATTAAGCAAGATCTGTAATGAGGATTAACAATGATAAATACTAGATGGCTTACACAAACTGATGATCAATTATGAAATGGTTACCGACTCCCATGAAACAGGTAGTAACAATATGTCATGTGAATTCATTTCCATGTTCCATTTTTTGAAATAATGTTTTTGTGGTGGAGAGGTAAACTCATATATTAATGTGAAAGTGTACTATACAGTTGATTTGACTTAAGGAAATAAAAAGTGTCTAGCAGAAGACCCGATGTTAATGTAAAAACAGTCTTACCTGCCCTTACAGATGATCGGGTTATCTGAGCTCTGTATGATAAACACAGAGCTCCTCTCAGTGCCAGTGTATGGATTGGCCTCGCCGACCAGAAATTTCTGTGAGAGAAAAAAAAAAGGTCATTGAGCGCTACATAGACTGTATTGATTAGCCTGAAAATCTATGGAAATGTATTATGGGATGTCTCACATATAGATTTTTAAAAATGTGTTGTACCAGTGTTGTTTATATGGGAAAGTTTGCTGTAAGTAAATGGTTATTTCACATTTTAGGCGTGTGCCAGTGTTTTTTTACTTTGTAACCGACAGAGGGAAACTTGAGGGGAAAAACTTCTTCAGGAAGTTTTCAGGAATGAGGCTTTGCGTGTTTATGCCAGCATGACAAGTTCCGTTTTTGTGTGTAATTACAGTAGCTTTGAATGGGAGAACACAAAGGCTGACGAAGGAACGTCTGTTTATAGCTGCTATCATGTATGTTCTAGAAGGAAATAATGTGTTTCATGGATGTTTTTTTTTTGTTTTAATTCTAATACTTATTTATTTCATAAATAAAGAAATTGCTGAGTACACTGGTACCTCTGCATATGAAACCTTAAGAACAAAAATTAGCAAGAATTTTTTGCAATTTTGTAAATGATTGTAAGACTCGTATTAATTAATTAACCAAATTACACAAACAAGTGACTTTTATCTCGTCTGCTGGTGTAAACAAAACTCAAAACACAAAAGTCACAAAAACAACACTTAATATACTATTATACTATATACAAAGCGTTATACAAAGCAGATACTGCAGTGCATGATAATATAATTATTTCCCACTATATTAAAATTTTATTTTTGTGTACATGTGTATACACACTAAAATAAACACCGATATTCCTGTATAATGTGTGAGTGTGTGTGCGGCTTTATGAGTTAATGAATTTTTAAAAATGCAGTCCTGTGTTACTGTCCCAATGAGTGGTAATCCAATTTTGATTGATCCACAGAGAGACAGAAGGATTCAAAGTCTTGAATGCAGCGCTGAGGAAAAAATGGCGACCGGTCATATGTCTATAAACAGCAATGGGGCATTGGCCTGTCTGCGTATTTGCAGCTTCTCTTTAAACATGGTCAACTCCCAGATTCCCCTGCTGACTTGGAGAGAAAGTCTCCCGTGGTAGAAACGTGGAACCATATTTAGGGGAATCATAAATTAAGGTTAAGTGAGGTTTAATATCTATTTATTAAATATTTTACTTAATTTACATGCCTTTTCTAAATTTGTAATATTGGTAATTATTTTGGGTGGAACAGATTATCTGAATTTACATTATTTCCTATGGGAAAAAGCATTTCGCAATACAAATTTTCACCTTAGGAACTCTCCTCTGGAACGGGTTAAGTTGGTATGCTGAGGTTCCACTGTACTTTCCCTTTTTGATTATTTTCCAATAACATCACAGTCAAGTCAGTCATATTTTATTCTTTGCTTGCATATTGTACATAATAAAAGCATAAATATTGTGATAAGACTTTAGATTGGGGAAACAATCCTGATAGGGATAATGGGACAATGCTGCTTACCTTGTTGCTCATTTCCCCCAGGACTTTGCTGTTTATGGGAGAGGGAATGGATACGTTCCATAGTACAACTCTCCTACAAAACAAGTGCCCACAAACACACGCACACACAAACAAACACACACACATTATATATCATTCCGGTAATGAGTAACGTGGGCGTAGCAAATAGTTATACTGAATGATTTACCTGTGGCAGGCTGGGAGAGCGTTATACAGGATGATAAAAAGCATGGCCACAAACGCAGTTATCAAGATGTAAATTGTAGTGCTGTACCATGATTCTAGACACACACACACACACACACACACACACACATACAAAGAGAGAAATGTACTGTGTATGTAAGTACTCTAATATACAGTATAGTGCAAAAGTATGAGAACATTAATTCATGCCGAATGGAGAAAATACATTAAAATAGCTACAATCCATTCACTCTCCTCAGTTTTATGGATCTCCTAATATTATGAGGGTGAGTCAAAAAGTCTGCATTCTGGCTGTAGATTTTTTGATTATGTATTAATCTTTTTCCTCTTACACGTGGACAAAATTGTTGGTACCCTTCGGTCAATGAAAGAAAAACTCACAATGGTCACATAAATAACTTTAATCTAACAAAAGTAATAATTAAAAAAAATTATATTAATGTTAACCAGTGAAAGTCAGACATTGCTTTTCAACAATGCTTCAATAGAATTATTTAAAAACATAAACTCATGGAACAGACCTGGACAAAAATGATGGTACCCCTAGAAAATACTGAAAATAATGTGACCAAAGGGACATGTTAATTCAAGGTGTGTCCACTAATTAGCATCACAAGTGTCTACAATCTTGTAATCAGTCAGTGGGCCTATATATAGGGCTCCAGGTAGTGACTGTGTTGTTTGGTGACATGGTATGTACCACACTCAACATGGACCAGAGGAAGCAAAGGAAAGAGTTGTCTCAGGAGATTCGAAAGAAAATTATAGACAAGCATGTTAAAGGTAAAGCCTATAAGACCATTTCCAAGCAGCTAGATGTTCCTGTGACTACAGTTGCACATATTATTCAGAAATTTAAGATCCATGGGACTGTAGCCAACCTCCCTGGACGTGGCCGCAGGAGGAAAATTGATGACAAATCAAAGAGACGGATAATCCGAATGGTAACAAAAGAGCCCAGAAAGACTTCTAAAGAGATCCAAGGTGAACTTCATGCTCAAGGAACATCAGTGTCAGATCGCACCATCCGTCGTTGTTTGAGCCAAAGTGGACTACATGGGAGACGACCAAGGAGGACACCATTGTTGAAAACAAATCATAAAAAAGCCAGACTGGAATATGCCAAACTACATGTTGACAAGCCACAAAGCTTCTGGGAGAATGTCCTATGGACAGATGAGACAAAAATGGAACTTTTTGCCAAGGCACATCAGCTCTATGTTCACAGACGGAAAAATGAAGCATATCAAGAAAAGAACACTGTCCCTACTGTGAAACATGGAGGAGGCTCTGTTATGTTCTGGGGCTGCTTTGCTGCATCTGGCACAGGGTGTCTTGAATCTGTGCAGGGTACAATGAAATCTCAAGACTATCAAGGGATTCTAGAGAGAAATGTGCTGGCCAGTGTCAGAAAGCTGGGTCTCAGTCGCAGGTCATGGGTCTTGCAACAGGACAATGACCCAAAACACAGCTAAAAACACCCAAGAATGGCTAAGAGGAAAACATTGGACTATTCTAAAGTGGCCTTCTATGAGCCCTGACCTCAATCCTATTGAGCATCTTTGGAAGGAGCTGAAACATGCTGTCTGGAAAAGGCACCCTTCAAACCGGTAACAACTGGAGCAGCTTGCTCATGAGGAGTGGGCCAAAATACCTGCAGAGAGGTGCAGAAGTCTCATTGACAGTTACAGGAATCGTTTGATTGCAGTGATTGCCTCAAAAGGTTGTGCAACAAACCATCATTTTTGTCCAGGCTTGTTCCATGAGTTAATTTTTTTATATAATTCTGTTGAAGCATGGTTGAAAAGCAATGTCTGACTTTCATTTGTTAACATTCATAGAATTCTTATTTATTATTACTTTTGTCAGATTAAAGTTATTTATGTGACCATTGTGAGTTCTTCTTTCATTGACCGAAGGGTACCAACAATTTTGTCCACGTGTGAGATATATATATATATATATATATGTGTGTGTGTGTGTGTGTGTGTGTGTAAAAGTGAAAAAAAAGATATATATATATCTTTTCTTTTTTTATTTATAAGTGCATCATTGTTTTCACAACAAAAACTTTGTCCTTGTTTTGTTGCTTTCAGAAGATAGGTGAAAGTTTGATGAAAGGAAGGATGCTTAAACACCACTTAAAGTTTTTACAGAATGTTAAAAGCGTGAAAAGTGAAAGCAACACCCTTCGATAGCAGTCCCCTGCGTTTAATCTCAAGTGTAGGCTTCAGCTCTTCAATAAACATCTCACTGTAATGAGCATTGTTGATTGTTGAAACTTTTTCCTAATAGTGTTCCAGTACTGGCTCTTGAGAATCCCAGAAAACTGTAGGCATCAATTTTCCAGCTGATGCTTGACTTTTGAACTTTTTCTTGGTCGGTCATTGAGGATATTTCCGTTCCAACTTTGCCGTTTACTCTCAGGCTCGTAGTGATGAATCCATGTCTCGTCCCCAGTAATGATTCTCTTTAAGAAGCTTTTACCTTTTTTATAGGTACAGTCTAAATTTAGCTTACAGATCTCCAAACACTTCTGTTTATGCTCTTCTGTGAGTTGTTTCAGCACCAGGTACACCCTCAGACCGCAAAAAAGCAAAAAAAAACAACAAAAAAAAAGCAGATCACTGCACTCTGCTCTTCTTTCGTGCAAATCAAAAGTGGGGTGTCCATTATTGCTCAAACATGAACTGATGTAACAGGTTCACACCTGCAGAGCAGTGACTGGGGAGACAGTAGCCTTGAACGGAAAGTCTGATAAGACGCTTGATTCCTTTTTGACTCGCCCTCATACTGTATATTCATTGTTATATCCTGAACATTAAATAAATATTCTCTAGTAAGATGCAGTATATTCTCCTTACCTACCCTTAAACCCGCTTATTTTCCCCTTAAAACTCTTTAGATTGAGTCAGTTGTAATATTTGGACCCAAACCCTTATACAGTAAACAACAGGTCAGAGGTCAGGGTTACCTGGATCAGTGGTGAAGGTTATGGGATCAGACCAGTCAGAGGGTAGTCCAGAAAATCCATTGGCAGGAACTGCTCTCACTTGAGCCTTGTAGACTGTAGAGGCCAACAGGTTGCGGGGAACATTGCAATTGAAATCTGCTTCAGAGACTTTGAATTCCACCTTATGCAACTGAGAGACAGTGAGAGGATTTTAAAAGACTGATGCTGTAGAGTGACTGACATTATAGTTGATGTTTAAATATAGTTTAAGTAGGGTTGTTCAAATCCAGACAGGTCAGTGTCTAGAACTTTTTGGTGATTCTTCTGCTCAGTTCCAGCTGATTCAATCAATCTGTCAATTGCCATGTGCAGTGGATGTCAAACTGGATCCAGAAAGCCACACCTGATAGTCTATTGACAGCCAATAATGACTAATTAAACAGGTCTGGGATCAGGTGTGGCTTATGCTTGGTTGGAATATAACTCTCGCACATACTGTATACTCACCCTTTCTGGATCCAGTGTCACAACCAGAGTTTAAGTGTTAAAGGAAATACAACCTGTGCTGAACAAAGGCGCTCCAGGTCTGGATTTGAACAAAATCGTTAAAGGCTTTGCATCAGTTTACAGCTTCTATTAAGCACAATAATGGCACAAAGTTGTAAAAGACAGAGCCTGAACAAATTCAAAACCAGACTCCCACCTTTGTGTCATTGCTTTCGAGTGACACCTCATAGGAGAGGATGAGCTTTTTGTCAACATTAGGTCGGTCCCAGCTCAGCTTCCAACCACCGTCCTCATAATGTGCCTGAAGTCTTGAAGGACTTGGTGACTGAACTGTGAATCAAATAAAGGATGTAAGCATCATATATTGCAATCGATCAGATCAGATTAGATTACATCCATAGGCTGTACGGCAGCACAGTGGGTAGTGTCAGAATTCCTGATTAATTAATGCGCTTGGATACGATCTGTGCGGGCGTTGGTGTCCTCATACAGTACATCCCCATTCAGAATCAAACGAAAATCATGGAAATGAGTGTAAAATCTGTGAGAAAATATGTATGAATCATAATGATCAGATGATCCCTGATGAGCAAGCCGAGGGCGACGGTGGCGAGGAAAAACTCCCTGAGATGTGAATAGGACGAAAGCTAGAGAGGAAGCAGACTCAAAAGGGAACCCATCCTCATTTGAGTGATAACGTACAGTATAGCAGGGATTGTTTTGCAGTCATACAGTACTGTGCGTTAGGCGCGGAATACAGAAGCACAATTCTAGTTGCTCTATCTTTCCTATGATGTTTTCTATAATCATGTGCATACTGTATGTTTTTCCTGACGAGGTCTTGTTTATCTAAGGCGTTCTTAAGAGTTTCAGGATAATAATGGTCTTAACCTTGGACCCAGCTTCTGTATCATGAACAATAATAACGATATCATAGTTGTTTGGTTGTCATGAGAGTTAGGTTCAGAGTTAGTGGATCAGAGATTCAATCTTTAGTTCCATCACTGAAGACACTTACTGTTTTCATTGTTTTCAAAGAACTTGGTCTTTCGTAAGGTCGTGATGTCTACTGTCAGCCGTTCAGGTTCAGAGCTTTGCAATGAGCATGTAAAATCTAGAAAGGTTCCAGAGTGTAGATCCTCAGTGTAACTATTACAGGAGATACATTTCCTGAAAAGACCAAGAAATAACAAGGATATTACTTACAGCTGTGTGAAAAAAATATTTTTGCTGTGTAAGCAGAGAAGCAAAACAGTACTCACACACTCATTCCGTTGATGTGGCCACAGAGTTGATATGAGAGAAACTCAGCGTGCCATTTCTTCACCTGCCAACTACATGTCACCTCTCCTTCCTTAATTACACACTGCAGATTAATGACACCGTCTATTGGATGGATGAAGAAAGAGTAGAGTGGGAAGGGGGTGGGGGGTGTGGCGGGGGGGGGGGGGGGGCAGAAAGAGGGAAAAGAAGAGTGAGTGAATTAGTTGCGTAGGAAGAGTTTTAATAATCGCATATGCAGTGTATTACAGCAAAGCAACCTCAGGTTGTTAAAAGTTGGGGTCAGAGCACAAGAGCACAGGGTATGGGGCTTGAGCCACTGACCTTCTGATTAAAAACCCAGAACTGTTAAGCAGAAACCAAATCTTTCCATTTAGTTTACTCTGTGAGTAGTGGTTTCACAGTTTGAGACAGAGCACGAAACTTAAAGAACCCATGACCTCAAAAAGATGATTATCTTATTAGTCAACTGATGTGTGATTAAAAAAAAAAGAAAAAACCCTCACTTCAACCTAAGCATATCAATATGCAATATATTTATTTTAACATAGCTTGTGAATTAAGGTAGCTGGATAAAATACTACATTTTACTGATGAACACAAGCTTGGTATTTCACCTATTGGACAAAAATGTAGACCAGAATGTACAGTAACAAATGTATATCAAGATTTTTAATAGACAATAAAATACAAGTCACAATGAATCGTTCGGAAATGTGTTGTTTAAGTCCTTTTTTTAAGCTGCTTGTTGAGTTTGTTAAATCCTGTAATAATCAATAGCGGCTGTACCTTCCTCAGTCACCCAGACCACTCTGGCGCTCCAGTCACTCCACAGGCCTATGGCACCCCGCGCTCGCACCCTGGCTTCATACGAAGAGCCCAGCGAGAACGCCTGACTTTTTATCACAAACTTTGTGTCTTTGATATCATCTACCACCTAGCATGCAAATGAAAGAGAGAAAAGATTAGATCTCTAAGGCAAACAGACAAATTGTCACATTTTTACCGCAGATGTCTATCTGGTTTCAAGCAATTCTGTTGTGTTGTATTATCTTGCATGAAAATCTTAATGGGGTTTGAGGTTACTATGTTGTTGTTTTCTCAGAACAGTGGAATAATATGTCATGTCATTGCATGTGAATTCTCTGATCGATGAAAAAAGAGAGACTCGAGGGTGATGTGTTAGAGCGTGAAAGGTAAACGAGATTATGATCTCTGAATAAATGAGTGTATGTTACTGTAGTGCTCATTTTCCATTAGATCACATAGACGTATATACGGTATCTTACTCTGGCCTAATTGACCCCCAAGCTTCTTGTGGAAAGGTGAAAAGAGTGTGTGTGTGTGTGTGTGTGTGTGTGTGTGTGTGTGTGTGTGTGTGTGTGTGTGTGTGTGTGTGCGTGTGCGTGCGTGTGTGTGTGTGTGTGTGCGTGTGTGTGCGTGTGTGTGTGTGTGTGTGCGTGTGTGTGTGTGTGTGTGTGAGCGTGCGTGTGTGTGCGTGCATGCGTGTGTGTCTGCGTGCATGAGTGTGTGTGTGTGTGTGTGTGTGTGTGTGCGTGTATGTGTTTCTTTGTGTACTCACAATCCACTCATCTTTATGTCTTCTGTACTGTATCTGGTAGGTAAGACTTGATGAGAGAGAGGACGATGGAGGATACGAGCTGCTCCAGCTAAGCAGTCGGTCGCCACTTTTCTCTTTTTTCTCAGAGAAATTAGTCGGAGGCAGGACCTTGCCTAAAAAAATATGCTTTCAGTTTTCATTTTTTATTCACATTTTCTTTAGCAATAAACTGAGTTGACTAATGGTGTTCAATTGACATTTAAGAGTTACAAGTTTTTACTGAATTGTTTGAATGAACACACATCATTTTCTCACCTTGTGCAGCTATGTTAAAAGTCGTCTTTTTAGAAGGGCAGGATGTGTTGAAAAAGAAGACATGTTTGCTCATGGGAAAAATATTTGTTCGATAGATACAACTCCGGATAAAATTTCCCCTAGACTGACCATCAGGGACACAGGGCTTTCCGCTACGATTTTAAACATACACACACACAATGAAAGAACTGGGCATAAATTTATAGATATCATTCATGTCTGCTCCTGTCTTACGTTTGATTATAATCACTTTAATGAGCATGTTTTTGTTCCTTACTCGTTGATTAGCATGTGTAAGTGTGTGTGATGCTTCTCCTTCCAGGTACAGCGTATCTGAGTGGTGAAGTCATTATAGCACTGCAGCGACGCCATCACCGACGAACCTTAAGAAAGGTCAGAGGTATGATAAGGTCATCAGTCAGAAAAGGCTTGGAGCCATAAGCATGTGAGACTTTAATTTGTTGAAAAGCAAGCATGGTGTGTATACAACAGGATTTCATTGTACAGAATAACAAAACAGTTAAAACGCCCTTTATTTCTCTATAGAATTCCTTTATGCACTTATCCCGGTGTTTCACTAGTCCTTAGATATCGTCAAGGTTAAACGTTTTCTCAGTACATCAGAGCCATGATTGGACTACATGCTTCACATCTCGAACGCTAGCCTCCCAATAACTCCTTTAATGGCCCAAGCATGTGGAAATGGCTTGGAGTGAGGTCAGGTCTTTTCATTGTGCGTTGGCAATAACTCCCAGCTGTGTTCCTGTAATGTGGAAATGGTGTTGTGAATGACTGTGAATGTACAGTAAATGATTGTGTGTATAGCTCCCACAGACAGATGCATCTCTTCCGCAAGTTGGTGACATGTCTACTAGCTGAATGTTCACAGAAATGACAGAAGTGGGCTCCAAGCCATCTCGGCCAGGATCATCATTCACAGACATATGGACTTTGTTGAAACATTTGCACCATTCAGATGTTTTACTGCAGCAAAGGGTTCAGAGAATTCTTGATTCTAGATTTACTTATTTTTTTTACATTTTCTATGCTAGCAAATGCTGCACAGTTTTAATATAACAAGCTAACTGCAATAAACTGTCGTTTCCACAGTAACTAACACAGAGACTTTGGCATGCAACAAAACATAGTGTGTAATTGTTGATGTGCTGAGAAGATGTTTTCTCATCAATGTCAGATAGCACTGTGCCTTTAAGCTTTTACAACGTAAGCAACTTTAAAATGACTGGTCATGAGCTTCGGTCCATGTTCACATCAATCATTAGAATTGGGGGAAGATGCTATCTCATTTAATTTGACCATGGAATAGTGTTGGTTGTGGTGTAAATCATTCATAAACTGCTGAGATACTAGGATTTTCAGACTGGTCCAAAAAAAAAAACTAAAAACATCCAGTGAGTGGCATTTCGGCAGACAGTTGATAAGAAGGGTTCGAGCAGTATGGCCAGAGTGGTTCAGACTGAAAGGAAGCAGTAACTAAAATAAAACAAGCCTTTAAACCACAGTGAACTGAAGGGCCGAAAGCACACCACTTTGAATCTTGAAGTGGCTAGACTACAACAGCAGAAGACGACGTGCATAAAAATCACAGAAATCACATTTTCCCCATTTTGATGTCATTATCGTAAGCTTCTTTATTACATTCCTTATTCTAATCAAATAATTGCATGAATGAGCATGAGTGCAGGTGTTTCTTGTTAATATTCCCAGTAAACATCATAAACCATTATCCTGAACCATGTGATGTGCTGTGAGATTGGGAAGAATAGTGCCTAGAGAAACCTATTGAAAGTTGTTGTGTTTGCCTTCACTTACTGTGATGACTAGAGGTTTGCAAAGACTCAGGGTCGCACTGCTCAGGATCGGAGCTCAGTACTAGCAGAGGTAACATTACAATAAACAGCGTCCTCAGGCAGAACATTGTATCTGGAGTGGGACACCAGGGATGCTTGATCACACAACTTCAAAGCCTTACAACCTGCGTGAGATCCTGCAAAAAACATTACACATAGAAATACGTTTGTATGGACTCAAAAGTTCCGAGCATTAGCAAGGAAGTGGACACTTTCTAAACACATACTGCATACAGTGTACATTCCATTATCTGATTTAACACACACAAAGACACATACATACATACTTCTCCTGAAAATAATAGCAACAACAACATACTAAAATATTATAAGATTTTATCACACACTGCTCCAATATTTCTTTAAAAATATACTATACAGTATATATTTCTCTAAAACCTACACTAAAAATGGTACATAATCATATAGTTAAATTATTATGGTTTAGTTTGTAATAAACTATAACCGACACAAATCCTGTCCTATGATTAAGGTTAAATATAAATATATATAGAAAGATAGAGAGATGTGCTTCCATGATCTCCAAGTGCAACATTTCAGGTATTCTTTCATAATGCTACAGTACATCTGTATTGGGCATATAGGGACCGTGCTCAGGCCCATGCTGACCTGTGTGCACAGACAAAAGTATCTACAGTTGGCACATGAGCATTAGAATTTCACCATTGAGCAATGGAAACGGGGACACTACCACACAAAAGTTAGGGATCTCTTGCAAATTTCTATGTTTTTGTTCTTCAACAATACTGAGGATTTCAAACCTATGAAATAACACATATGGAATTAGATATTGATGTAACAACAATGACAATGGTCAGTTGTTATTTTAAGACACTTTCTTTGCTTTTTTAGCCTTTCTGGAATCTTACCTCTGCTGCAGAGAAGAAGTTTATTTAGAGTCACCAGCCTCACAAATCACCAATTAACAAACAGCATCTCAGATTAAAGCCGTTATGATAGCTTTACAGATCATGAGTAGCAGATACATCTCAACATCAACTGTTCAAAAGAGATTATTGCATATTTTGGACGCCTTTAGCTTTGCTTTACAATGTCATATCATGTGGATGACCAGGTGTTTCTTGGGAACACCTGGCACAAGGATGCACTATATATACTGTTGAAGTCGGATGTTTACCTGCTCAGGTTTAAGTCAATAGAACTGATGTTTAACCACTTCAGGGATTTCAAGTTAAACTATTGTTTTGGCAAGTCATTTAATATAATAATTGTTTACTATTTCAACTATAATTCATTATAACAAAATTCCAGGCAGGTCAAAAAGTTTACAACCACTCAGGTAACTGGATCTTTCAACAGACAAAACCACTGAAAAAGCTAGACTACGATTTCCAGCTGCACACAGTTTCATCAGATGGAGAAAAAAAATACCAATCTGGCCATAAACCATAACTGTCTGCAGGAAAAAGAGAGAGGCTTGCAAGCAGCAGAACACCATCCCAAGCGTGAAGCACGGGGACAGCAGCATTACTGTTGTGGGAGAGCGTTGTGCCAGAGCGACTTGTGCACATGGCATCATGAGGAAGAGAAATTAAGGAGGAATGGAGTCAGGAGGAATGGACTAAAATTTTGGCAATTTATTGTAATAAGCATGTTGAAGGCTATTCGAAACAGTTGACACAAGGCAATATTACCACATACTAACATCTGAAGCACTGGGAGTTTTTCTGCGCTTTGTCGATCGCACAGGCGTGCCGACAAAATCGTTTGTTTGTGTGCCTGCGAATGTATCACCCTCCCTCCATATTAATTAGTTTGGTCTATTCCATACTGTATGTATCCTGAAATATGCCCTCTTTCACTTCTAATTTACAGAGGCAGTGATATTGATCCTTACCGCGTTTCAGCGAATTTCTCTGAGCAAATAATTAAAAATAATTTTCATGGATCAAAAGGGGAAAAAAAGAAAAGGTGGAGCTGAAAAGTTACAGTATGTGGAAATAAAAAGAAAGTTTTAGTGGGGGATGCTGTGAAATGCTTCAAATGAACAGATTATGGATTTGGCGTGATGGGAAGTTTCAGAGCAGTTTCACAAGCTCTGACGGTCCTAGCATTACGGTCAAGGATAGCGAGTCTGGATCCAGTACAAGGGTCAGTGATATTGAACCAGTGATGATGACCAAGACCTCTTTACCTGAAATAAAATAGCAGTAGCGGCAATAGCTCGTGCCAGTAAACTAGTTACTCATTTTAATTATTATGGTAGTCATTAATATTGAATATATAAAAAGTTATATACAGTAAATATTATTAATATAAATAATATAAATGTATATAAAATTATAGTATATAATATAATATTATATTATTATTTTTGATTATATAATTATAATATAAATTAATATAAAATTAATATTAACTGCTTGGGTATTATCAGGTGTTGGTCATCATCAGCAGGCGCTGGATCATCATCACTGACCTTGGTGTATTTGCAGCTTACACTCCAGAGTGGTCTATCTTACACTGCATCAAGATGATACCTCCTGACTAGCTAAAACATCATCTTTATAGTTTTATATGTTGTGCGCCTTAATGTTCTTTTCTTTATTTCTTTGTTTTACAGATATGACCCAATTTATGTTTGGTAATACTTTAAATTTGTTTAAATAGCATTTATTTCTGTATTGCATTATATTTTTATGTTAGTAAGTGGTGTTAAAAATGTATCTCCACATTAATGAGTCAATGGATTACGGATTATGTATTATGGTGTGGGATGTGGTTGGCTACCCTGCTACGGGCCAGGAGGTCCAGGGCCACTTTTTGGTCCCAGTCCGCGCCGTAAGTGTGTGAACTTGACCTTCACTGAATGTGACAAAAGAAATAAAAGCTGAAATAAATCTTTCTCTGACATTACATATTTTTTTTTTTTAAATAAATGAAGTAATGATCTTAACTAAGACAGGGAATGTTTACTAGGATTTAACTGAGTTAGGCTAATATGTAAACTTCTAGCTGTATGTTATCTGCACTAATGTTATATGAATTTGCTGAAACTTTGCTAAGCAAGAACTGGCGAAACTAAGATTTCAGTTCATAATATTTTCTCTATATTTTTTATAGTGACTCACAGTGTTGTAAAACAGAAACTAATAAAATATTCATGTTGTGAATAATTATGATCATGACGTAATACTAATTATAATGAATTATAAACTCTACTTACATATGTACCAAACACAGCTAGCCATTATATTATTAGGGTTTACAAGCCATTGTTACTTTTCATAACACTATCATAATAATCCTCATAATAATATCATAATAATGCTCAACGTAATTAAACATATTGAGTACTGTTAACTTAAATAATTACAATTAGTTAAAATGAAAAGAACTTGATGAGTATTTTGAACTTTTTGGTATTTATGAGTTTGTAGAAATGACACTTTTCAAGTTAGCTGAACAAATTTGATATTTTAAGTAACTGTAAGTACTTGTAACTGTAAGTAACTATCACCTTAAACTTAAAATCTTTCAGACTAGTGAATTTGTGTCTGACGTTATCAGTGCAATAGGGCACTGGTGGCTCAGTGGTAGGTGTTTCGCCTGCCATGTAAAAGGCCTGGGTTCGATTCCCAGGAAGGGTGCCAGGGAAAACCTGTGCCAAGCTGGTATGCGGACCGGATTGTCTGCTTTGGTGACCTGTTGCCGGGTGCAGCCGAAAGACCAACAACAATTCATTTGATTCGCAACAACTAAAACAATTATAACTATATTAAATAGTATAGTTAGGCTATAGTAACTATACATTATATATTATATTATATATATATAACTATATATTGATATAGTTAGGCTACTCAATAATGCAAGTAAAGAATGACTAATCTGAATGAGGACAACAAACTCAAAAACTGATAGTTCTGTTTACCTAAAATTGGAAACATCATTACTTTAAAATTTGATGTAACTGACTACCTCAATTTTTTTTAGTTTTTCCAACCCATTCGGGGTTCCAGTGTAGAATCATAGTAAAACTGTGCAGTTATTATAGTTTCATATGTAAGAACCATTTGCAGAAATAAAATCACTTGTAGTACCATGATTAGAGATTGCCAGCCACAGATATTTGAGGTATTTAAATCAGAGCCGTAGTGAATATTCATACAGAAACAATGATAATATCTACATCAAAATGAATAAAATGTAAACAAAGGGTTTCTTATCTCATGGATCCTTACACTCAAAAGTTCCTTCCTTCATGTGTGGTGCACGTGTGCACACACATCTGCGGGTCCCATATTGGCACTAACAGTAAACCCAGCGCGTGTCACTCCATTTACCCGCAGCATGAGAGGGCTGTGACGTCACATGGCGACGAATTTCATGGTCTTCGATAAACGTTAAAGCGCGAACTACTGTGATAAAGCTATACCAAAAACTATATTAAACATCATCTTAAACATCACCCACAACATTAATTCTTAAAGTCACAAACTTGTTGCCGAACTAGACCAAAAAAAAGAAAAAAAAAAACGTTTTTATAACTTCCTGGAATAGGAGGAGGAGGTCGGAGGATTTCCCCTTTCAGAGTCTAGCCACTGGCGAAAACAACAGAAACGGAAAAAAAAGCGAGAAAGGGAAGAAAAAAGACGCAAGAACAAAATGAGTGAAAAAAATAAATAAAATGGTGGTATGACGGTTTTTGTAGCTATGCTTCTTTCTGTATCATGCATCTTTGGTCATGTAGCTGTGAGCTAAAATGTATTTATGGCAGTTCAGAGATACATAGGTGTGAAGAGTGAGCACTGTAAATGGGGAATCACCTTGACAAACTATTACACTTTCTTCACATCTTTTCCCGTCACCGAAACACTGCAAAAGCTCACTTCATACTGAGAAAAGAGTAGGGGGACAAAAATGGGTGGCCTCAATTTTTTTCTCTCACACTCAATGTTTAGTGTAGATAACCCCCAACCCACAAAAATGTAGTGCAAAGTGAGCATAATGTTTTTCCCTGAATTCAATCTCACTGTATATTGCATGAAAACTTATGCTACTGTAGGAACAAACATAGAAATGATGGCAAATTGTATACTTGTATAGATTTTAAATACATAAATGATTTGACTTTCTGAGGCAACTTTTATGTTTCTGTCTAGCATAGCTTTGAAAATATGACTATACAATTAGGACCAATTTAATTTGTGCCATAACATTAAAACAACCGTCAAGTTGGATTCTTGCTATGGTGATGTTTTCATGTTCTCCCTGTGCTTGGTGGGTTTCCTCCGGGTACTCCAAAGCTAATTGGCATTCCCAAATTGCCCGTAGTGTGTGAACGAGCATGTGGATGTGCATGTGTGCCCGGCGATATATTGGCACCCTGTCCAAAGTGTACCCTGCCTACCAGGATAGGCTCCAGGCTCCCCATGAACCTGTATACAGGATAAAGTGGTATAGACAATGAGTCTAAGACCCCTGGAGGTGAGATGTGCAGTCTGGCAACAGCTGATCATTTGAGTGCTCTAGGTGGTGGGTTGGGGACTCTAAGCTCTGGATATGTTTTTTCAGTACATTCCGTGGATGCTTGAACTGATTGGGATCTGGGGAATTTGGATGCTACATTGTCAGTCTTGGCTTTTTTTCACTGCCTTTCTATCGTTGCCAGCATTTACCTTTTTGCCGATGTATGCTTTGTTGACTTTTCCATGCAATCGGATCAGACAGACTAGCTTTACTTACTGGGTGAATCTTGGATGCCCATGATCCTGTCAACATGATCCTTTGCTGGTTTATAATTGATAATTGATTATAATGTGTTAATGTTATGGCTGATCGGTGTATAATAGCCTAATAAACGTTGACTTTATAAGCTCAAAAAACTTTTATATACTTGAAAATACTTTACTTGTTGCCAGCAAGCACAGAAATAAGAAAGTTAAACAATAGGTGAGACCATGAAGTACATATTCAGCTGAGCCCTTAAAATAACACTTTAATTTCCAGTGGAAATTATTAATTGATCTTATTTTTGCATGAGAATGCGCCTTGCAAGTTTATATCTGTTCAATAGATCTGTGATGTAGAGAAATATAAAGTTATATGAGTTTAAACATAAGCTGTGACAACTTTCACATATTTAAGTGGCTCTGTAAGTGGATTTGATTCAAATAACCAGGATAACACACTGATGTCTGACTATAGAAACCTTGCTCAATTTTCATTTCTATGCTAATACCATGTAATTGCCTTCTTGAAAGACGTACAGGATTGACTGACTATGTATCAGCATTTTAATAGACTATAACGATTAAAAAAAAAAGAAGAGATGGTGAAGTTTATAAACAGCACTTACCCTTTGGAAACTCTGATAATCCAATTGAATTGGGACTAAAAAAAATCTGTTAATAAATGTTTGTGAGCTGGATTAATTGTAGACAGTTCCTTGAGTGGGTGTTGTTGAGAGTATGATTAGAGTGTGCGTGTTCATAACTGACGTGCATTAGAACTTTGTCTTTACTAAAAAAAAAATACACAGTGCTTCCTCTTTTTTAGTCGTGGTCAACATTTTTTTTTTCTGTTGTCTAGCAAACATGTTATCACACTGCTTCATCAGAAGCTACATGTAAAATGACAGCAGCTCTTAGTTACAAGTCAACAGATGACAGATTAGATTCCTGCTGCAGAAAGTTGGGCGAAAACCGTGTGATCTTTAAAGTATCCATGTGGACCAATGCACAGCAACAGAAAGTGAATTGCAAAAAAAAGTGCAAGCAAAAGGAGATCATCAGGATGAAGCAGGAAGCAGAAGAATAGATCTGGCATCATGTCATGCACTGGGAGTATACACTCAGACAAAATGCCAAAGCTGTGACAAACAAAAAAAATATTCAGATCCTATAGTAGATTAAACTAGTGTAAACTGAGAACAGAGTGTGGCAAGTTTAGATCTGACAGCATGACTAAAAGGGAAAGACGGAAGATAACACAAGTATAATGGCATCATGCAACATGCAAAAATCTTCTGCTACTCCAACAACAACAAACCTGAGTGAAATAGCGTCCCATGAATAATAAAATAGAGTTTGTTAGTGATGCTATCTTTACCATGGTTTTTTTTTTACGATTGCAAAGCAAAGTAATTTTGTGTAACCTAATAAGCTAACAAAATAAACAAAGTAAAAATACTTACAATACATAGATAACCAAGTCATAAATACTGGTGATTCTTTAGCACTAATGGCCTGCCTGCATGTGTATTCGATGCGTTGCATGTATTATGATAGGTTGCTTATCTCAAAGCAAAACAGTGGTTTTCCTTATCTGTATCACTTTTATGCGTAAGATGTTGAAGACTAGTTTCATAATCTATGAAAGAATAGATACAATCATGAGTGGTTTTAATCAATGTTAAATATCTATGTGTTTTATTCCTCTTAGTCATCAAAACATTAAGCAGATCCGACTGAACGCTGCTACATGAGGAGGTTTGGATGCTTACTGTAAATGGCAGCTTAAAAAAAAAATAGGATTTAAGAGGAACGCTGTCTGAACAGGGCATGTGCTTGATTTAGAAAATATATACTTAATCTGTAAAAATCTGTGAAACAATCCATGTGAAACAATCCATTTCTGTCACCTGTAGAACTACAGTATGTGTAATATACATTTTTGTTGAACAAGCTCCTCTTTTTAGATTTATCCAAGGATTTGTATAATAAAGTAAAATATTAATTTTTTTCCTGGTATTCGCTTTATAAACTTTTAAGACATAAAATCATGCCATGTTTTATACGCTGTCTGGAAAATCTTACCTGCTAATATTTCAATGGACCTTTAAATGCACACTTGCATTTGCAAGGGAATTGTTGACAACCAATTATGCAATATTACAGCACTTATTTCCATTCAGAGTTGCATAAAAATTTTGGCCGAGATCTTGTATTGATGATGAGATAGCCAAACCACTCCATAAAGTCTTCTTTAGCTCATCTGAAAGACTTAAAATGGGTTTAAGATCAAGACCGTGCGGTGGCCAGTTCATATGTGAAAATGATTCCTCATGCTCCCAGAAGTGCTGTTTCACAATCTAAGTCCTGGAATATACCTGTGCCATCAGGGAATAAAAAAAATCCATAGATGTGATGACCTGGTTATTCGGTACATGGCTGCAATTTTTTAATGATGCAAATTCATCAAATATTTAAGTGATCGCCAATTACAGTACATGAACAGTCATTCATTTCTGAATGTGGTTCACCACTACAGTATCTTTCTAGGTTTTTAATAATGATGTCGAATGCCTACTGTAAATGTTGAACAATCTCAGGACACATCTTCTGACATGGTTGTTTAAAAAACGAGAAGCTTCTCTGTGCATAAGTTAGGGTTAAAATAATTGGTGCAGTAACTATTCAATCAAAGCCTCTTACTTATTTAAGTCCAAAAGTTACCTTTTTGGCAACGTATTTAAGCCATTTGGGGAAGCAGGGCAAGATACCAGCAGTTATCTCATTTTGAGACAGATTCATTTTGCCCTAATGGTCTCTATTCAACTTAGTATCAGGCCTTTGCACGGAAATTGCTCATCTAAAAAAAAAAGTGTATAATACAGAAGAGTTTGCCTTTTATTGCATGCTATAACTGAAATTTATTTTCATATAGTGAGCTCCTGATTAATTGCAACTCTTTATGGGTAAAAAAAAAATATTTTAGGAAGAAAGTTTTGCACTTAATATATTCACAGTGAATATATGAAAAGTCATCCCTTAATTGGTCTTATTTTTATGAGTACATATTTCTTGTTGCAATTAATGATAACCTTGCATTCAATACTTCAGCATTATGCAGAATCCCTTTTCCATCATAACAACACTGAGTCTCATTGATGAACTGGAGAATACAATCCAATCTTTACAACCTGGTTTCAATAGGATTTTTCAATAGGGTTTCACATTTGACAAATGCTTGAATCTTTGGCCATTTAACCATTTTTGTGTTAAAACAACCACATTTTCCAGACCACTGTCCTGCCGGAAAATATAATCATGACCCAGTTGCAGCTTTACATCAGCCAGATTTCTATTTAAAATCTCCCATTAAACCTTCTTTTGCCTCCTCCCAACAAGGGGTCGCCACAGCAGACAATTCAATCTGCAAACAACTTTGACACAGTTTTTACACCAGATGCCCTTCCTGACACAACCCTACCATTTTATCCAGGCTTGGGACTGGCAGTGCATGTAGTGGCTGGGTAGCATGGGGTGTGGCAATCCATTAACGGCAGGGCTAGAACCCACAACCTAGAGCCTTATCTGCCTGAGCTACCACTCCTCAGGGAAACTCTCCAACTGTGAAACTTTAACAAGCTTTTACTTTCTAAGCATTGTCCTCTTTGTATGTGAAGGTAAAACATACTTGCTTCCTCTTACAAGCAGGTTTATTAACAGCTCTGACTGTTTTAAACTTCGTAATCATTGCCCTATTAGCTGATATGGGCATATTCATAAATATCTTTAATTTTAATAAGCATTTTCTAATTTTTTTTCCCTATTTCTTTTGTGTGTTCTTGAAGCATTGACTTGTTGAGAAATTGCTTATTTATTTTACTAATTTAACGTAGTCTAATAAATTTGGCTTGTCACTTACATTTACATTTAGGCATTTGGCTTACCTAGAGCGACTTACAGAAGTGCTTTGAAGTTTTCCGTCATCGGATAGATCTTCACACTGTATTACTAAGCTGATAACTAGTATGGACTTCATAATTATATCTGACTGAAACAGGAATAGAAAATATTACGATTTCCCTTGTTTGGTTACCATAATTTCTGGACCACTTGTATAAGCCTCTCATGAAAGGGTGGAGCAAATCCACTATTGTGGATAAATCCAACCTTGTGCACTAAACTACTACATAGTACAATATATTAGATACTATTGAAGCTCTGTGCACTAAACTGCTAATTAATATGCTTTAACAGATACTACACTGCATATGGTGCAATTAATTTAATATTATACAACAGTTGGTTCTGACCGAGTTATCTGATGAAAGTGGTGACAGCACTGGGTTGTTTAACTATATGTATTACTTCACACAACAGGTGTTATAACAGCTATTAATTACACTAACTGTCATTCGCAGTAATGAGGAGAGAGCAGCTTCCCGCCAAAACAAACTTTCAAAACCAGACACAGAATCATTACTCAGGACTAAATGTGCCAAAACAAATAAAACCTTAATTTGTATTATGTAGACTGCATATATAAAACCATGACATAAGCGATGTCATCCTTCATTACCATGGTGGTGTAGATCATTAATAAAAACTAAACCGGATTGAAACACTGTGAGGTATTTCTGTGTAAAAAAAAAAAAAAAAAAAAAAATGGTGTTGGTGTTACACTTCCACAAAGTTAGGGCCTAGGGTAGTGCAGGAGCAATAACAATATAAGGTGTAGGTATACGGGATAAGGTGTAGTTTATATGTAGTGTTTATTTACAGATAGTGATATTGGCATGTGCAGACCTGATATAAGCAGAATGGAGACCGAAGAGAGCTAGTACTGTACATGGCTGGGAAGGAGCACCAAGCAGAATACAAACAGGCTAACATGTTGCAAACAATTGGCTATATACAAAGAGTAAGCTAACAAGAAAACAAGTAGCTACAGTATATACAAGCTAACAAGAGCAACAAGCTAACAGGCAAACAAAGTGGGCTGCTTTTCAACTGATAGCGCCGCCTGCTTTGGTTTGGTTGTGGCCCTCCCATTAGTTCAGTCCTGTAGTACAATCGATGAGGATTAATATCAGGTTCCACCTATAGGAGGACAGCCACAGACATGCAATGGGGGGGGGGGGGGGGGGGAGCAGAGAGAGAACGAAGGGAAGGAACACACAGAAATCTAAACATTGATATGTAACAGGTGGTGTGAAGATTAATGGTAGGACAGAAAAAATAGCAAGCAGTTTAAAGCCCTGATGGACAGGGTGGAGGGGGTATGTAAACTGCAAAGAAACGCTCACTAGCTGTAAACCTACAGAGTGTCTATACAGTGGTGAACACAATGCGTACAGGTCTCAATGAGTCACTCATCATCAAATACATCAAAATTAGAATTCACTCTGCAAGTGTTTTTTTTTTTTTCATGTTTGCCCATTGAATAATCAAGACTAGGGATTCCCCTACGTGTAGCATTTGTCTCAAAAAATGTAAAAACCAATGCAAGCTTAAAAGAGTATTTTCTTTGTGGTTAATAATTTTTAGGTCAATTGTAACAGCATCACATCTAAACTTATTTCCAGTCAGTAGCTTGTGATCTAGTACGCTACTGGCTGGAAATACATTTAGATGTGATGCTGTTTTATGTTGATGCTGTAAAAAGAACTCTTTCTTCCTGTTCATGTAAATCAACCTGAAAACCCCACGAGTACAAAGCAGTTCCTCATTTGGTTCATTTTTATTCTGTATATTAAAGAAGGTTTATACAACACACCCGTTTATTAATTACACTTTATTAAACGTTTAAGATGCATGAATCTATATTGTTGGATGAGGCAGCAAGTGAAACTTTTTCGGTTGTATAATGTTTTTTTTTTTTTCATATTTAAGCATGACACAAAATAAATATGACAGACATTTAGATTTAGATTTTTCTAGCACACTGTTATTCTATAGCTTGAAAACAAATCAAGCTGGAATTTTTAGTCCATGATGACTTAGTCATTATAGTCATAGAGTTTGCATGTTCTCCATGTGCTTGGGGTGGTTTCCTTAGGGTACTTTACCTTACCTTTACCTTAGGGTTTCCTCCCATAGTCCAAAAGCATGCTCTTTAGCTGATTGGTGTTTCCAAATTGCCTGTAGTATATAATTGGGTGTTTGTGCTTGTGCTCTAAAATTCCGGGTGTACCCTGCCTTGGGGGTTCCCTGGGATAGACTCCAGGCCCCCTGTGACCCTACACCCAGGCCCCATGTAACCCTATGCAGGGTATATGGTTTAGATAATAAATGGATGGATGATGGATAGAAGTATCTATCCATCATCTATCCATCTATCCATCATCCATCCTATATATTGATATAACCTGAGCTACTCAAATAGATTACAGAACATAGACAACTGGGAGGAAGTTCCCTGGACTAGAGAAACTGAAACCAAATTTTAACTAAGAAGTTAAATCCTGAAAATAAAATTAAGGAAGAAACAATGAGAGGAACTATACATGTATGCTTTCTCATAAGACTATAATATCTAATAAGGCATGTACAACAATATTTTTTTAAGTCTTTATGTTTAAGACTACATTGCTACATGTGGGTGACAGATTGAAAGAAACAGTTACTCAAAAGAACATAAAATGTATCAGCTTCAATATGCCTTTGTATAAATAAGTTGGGCACTGTACTTTTTTTCCAAAAGATATTGCATTAGTCCAAAATCATATGATTTAACATTTCTATCCTCATCAAACTATTCAGTAAAGGCTTTTGTTCTGGAGGAATCGTCTAGTAGGAGACCACTCCCACCAGAAACTGATATGCATGTGGGCTGATGACATGGCATATGGTGGGGGATTCTGTGATATATGGAAAGTGAAAAAGCTCACTAGGTAAGTCAAAAAGTGCTGATTTTTGTTTAAAGTAATGCTATCACTTTGAGCATGTTCTCCCCGACATCGCCATCTTGTTGCCAGGAAAAGTTTTACGTTAAGGTAATAGAGAATTTGATCAAATATTTATTTATTTCAATATATTTGGTTTTGACAATAATTCACATTATAGAACATTAGGTTTTGTATAACGTAAGTTATATCTCATATAGAGATAAATATGTACACTATCTATCTACATCACTTCCCCATCTTTCAGCTGAATGCCCACACACATCCTCAGCCATTCTTGCGCGTTTGTGTGGTTTCCTGTGTCGAGTTAAAGTTCCTCTAATGGTGTGTTCTCACTTAGATGATAGTCATTTTGATGCTCTGTGGCTGATTCTGAGAAGTATGGTCATTTCTTTATATGAAATGACTGTCACAGCTGCACCCTGATGTGTATTCACTCATATGACTTCTTTTTTACATTTGTGTGTTTTTACGTTTGTGTGCCAGTCGAATTCCAGTTGGGTTGGTTATTAAGTCCAACTGTAAAAATGGTCTGTTTAAATGTTGATTACAGTTCAAAACAAGTGATTAAATAGGGTCCTTATGGACAGTTAAAATATATATATATATATATACTATAGTTTAGTGTAGACTTACAGTCATAAACCATTTTTTCTTTGTGATAGCTATTACTAACACTTTTATCAAGCTGTTTATAGACCTGCTACTGAGATAGGAAAATCCCAGCTTGGAGTTATTGTTCAAATTTGCTTGTGTTTTCAGATGTGTCAGTAAAAAATTTTCACATTTGCTGAGAGGTTAGTACAGTTGCCTTGTACTGTACTTACAGGGCTAGGGGTAAAAATTTGCATTCAACCTTTTATTTTGGAGTTTGCATGGTCTCTCTGTACTCTGTGCAATTCATATTTTACCTACTCCCATACTGCAAGGACATTAGCTGTATGCTGATTAGAGTAGGCTTTTTTTTTTCTTGTGATGGTTTGTGGCACCAAATTCAGGGTGTCCCCTGCCTTGTACTCTTGTGCCCAGGGAGAGGCTTCAGGCCCCAATGACTATACTGTACATAGGATAAGCAGTATAAAAATGTAATAAATTAAATAGGCTACTTCGCAAACTAGAGTTTTTAGTTGTTGTTTTTTTAAAGTAACACAGTAAAGTCAGATAGTTGGCCTGGGTATAATTACCTTTCAGATTTGTGGTTTGGTGGTTTGCCAAAATATAATACATTTCTCAAAATCAAACACACCTGCATCTTCTGTGGTACAGGAGCTAACTACAGTTGATTTTTTTTTTGTCAGGTAGCTAAAATGTGTTCATGTTCATTTGTTTGCATACAATAGTGGTAGGTGTTAATGAAGGGTGTGAATTCCGGGGTGTCTGCAAAGAAGGCACAGAAACTCTCTTATCATCCTTCAGTGGTTGTTCTGCACAGGATTGGGGTAAGATCTAACAGTGGGTGACAGAGACTCACAAACTCATTGACTCGATTAAAATTTTTAATTAAATTAAATAAGTTAAGCATTTATTGTGTACATATTACCACACAGTAAAATACTTTTCTTTATGTATCTCAGCTTAGGAAGTTGGGAGAGCCTGGGGTTCATGTCTGGAGCCAGGCGTGGACAGAGGCGAGCGCATGGTAGCCGGGTCTGCCACGGGGCCCGGCCGGGCACAGCCTGAAAAAGCAATGTGGACACCTATCCTCCCCCATCAACTGCGAGAGGAACTGATGGGGTTGTTTGCGCTGCTATTTGGATGGAAGTGAAGGCCAAGGGCCTCGACGGACCAGACCCCGGCAGCAAAAACTGGCTCTGTGGACTTGGAATGTCACTTCTTTGTGGGGGAATTAGCCAGAGATTGTGTGGGAAGTGGAGCATTATGAGTTAGATCTGGTGGGGCTTACCTGTTTTTCTCTGGAGTTGTCCAGGGTAAGCCGCCAGGCGGGTATGAGGACACGAGTGTCACAACATTGGAGTGTCACAAAATTGGAGTTTAGGGGGCCTTCAACTCCCATCTTCAGCTGAGCTTTTCCAGCATTCCTGTGCAAGCTGGGGACATTACATTACAAGTGGTCAATGTTCAAAGCTTCTATTGCTGAAGCTGCAGCTGTGAGCTGTGATTTTAAGCTTCTGGGTGCCTCAAGGGGCGGTGACCCTCGAACAGCATAGTGGACACCTGAGGTTAGGGAAGCAGTCCGACTGAAAAAGGAGATCTTCAGGGATATGTTCTCTCTAGAGGCAGTTGCAAGGTACTGGTAGACACGCAGGACAGCAGCCACAACGGTAGCAGAATTAAAGCTTTACGCCCAAAGTGAGTCAGACTTGTTTCCAGTGGATGGCCTTCATCAGGGCTGTGCTCTGTCACCAATCCTGTTTGTGATTTTCATGGACAGGATATCAAGACGCAGCTGTGGAGTAGAGGGTATCCAGTTTGGTAGGCTAAGGATTGCATCACTGCTTTTTGCAAATGTCGTGGTCCTGATCAGTCAGTTGCAGCTGAATGTGAAACTGCAGGGATGAGGATCAGCACCTCTGAGGCCAACCGATGGATTGTCTACTCCAGGTAGGGAGCATGTCATTGCCCCAAGTGAAGGAGTTTAAGTATCTCAGGGTCTTGTATACTAGTGATGGAACATTGGAACGTGAGGTTGGCCGGCAAATCGGAGCAGCAGGGGCAGTATTACAGTCACTTTACCACACTGTTGTGACAAAAAGAGTTGAGCCAAAAGGCAAAGCTCCCAATATACTGGTCGATTTCATCCCAACTCTCACTTAAGGTCATGAGCGTTGGGTCATGAACGAAAGGACAGGATTGCGAATACAAGTGGCCAAAATGGGTTTTCTCAGAAGGGTTGCTGGCTTTCCTCTTAGAGATAGAATGAGAAGCTCAGTTGTCCAGGAGAAACTCAGAGTAGAGCCGCTGCTCCTTTGCGTTGAAAGGAGTCAGTTGAGGTGATTCGGGAATCTAGTAAGGATGTCATCAGTACGCCTCCCTAGGGAGGTCTTCTTGGCACGTGCAGCTGGAAGGAGGACAGACCAGAGCAGACCAAGGACTAGGTGGAGAGATCTTCACACTGGCCTGGGAATGCCTCAGGATCCCTGATTTTGGATAACCAAGATGGAAAGTTGGGGTCAGAGCCCAGGGTCAGCCATGAGCAAACAGGGTTAAGGCCTTGCTCAGGGTTCTAACACTGGTGGAGGGAGATCAGCCTTGAGCCACTATCCTTCTGATCAGTAACTCAGCCATAACATGCTGAGCTACCACTACCAGAATTATTGATTGTGTATTTACTTCTATTTGTAGTAGTCATAATTTTTAATGTGCAATATGAATGTGTATATTAACCTATGCTTCATTACTATCACCCAGTGATAGTGATTTACTTTGCCAATGAAAAGTGTTCAGGCCGTTTCAAGTTTCCCACATTTTGTTATGTTTTACACTCATCTTAAAATGATTTATATCCTGTTTTCCCCCTCATCATTCCACACACAGTCCTCCACAATGGCAAAAAAGCAGGTATTTGAAGTGTTTTGTTACATTTTGCTACAATTTGGTCCAAACTTCAAAGGGTCAGAAAACTTTGTCGGCATTGTGAATTATGGAATGGTCATAAATTGCTTTCTGCAAAGAACACCAAGTAAAGATAATAATGAGTTTAAAAGTATAAAGTCTAGTTATTTCCTGTATGAACTGACTACAAAGCTTTTTTTTTCTCAAAAAAAAAAGAAGTGCTTATTGCCTAAGCACATTTCACAAGTTCCCTTAAAATGTAGAAAAAATGTCTGTAATCAACATATTGGTGTAAAGCTTCCGATCAGGCATTTGCCCAGCCCCAAAATAATATTTCCTAAGTAACCACACAATGAAGCAACACCCTATATATACCGGTATACATAAAAAAAAATTAAATAAAAAAAAAATAAAAAAATAAAAAATGTATATATATATATATATATATATATATATATATATATATATATATATATATATACACACACACACACACACACACACACACACACACACACACATGGACAAAATTGTAGGTACCCTTTGGTCAATGAAAGAAAAACTCACAATGGTCACATAAATAACTTTAATCTGACAAAAGTAATAATAAAAAAAAATCTATGAATGTTAACCAATGAAAGTCAGACATTGCTTTTCAACCATGCTTCAACAGAATTATTTTAAAAAATAAACTCATGGAACAGGCCTGGACAAAAATGATGGTACCCCTAGAAAATACTGAAAACAATGTGACCAAAGGGACATGTTAATTCAAGGTGTGTCCACTAATTAGCAACACAGGTGTCTACAATCTTGTAATCAGTCAGTGGGCCTATATATAGGGCTCCAGGTAGTCACTGTGTGGTTTGGTGACATGGTGTGTATCACACTCAACATGGACCAGAGGAAGCGAAGGAAAGAGTTGTCTCAGGAGATTCGAAAGAAAATTATAGACAAGCATGTTAAAAGTAAAGGCTATAAGACCATTTCCAAGCAGCTAGATGTTCCTGTGACTACAGTTGCACATATTATTCAGAAATTTAAGATCCATGGGACTGTAGCCAACCTCCCTGGACGTGGCCGCAGGAGGAAAATTGATGACAAATCAAAGAGACGGATAATCCGAATGATAACAAAAGAGCCCAGAAAGACTTCTAAAGAGATCCAAGGTGAACTTCATGCTCAAGGAACATCAGTGTCAGATCGCACCATCCGTCGTTGTTTGAGCCAAAGTGGACTACATGGGAGACGACCAAGGAGGACACCATTGTTGAAAACAAATCATAAAATAGCCAGACTGGAATATGCCAAACTACTTGTTGACAAGGCACAAAGCTTCTGGGAGAATGTCCTATGGACAAATGGAACTTTTTGCCAAGGCACATCAGCTCTATGTTCACAGCATATCAAGAAAAGAACACTGTCCCTACTGTGAAACATGGAGGAGGCTCTGTTATGTTCTGGGGCTGCTTTGCTGCATCTGGCACAGGGTGTCTTGAATCTGTGCAGGGACTCAATGAAATCTCAAGACTATCAAGGGATTCTAGAGAGAAATGTGCTGGCCAGTGTCAGAAAGCTGGGTCTCAGTCGCAGGTCATGGGTCTTGCAACAGGACAATGACTCAAAACACACAGCTAAAAACGCCCAAGAATGGCTAAGAGGAAAACATTGGACTATTCTAAACTGGCCTTCTATGAGCCCTGACCTCAATCCTATTGAGCATCTTTGGAAGGAGCTGAAACATGCTGTCTGGAAAAGGCACCCTTCAAACCGGAAACAACTGGAGCAGCTTGCTCATGAGGAGTGGGCCAAAATACCTGCAGAGAGGTGCAGAAGTCTCATTGACAGTTACAGGAATTGTTTGATTGCAGTGATTGCCTCAAAAGGTTGTGCAACAAACTATTAAGTTAGGGGTACCATCATTTTTGTCCAGGCCTGTTCCATGAGTTAATTTTTTTTTATAATTCTGTTGAAGCATGGTTGAAAAGCAATGTCTGACTTTCATTGGTTAACATTCAGAGAATTCTTATTTATTATTTCTTTTGTCAGATTAAAGTTATTTCTGTGACCATTATGAGTTTTTCTTTCATTGACCGAAGGGTACCAACAATTTTGTCCACGTGTGTGTATATATATATATATATATATATATATATATTGTTTGCTAAAAGCACAGTGGGGTTACATAAACCCATTATGTGCACCTTCTACATCACAGAAGGCATCACCGAGAGCATCCTGACCAGTGTACCCACTGTGTGGTACATCTGCAACGCATCCTGCCCAAAGATGCTCCAGCGCAAGGTGAGAGCAGCTGAGAAGATCATTGATGACAACACTTGCTACAACAGAGTCTCCAGGCCAAGACAATCAAGTGGTCAGGAAGCTCAACTCCCTCCCAGCTCTGCCTTCCCTGTGCTCTTCGGCCTCTCCCACACTTGAACTCTGACCACTCCATTTCACATACACTCACCTGCACCTGTCACTTGTGCAGCATTGGACTGTTCAATACCTTATCCCAGCAGTAAATAACTGAATAAATATGTCACTTTAAACAAACTGAAAGTTAATTTGCACTAATCTCCATTTGCACTATTTCCACTTTGAACCATATTGGCCATATTGACCTGTCGTGTGTTATCTGTCCCTTTTTGCAGGACAGATATAGTAACTCTTAACTCCTGTGATAGTCTTGGTTTGTGTTATTTAAATGTTTTCTTTTTTACTATTTTGTTCTTTTACATTGAAATCTTTGTACTTAGTGTTGTTTATAAGGGTCTGCGAGTAACGTAATTCAATTATAACGTGCATGTCAACTTGTACATGTATATCTAGTGTTTGTTAATGAATTTATTCCATATGTTAATGCAATATTCATGTTGTATCACGTCAGCGCCAGGAACCATTTGATCCTGGACAGGATAGCAGTGAATCCAAAGCTAAACCCAGAAACACTGGGTGGAAAGTGGGAAAATTTTTCTCACATTCACACCTCAGAGCAATTTACAAATGCCAATATGCCTATCTGCATATTTTTGGACAGTTAGAGGAAAAGATTGGTTAAATTTGTATTATTAGAGCTTTCCGACCTGCATTCATGTCCATTTTCTCAGTCGGGAAATAATTTTTCACATGCAGTGAGGGTGATGTTGTTTCATACGTCCATTTCAGAGAACGAGACGACAATGATTTCAATGATTGCTCAGGCATAAAAGTGGAATCAAAATGAAGCACTGACATCTGTGTTCTGATTCGGGTCCAGTACATACTGGTTATACAGTATACTGTAGATGCTGGTGCCATATTGGAACCGGGTTTCAGTACCCAAACCTAGATTTCAGTACCTTTTTTTAATCTTCCATAAAAAAATGTGTTACAATTCCCATAGACAGATGTGTCTCTTCCACATGTTGGCAACGAGATTTCCGTCAATTTTCAATGATTGAATGTCAATGGGATCGACTGCAGTGGCTCCGAGTATCTTCGTTACTAATGTTTGCACCATGTTTTACTGCGGCTAAGAGTGTAATCTCTGTACTGTACTTAAAGACTTCTGCAACTGACAATCGTGTTTACACCTTAATTCATGAGAAATTTCCTAATTTCCTTAATTCACCAGAAAAGTCCTGGTTTGACTTGAACGCCCCTTATACATAAGAGCAACTTGAAATGCTTTTCTTCGCATAAGTACTTTCTGACATTTACTTAGATAGAAAGCAAAACAGGACACTTTAACATTGATTAGAGTACATTCGGCTATTTGTATTTTTACTTAAGCAAATGATTTGAGTACTTCTTCCACTACTGCCCATCCACACACAAGCTGAACACATAATGCTCAGTAATCTAAGCTCAGGATCAAAACCTGGAGCTGTGAAGCAGCAGTGATACACACTGTGTTCAACATGATACCATAGGTTTATATTATATATATATATATATATATATATGTATATATATATATATTTTTTTTGTTACAATACATGCCCCCTTAAAGTAACCTTATTTGCACTAAGTGCAGATTACTTGTTTGCATACTACTTTATGCATGAATGTACTTAACCATGTCTCGTCTCACTCTGAATACATGGTGTCAGCTTGGTTTCTGTTCTGCTCTGAAGTTTTGCAGCAGTGCTGTTCTCTGCAGCAGTTTTAAAGCAGTGAGCCTCTGCTGCCCAGCATGCATAAGAGAGAGCACGGTGATGTAACAACATGGAATACCCACACACTCACACACACCCCACATCAAAGCCTACACAAACAAAGATACACAGATGCACAAATCAAACTAAAGGTTTTGAGTAAAGAGTTTGTGAAAAAGAGAAAGGCGGGAAGTGGCATGCATGTAAATATGTTCCATTATCTAGCCAGAATGAAGCCTGAGCCACCTCCACAAGTCAAAGCCAAACCTCCACACAAAAACATGCAGAGATGCACATATACTGTATAAAAATATATTGATTGAGCTGTGCTGAAAAATGATAGCTTCTGCATGATCTCCACTTAGTTTGGATTTTTTTTTTTAAAGGATTAAACCTTAAATATATACTGCAGTACAATGTGTTTAATTAAGTCTGAAGATACTGTACAACAATCACCCATTACATCATGACCAAGGACAGATGAAAGAACATTTTATCCCTGACCCCTGTGGATGTGTTGCGAGCTGAGAAAAACAGGCAGTGTATGGATTTGAGTGTTTTTCACAAAGACCAAAATGTGCTGGCTAGGAGACTGGGTCAGAGCAACTCCAGACTGTTCCTGCAATGGTCAGGGCATGCCAAAAGTGGTCTAAGGAAGGAAAAGTGGTGAACTGGCAAGAGGTTCATGGGTAGCTTAGACTCATTGATGTCTGCTGGGAATAAAGGCTGGCCCATGTGGTACACTCCAATAGAAGAGCAGAAACGTTAATGCCAACACTGATAGAAAGGTGTCGAAACATACAGTGCATCACAGTTTGTTACATGTAGGGTTTTGTAGCTGCAGACAGGTCAGAGTGCCCATGCGGATGCAAGGCTACATAGGGCATGTGAGAATCAGGACTGTTTCAGCAGAATAATGAGCCCTGACATACAGTACTGCAAAATTATTGCCGGATTTCACACTACATTACTTCAGCCATACACTATCAAAACTTCTATATGGTTAGTGTTTTCATCACAGTATGGCATATTTCCCCCCAAAACAAATCATGAAACATACATAGTTCAGCTGGGTCAGGTGCAGGGAAGGTCATCCACCAACCTCCTACAAAATTCAGATATGGTTCTAAAAGTTTAAAGTAAGCTGGAGGACAAAGATTTGCTTATATGCAGTGCCAGTCAAAAGTTTGGATACATCTTCTAATTGAATAGTTTTTGTAGAACAAAACTGGAGATGTCAAAACTATGAAATAACACATATCTACATCTACGCATTTGGCAGACGCCCTTATCCAGAGCGACTTACATTTTTTTAAATCTTATTATACATCTGAACAGTTGGGGTTAAGAGCCTTGCTCAAGGGCCCAACAGGGACAACTTGGTGGAAGTGGGACTTGAACCTGGGACCTTCCGAACTGTAGTCCAATGCCTTAACCACTGAGCTACCCCCAGTAGCTCAGTGGTTAAGGCATTGGACAGCATAACAGCAACAACAATAACATCAGTCATTATTTTAATGACGTCAGCTGTTCTGGAACAGTTCTTGCAAGAACAGTATTGTCAAGTGCCTTTGCAAAACCCATCAACCACCATGATGAAACTGGCTCTCATGAAGACCATTCCAGGAAAGCAAGACCAAAACCTACCTCTGCTGCAGAGAAGTTGTTTATTTAGTCATGAACATTCAATGACCATGGTTTGTACAGACCACAATGTGCTGTGTGTGGTGAATTATTGGCTTCCATGACCAACCCGTTATTTGCAAACCATCAATTCAAAAGCCACTTAGAGACAAGACAATGGACTTGAGCCATTGAAGCCAACCCTATTTTATTTTATTTTTTAAAGAAAATGATCTGGACATTAAACAAATGATCATAAATATGTGCACTTTGTATGCATTCACTCTTAGCATGGTGGAATGGAAGAAGGCTCTCATAATTACAAAGGATTCAGTCCATTGCAGTTGATATGGCCAGAGATAATGTTTTATACAATTCTGAGCTCCAATGAGGTTGGAGAATAAACAGAATACAAGACTGAGTAACTCTGAGGAACTGACATAAGGCATAAACAAGGCATAAACTGGGGCAGACTGTTTAATTTGTTAAAATAGATGGCACTTAAGTTGCACTTCCTCTGGATTATATTTGTGTATTTATATAGTGGCTCACTATATGATTAAGCATATACACACGTGGACAAAATTGTTGGTATCCTTCGGTCAATTAAAGAAAAACTCATAATGGTCACAGAAATAACTTTAATCTGACAAAAGTAATAATAAATAAAAGTTCTATGAATGTTAACCAATGAAAGTCAGACATTGCTTTTCAACCATGCTTCAACAGAATTATTTAAAAAAATAAACTCATGGAACAGGCCTGGACAAAAATGATGGTACCCCTAGAAAATACTGAAAATAATGTGACCAAAGGGACATGTTAATTCAAGGTGTGTCCACTAATTAGCATCACAGGTGTCTACAATCTTGTAATCAGTCAGAGGGCCTATATATAGGGCTCCAGGTAGTCACTGTGTTGTTTGGTGACATGGTATGTACCACACTCAACATGGACCAGAGGAAGCGAAGGAAAGAGTTGTCTCAGGAGATTCGAAAGAAAATTATAGACAAGCATGCTAAGGGTAAAGGCTATAAGACCATTTCCAAGCAGCTAGATGTTCCTGTGACTACAGTTGCACATATTATTCAGAAATTTAAGATCCATGGGACTGTAGCCAACCTCCCTGGACGTGGCCGCAGGAGGAAAATTGATGACAAATCAAAGAGACGGATAATCCGAATGGTAACAAAAGAGCCCAGAAAGACTTCTAAAGAGATCCAAGGTGAACTTCATGCTCAAGGAACATCAGTGTCAGATCGCACCATCCGTCGTTGTTTGAGCCAAAGTGGACTACATGGGAGATGACCAAGGAGGACACCATTGTTGAAAACAAATCATAAAAAAGCCAGACTGGAATATGCCAAACTACATGTTGACAAGCCACAAAGCTTCTGGGAGAATGTCCTATAGACAGATGAGACAAAAATGGAACTTTTTGCCAAGGCACATCAGCTCTATGTTCACAGACGAAAAAATGAAGCATATCAAGAAAAGAACACTGTCCCTACTGTGAAACATGGAGGAGGCTCTGTTATGTTCTGGGGCTGCTTTGCTGCATCTGGCACAGGGTGTCTTGAATCTGTGCAGGGTACAATGAAATCTCAAGACTATCAAGGGATCCTAGAGAGAAATGTGCTGGCCAGTGTCAGAAAGCTGGGTCTCAGTCACAGGTCATGGGTCTTGCAACAGGACAATGACCCAAAACACAGCTAAAAACACCCAAGAATGGCTAAGAGGAAAACATTGGACTATTCTAAAGTGGCCTTCCATGAGCCCTGACCTCAATCCTATTGAGCATCTTTGGAAGGAGCTGAAACATGCTGTCTGAAAAAGGCACCCTTCAAACCGGAAACAACTGGAGCAGCTTGCTCATGAGGAGTGGGCCAAAATACCTGCAGAGAGGTGCAGAAGTCTCATTGACAGTTACAGGAATCGTTTGATTGCAGTGATTGCCTCAAAAGGTTGTGCAACAAACTTTTAAGTTAGGGGTACCATCATTTTTGTCCAGGCCTGTTCCATGAGTTCAGTTTTTTAAATAATTAGGTTGAAGCATGGTTGAAAAGCAATGTCTGACTTTCATTGGTTAACATTCATAGAATTCTTATTTATTATTACTTTTGTCAGATTAAAGTTATTTCTGTGACCATTGTGAGTTTTTCTTTCATTGACCGAAGGGTACCAACAATTTTGTCCACGTGTGTATATTGCATTTGCTAACCTGAAGTTACCTTTGCAAGTATTTACTGTATGTGGAAGGGCGTGGTGGCTTAGCAGTTAGCACTGTTGCCTCACATCTCCACGGTCTGAATTTCACTTCTGGTCAGTGGGTGTGGCATTTACATGTTCTCCTCGTGCTTTGTCGGTTTCTCCAGATACTCTTTCCCCTCATAGCTTGATTGGTGTTTCCGAATTGCCTGACGTGTGTGACTGAGTGTGTGAATTTCTGTGTGTGCCCTTCGATGGGTTGGCATCCCATCCAGCATGTGCACTGGCTTGAACCCTGAGCGCCCACTATGACCGTGTACAGGATAGTAATAAAGAAATTAAATCTGTAAGCTGACTATGTAACTTTTTGATCATTTCATAAGCTCATGGTTCCAGGCTCATCTTTTCCTGAGATTTGTTGTTTATTTTGTTTAGTTTTTGTTTTACACAATGAGGGGGAAAGTCCCAAAGGTGACACGTGAGGGAAAATGCATTTTAAAAAAATGTTTTCTTGGAAAAAATTTAGAAAAAAAAAAATCTTTTTCGTTGCAAGGTCATGAAAAACCCCCTGAGTGACTCATCTAGACATATACTTCTTCAATGACTAAATAAGCGGTTGCAGCAAAATAATTCTTACTATTAAGAGCACTATCATTTAAAAATAACTAAACATTATGGTACAGGATAAAACGGTATAGACGATGAGTGAGTGAGTGAGTAAACATTAGGCATCAATGGGTTTTCAAAGGACAATCACACTGAAAAATAAGCTACTGTATATAAATAAATTTTAAAAAGGTTTTGTCAGTACATTGTGCAGAACTCACTGTTTCACAATATCTTTATGTTTCATGCATTAGAGGACCTGAAACCAGTGACAGAGAAATTTCTCTCTGAATGCCTTTAGTAAACGTTATGATCATATTAGAATCTCGCACGTTTTGGCAGTGTACTGTGCATGCATCATGATGGGCAACTGTGGGCGCGTCTTAAACTGACCACTGGACAGAATGTATTGGAACTTTTGCTGTTACTTGGAACTGAAGTTAAACCTGCACCATAAGTGACATCAAAATGTTGAATAAACGCAATGTCCTGCATTCAGTCTTGCACATAACTTTACATTATATGTCAGAATAAGCTCCTTAAAAAAAACCTTCTAATAAGCTACTTGCTTATATTAAACAAGCACCTGCACAAATAGATATTAATTGGAAACTTTAAACTGAATATTATTAATGAGATTACTTATTAATATTTTCCCCGCTAAAATAGCAATTCTGGAACCTTTAATGTGCTGGAGTTGTTTTAAGACAAAATTTAATCTTTATCCGATCTGTTTTTTGTGAATCTGGGATTCGCTTTCCGATTACCAAACAGGGAGGGCGACAACAAAACCTTGTTCACTTTAGCATGAACAAGGCATAAGATACTCAACCTTACAACATTTTATTTCTTTGTATTAATAAGGTAGGCAGAGAGTTTTGCTGTACAGAAAGACACATAATAATAATAATAATAATAATAATAATAATACTGATTAAATTAAAGCTGATTATTGCACCAAAAAACAAACAGGATCAAATTAAATTTTATATTATTAGATATAATTGAATTTGAACATGATATTGTGTTAGCTTTTTTTCTTGATGAAAAGGTAAGGTGTTTATTTGTTGTCTAATTTGGTGAAAAGAACATGAGACAACTCGTAATTCTCAGGCAAATTTATTAGAAAGATTGAATAAGTGATATAGAGATTCCATTTCCATGTGCCTTCTGGCCCTACATAATTGCCTCACTTATTTACTATTACATAATTTGATGAGGTTAAGTGTACATTAAGTAAATGTAAATGTACTTACTGCCCTTCATCCACAAGGGGCTCTCTAGTGCGGATAAAATTTGTGCATCAGTTTTATATTGCACAAACTCAGAGTTACGCAGTAATTTCAATGTTGGACTCAAGGTTAAATACTATTTATTGAGTGTTTATCAAGGTCTATATGGCAAGAGTTTGTAACATATGCAAGGAGTCAAAACTTTGGATTGTGGAGAATATTAAACTAGAACTGTATACGGGAACTGCAGTTTTAGATCGCACTCAGTTACGCAGTGTATTCAAGATTAAATAGTATTTGTTGTGCATGTGTCAGTGTACATATATGGCAAGACACAGTTTTTACCTTGCACCTACTGTACTGTAGACATCTCCCCAGAGCTTATTAGTCCTCATTAATATTTCCGTTCATAGTTGGTTTGCACCATGCACATTAAGTTTTTATTCATGCACGTGATTATGTGTTCTTTCATTTGAAGTTATTTTACAGAATATTCAGATTTTTTTTCTTAACTCAGTAAAATACTCTTGTTAAATAGAGAGACATCCAAGGTTAATCCTCATCACTGGTGTATACTTGTTGCATCTCCATTCAGCTCGTTTACCTTATTTTATATGGTGGCAAAAGCAGGTACCTTGTTTGATCCTTGGATCAAATTTAATTTTGTTCGTAGTTTTCCATATGAGTGTCCTTTGGGTTTTTCTGGTTTCCTACACTGTCCAAAGTATGCAGGTCCTGTAGATAGACTGGTTATGCCATAATCCTAAAGCAGCTTGCAATGTAATTTTTCTATTTAGCAGATTTTAAAGCAGCTTCTTTAGCCAGTTTTGTCATTATTTTGTACTGATACAGTACAATGCAACAGTCACATATCTCTGGTTATACTGCAGTCTACGCCCCACAAGTTCATTAGTGGACAACTGATTTGGGACCTGTGCCTAAAAGCTTTTTCTCATCAGCACTCTGGAAGTCCTTACAGTTCATGGTCACTTAGAAAAAGCAAAACACACACACACACACACACACACACACACACACACACACACACACACACACACACACACACACACACACGCACAGTTCAGAGGACATCGCCCATAGGCTCTGGGGGAAAGAAAGCGGTAAGGCAATGTGGCCATTTTAAGATCAATATTCCCGCCAGTCTTAGTGCTTTTAAATCTTGTAGCTTATGAAAGACCTGAAATCACATTATTATTTAGGGCAAAAAAATCACTCATTTTGTATACTGCATATCCTGTACTGGGTCTCTGGAAGCCTGAAGCCTATCCCAGAGTCCACCCTGTATGAGGTGCCAATCCATAACAGTGCGCACAGACACACACTATATGGAATTTGGAAATATTATTTAACCTAACCTGGATGTTTAGCCTACCCTGGATCAGACTGTGGGAGGAAACCAGAATACCCATGGAAAAACCCACAAAGCACAGGGAGAACATGCAAACTCCATGCACACAGACCCATAGTGAGACCCGAATCGTTGACTCTGAAGATGCATGGCCAGAGTGATAACTACACTGCCATCATGTTAGGAAGCAGAAAAATCTGTTATCCAGACCAGGATAAGTGAATTATACCTTTACAATTATTTGCTTGAATGAGCGGCCTGGTACAGCAGTGCTTATTCTGAACAGGACCATGTACCAGAAGTACTACAGGTACAGGTATTTGCATTGCATTTGAGTCATGTGATTTGACAGACGGCCTTATCCAGAGTGACCTGCATTTTTGTCTCATAATACATCTGAGCAGTTGAGGTTTAAGAGCCAGGAGATTTAGGGCACGAGGAAGGGAACATCCTGGACAGGGTGCCAATTCTTTGCAGGGGACACACACATGCTCACACACTACGGGCAATTTGGGAACGGCAGTTAGCGATATCTGCATGTCTTTGAACTGTGAGAGGAAACCGGTGCTCCCAGAGGAAACCCACCAAACTAGTAGGAATTAAGGGAACTGCCCTCTTGTGGCTCAGATCCTATTTGACTGATCGTTATCAGTTTGTAGATTTAGATGGTGACCATTCCTCATGTTCTCAAGTGGAGTTTGGTGTTCCACAGGGCTCAGTTTTAGGCCCACTGCTTTTTTCCCTTTACATGCTTCCTCTGGGCAACATAATTCGTAAACATGGTATTAGTTTTCATTGTTATGCTGATGACACACAATTATATGTCTCAGCAAAACCAGATGAGAAAAACCAGTTTGCTAAAATCGAGCAGTGTGTGCAGGATATACGAGATTGGATGTTAATTAATTTTCTTCTGCTTAATCCTGATAAGACAGAAGTTCTGGTCATAGGACCACAAGTAGCTAGAACTAAGCTTTCTGATCACACTGTAACTTTAGATGGCCTTTCTGTTCCATCAAGTGCAACAGTAAAAGACCTCGGTGTGATTATAGATTCCAGCCTTTCGTTTGAAGCTCATGTAGATAATATCACCAGGATAGCTTTCTTTCACCTTAGAAATATTGCCAAGATAAGAAACATATTGTCACTAAATGATGCAGAAAAACTAGTTCATGCTTTTATCACGTCTAGGTTGGACTATTGTAACGCCTTACTGTCTGGTTGTTCAATTAGGTGTATAAACAAGCTTCAGTTAGTACAGAATGCAGCAGCGAGAGTCCTCACTAGAACCAGAAAATACGAGCACATCACCCCTATCTTATCTACACTGCATTGGCTCCCTGTGAAATTTCGCATCGATTTTAAGATACTACTTTTGACATTTAAAGCACTAAATGGTCTCGCGCCACAGTATTTGAGTGAACTGTTAGTGTCTTACGATCCGCCACGCCTACTTCGATCAAAGAATGCAGGCTGCCTGTCAGTACCACGTATTATTAAAACTACAGCAGGGGGCAGAGCTTTTTCTTACAAAGCCCCAAAGTTATGGAATAGTCTTCCTATTAATGTTCGGGACTCAGACACAGTCTCAGTGTTTAAGTCTAGGCTAAAAACCTATTTATTTAGCCAAGCATTTTTGTAAATAGATTAACCTTAGGTAAAGGAGCAGATCTGGGGGACTCATAGACGTAGAGTATTCTGGTGAACTGGTATGTTTAGATGCTGTCCTCCCCACTCTCATTGTTCACTCAGGTTTGTTGACGGTGAGGTGATTGGTTGCTTTACATCTCAGGGAGCCCTCATGTTTGTGTTTCCTTCTGGCTCTCCCTTTTAGTTATGCTGTTATAGTTAGTCCTGCCGGAGTCTCTGCTTGCACTTTGCACTAAATATACATTCACCTATACATGCTGACTGTGACCATACCTAACTGCCATCTCTCCTTATTTTCTGTTCTCTCCTTTTCTGCTCTCTTCTCTCTCTCTCCCCCCCTCTTCTTTCCCTATCTCTGTCTCTCTGTCGAGCTATACATGTTTCACTCCTGAGTTGCCAGTGATCCAGACCCCTCTGCCCTCTGGAGCCGTCTAACCCATCCTGGAGTCCTGCTTCTGGTTGGAGATCTCGTCGCATGGATGCCCCGTGTGGTCTGCCTGGATTCGTATGGTGGCTGGGGATGGTTTCCATGAAGACTCTCCTGTCATCGAGTGATGCTCTGGGGACCTGTGACTTCAGTTGTTCGATAACTCAGGACCGGAATCCCCTACAGTCTACCTGAGCCTCCGGGAACAAACTGGACTCCTTTTAATTTTAAAACATCTCTTGTTATACTGAACTTCCAGTCTTACACATTATTATGCTGAGCAATTCCTGCTATCCGTTATCACCCAGATGAGGATGGGTTCCCTGTTGAGTCTGGTTCCTCTCAAGGTTTTTTCCTATTACCATCTCATGGAGTTTTTCCTTGCCACCGTCGCCCTCGGCTTGCTCATCGGGGACAATCTTGTCATTTTGATTCATATACATTGCATAAAAACTTACTTCTTTTTATTGTGTAAAGCTGCTTTGCGACAATGTCAATTGTTAAAAGCGCTATATAAATAAAATTGACTTGACTTGACTTGACCAAGCATGGAGCGAACATGCAAACTCCACACTCACAGACCAGAGGCGGAAATCGAACCTGGACCCTGGAGGTGCAAAGCGACAGTGCTAACCCACTAAAATAAAATCTTACTTGACCAATTATGTGAGATGAGAACTCATACAAAAGCAAAAGGTCCTGCATGAAAATAATACAATACAATATAATAGAGTCTATCTAGCACAGCTGCCTCACAGCTGCAGGGTCTCTAGTTTGTAGAGTTAAGCTTTTAGCTTTCATTTGAAGACAGCCAGTGTCTCAGCTGTTCAAACAACCAGGGGAAGTTCATTAAACCACCTGAGTGCCAGGGCAAAGAAAGGACCTGCTGCTGCAAAGTCTCCCTTGTACCTTGAGGGATGGTGAGTCCGGTCGAGAGCAAGGCGTGATGAGTCCCGCCGATATGTTTTAGGTTTGTAGGCTAGTCTCAGTATGTTTAACCTGATGGGGCGGAGCTACCGGAAGCCAGCAGTGGGATTATATGGATGTGTGAAAAGCTTTGGGACGTCATTCTGGATCAGAGGTCAGACTGGTCGACATGAAGACGGACAGGAAAGTTTCTGATTGTGTCGAAGAAGAAGATAAGAACTTCAAATGGTCGTTGCAACCAAATGGAATTCTTTATTTGTTCTCAGATCACAGCTTAGTTTGATTTCACATAGCACTAATGAATTGGTCTCAGATTTCTTTCTTCTTTCTTCTTCATTGGTCTCTTTTCTCGAAGAGTGGTATTATGTAGTTGTAAAGCTCTCAGCTCAGATTACCGAGCCCGAAATCATCTTTCGCTTATTCCCTCCTGTCACCTCACTTGCTCTTTTGCCTTATTATGCTTTATACCTCCCAGTCTGTCTCCCTTACTACCAATTTTCATTTCGTGCATTCTTTTCCCCCCATTTCTTTCTCCTCCCCAAATTCTTTCTTTCATTCATTCTTACTTTCCATCCATCCATCCATCCATCCATCCATCCATCCATCCATCCACCCAGTTGCATGTTGCACTATGATTCCAAGGAAATTACATTGCATCACTGTAGGCTACATAAGAGAACGATCTTATAAACGCTACCTGACTTAAATATTGCTTTTTCTTTCTCTCTACATTTTACTTCAAGCTCTTTCATCCCCTCCCTGTCGTTTTTTTTTCTTTCACAGATTTTCTCTCCTACTCTCTCTCTCTCTCTCTCTCTCTCTCTTACACTCCTCCCTCCCAGCCTCCCTTTATCTTTCTCTTGCAGTCTCTCTCCCCTTCATCTCACCTCCAACCAGTCAGTGCTCCCTCTCTTTTTCTGCTCTCTCCCTCTGTCTCTGTTTCTCTTTTTCTGTCTCTACATTTTTCTTTCTGTTTCTCTCTCTGTCCCTTTCTCTCTCTCTCTCTCTCTCTCTCTCTCTCTCTCTCTCTCTCTCTCTCTCTCTCTCTCTGTCTCCTCGGTTGGCAGGCTCTGACTCCCAGTCACTCAGCTACTCTACTGACGCCTGTCCAGCTGCTGTATCCACGCCAGGACCCACTGTCAACCCTCGACACCAGGTAAGAGACAGGACACACACTCGACACCAGGTAAGAGACAGGAGGCACACATTCTCCAAGGTGCAGGACCACACACGTTCTAAGTAAGACACGGGACATCCTCAACATTTTGTAAGCGGTGGGACAACTTCCACAACGGGTAACATACCAGACAAAAGACACATTACTAACGCTCCCTCTGGCTTAGGTGCAGGACACACATTCCACACTAGCTAGATGACAGGACACACACACACTGCGCAATGGGAAACCCCAGGCAAGAGGTAGGGCAAGCACACCGGCTTAGAGAGAGCGCATGTGAGAGAACACGGTATTAAATCCAGGAGGATCTAGGGACAAATAAAAATGTAAGTAAATAACAAGAGGAGAGGGTTGTGGAAAGGCTAGACACAGTGTAAGAACGTGGAATGCTGCAGAAGAGTTAAATGCAGTCGGTGGGATCGAGAAAAGCAGCAGCATGAAAGCGTGAAAGCACAGGAGGAAGGTTGTGAATGGGAATACGTAAGCGAGTAAGTGAGAGAGAGAGAGAGAGAGAGAGAGAGAGAGAGAGAGAGAGAGAGACGGAGAGAAATGCATGCCATGTCCGAAAACAAAAAGAAAGAGAAAAAAATGAAGTGCAGAAACAGATATTGAATCAGAGTAAGAGAATTTGGAGAGAGAGAGAGAGAGAGAGAGAGAGAGCAAAGCCGGATGTCTATATGGCTGCAGCATCATCTCTGTCTAATACTCCATTCACAAAACACAGCTGAGCTCTGACAGCCGCCTGAGCCATGTGTGTGTGTGTATGTGTGTGTGTGTGTGTGTGTGTGTGTGTGTGTGTTAGCGTAAAAGAAGGTGAATGGACTGCACAAAATAAATGACCTACGGATGACAGCTCGCAGCCTTTCTTTCTTTCCCAGAACGGAGAATTACTTTTAGAGTAACAGGAGCCTTGAAGAGGACACAAACTTCTATAGCAGTGGATTGCAGTGCAGCACTCATGAAGGTTAAAAGGATGGAAATGTTGATGACCATGAAGACTGTCTGTCTCTCTTTCTCTCTCTCTTTCTCTCTCTCTCTCTCTCTCTCTCTCTATCTCTCTCTCTCTCTCACACACACACACACACACACACACACACACACACACACACACCCTTAGTTTCTCCTTGGGTTAATTTGTGCAGCATATTGTGAACAGAGAAACAGCAGTACAGAGTGAAGGACTTGAATGCTGCACAATCAGCAGTGTGTGTGTGTGTGTGTGTGTGTGTGTGTGTGTGTGTGTGTGTGTGTGTGTGTGCCCAAAAATAGAGAGACTTTCGAGAATACAAAAAAACAAAAAGTAAATAAGAAAATCTAGACGAAATAAATGAGTGCAGGAAAGTAAAGGAAAGATGACAAAAGTGAAAAGAGAAGAACTTGTTTAAACTATTCTGACTATTTAAAGAGAGATAAGGATACTGTCTACTATACAGTTTGGGAGCTGCATCACTGCACCTGTGCCTGATTTGCTGCACTGGTGCTGACACATTAGCATGTCTCTAGAGACTGATGCATGCAGTCTGCAGCGCTCAGTGTGAGTGTGTATGTGTGTGTCTTGAGGAGGGCTGTCAGTTACTGAAGGGTATGATGTGAAGCAGAGACATCCTGCAGTAATAGCACAAAAGGGTGTGTATGTGTGTGTGTGTGTGTTTTAGATGCATCATTCCTGCAGGCAAGCTCAAGCTGCTTGCTGTGGTTAATAAAATGGATATATCAGCTCCCTCACCCTTCCTTTTACACATTAAAGAAACATCAGCATCGTCATGCCTAAATCTCTATCCGTAGCATACAGTATGTGTGATTGCAGTGGAAACGAATTTTTCATGGGGCAGCTGTTGAATTTTGTGAATAAACTTTCAAAGTATGCAATAGTATATATATATATATAAGACAGACAATGAGAAAGACAGATGGGAAATCTGATGCAGGGACCTACAGGAATTAAAAGACCCTTTCGACCAAAACTCAGTATTGGTGCTGATTTTTTTTTTTTATGTCATACATATAATACAGATAATGTGTGTGCCAAAAATGCTACTTCTGAAGTGTATGCAATCTGAAAAAATTGCAGATGTTTTGAAGAGATGATTTTATATCTGCCCAAAAAAATTTCAATTTTTCAGCGTTTTATTGTCTCAATGTCAAATGCAAATTATTCATACTTCTTTATGAGTAGTGATACAAAAATTGGTGTAAGTTTCTAGCAGTATATGACCTGTAAGAATTGCTTTTTTTGTTTTTTGGTAAAAGTTCATAAATATGTCAAATTCATGTTGCATAATAATATTGCAGATTTGCATTTGAGAATAATTCACTTTTTCCGGTTTATGTCTTTTCATGTAAAATCTACCTTGGTCAAGATTCATCGAAATGACAATTAAGATCATTGAAAGATTTACATTTTAAAAAGTTATGGACACTCCATAAAAGGGCATGAAATTGTATTTAGCAAATGTGTTTCTTTTTATGTATTATATATATCCCCCCGCCCCCCCCAAAAATATAAATGTGCATGGATTGAAGCATAGATCGAGAGATTAAGAAGCATTGAGTATTATGAAAAATGGTGTTATATGATCCTATCTAAAAGTTAACTTTTTTTACCGAGGAAATTGTGTGTTTTGTGATTTTAGTAAGAAAATTTCCATACTCTTGGAGATTTCCTGCACCCTCATAGGGCTCTCTTAAAACTTCCCAATACTATCTTCGATCCTGCCAATTTTGGCAACAAAAAAAAACCTATAGAAATATTGGACAGAAGAGAAAAAAAATCTATACATTTCTCTCCTGGCACTAGTAGACTCAGTCTGGTGCACACTCCCTAAAGTTGTGGATCTCTCCTTGTTTTCCTCCATCTCTTGGAAAATTCTGAAATGAAGTAATTCCTTGATGTGTTCCTTTAAATAACCTATGCGGCTCTGGGGTCGCTCTCTTCTGCCTCGCTCGTGACACTCGCGCCAACCTCTCCTCGTAGGCGCGGACCTCTCAGCAAGCACGCCTCAGCTCTCCTCATTCCTGTACGAGCACTCGTCATTCCCTCTGTTCACAAAACCACAAGATCAGCGGATATTCCCTCGCTGTACGCTCACTGAGAACTCCTTGTCCTTTTCAAAAGCTCTCTTCAAAAACGGGCAGCCTAGACGTCTTCTAGTTCACGGAATGACCGTTTTCTTGCCAAAATCGCTCTCTAGAAGATTTCTCATCACACTCCTGTATGTACTGTATGAAAAGGGACTTTAAAGATCAAAGTGTTTTTTTTTAAGATGACAAAGTTGTCATATGTGCAAGGACAAATACGAGGACTTTTTTTAAATGTGCGTTTTGTCAGGCAGGTGTTCTCCCCTCTTTCCTGAATTATAAACCATTACTTAATCTTAAAGTTGTACTGACCTGCTTACACTCTTCGCGGATTGCAAGCATAGTGACACCTAAAAAATAAATTAAGTACTAAAACATTTCTTGATTGTTTAAAGAGAAACGTGTCAAGTTTTTACAGTTTTAGTTTGCTACAGATGTGGCAGGTTGAGCTTAGACATCTTGACGGCTTCACATATCTTGACCAAACCCTGATTTATTACTAGTTTACCAAATGGAGCTAGCCATCTATATATACTGGTGCATACTGTATGTGCATGTGAAATTACAGTCTTTTCATATACTCTAGAACATGTTTTCATATGTTTAGCACTTGCGCTGAATTGTACCCCTAATGGCTCTTGCTCCTAAATGATATTCCCATTTAATATCGTATATGCTGAAAATCTGCTCGTCCAGTCTGTAAAGCCTGATATCTTTATCGCGTTCCTAATTTGGTATGTGGGTGGTATAATATGCTGTATGTGTTTTGTGTGTGTGTGTGGTGTGGAGTGTTTTACTGTATAATGCATTTTGTGAAGGGTAGGTGGGGAAACGGCATCTAATGATTTCTTGGCACTTGCTTTGCATGTGTGTAGGTGTGAGTGTAGGAGAGAGCGTGTTTGGATAGCTGACACTAATTGAGTATTGGCAGATAGAAAATGCAAGTTTGGTGTGCGGGTAGAGAGTATAAGCTTGAGTATGTACAAAATGTACTTGGTCACAGGCTCATACACACACACACACACACACACACACACACACACACACACACACACACACACACACACACACACACACAAACTATTTTTTCCATCCTAAGACCTATAATAGTAGCGGGCATCAATTAAAGCTCTAAATGTAGGTTAAAACTCTTAGACTTCCATTATAAGTGGGTTTTGAGGGGCATAAAGGGAAATTTGCAGTAATAAGACACCACACATGTTTTAATACTCAGTCTGATGAGGTTTTGACTGCTGAGCTCATCTTGTAATTAGCTCATTAAATGTCTGAAGGAGCCAGGGATTTGTCTAGAGAACACACAATCAGTTCAGGTAAAGTTGCAATAAACAGATTATTGCTTAACGCCCTTTGGAATGCTCAGTGTTTAATGAGTCCTAATTAAATCAAAGTTAATGATGTGTCATTACAAGATCTTGAGCATGAAGGCTGACTCATTCACACTTGAAATAATATAAATAAATAAAGGGAAAATCGTATGATGGGTGTTCAAGTCAAACAGGGATTTTTAATTATGCAAAATAACAGAACAAAGTTAGGAAAATAAAGAACTATATTTATTTCTCTGTATAATCCCCTGCTGCACTAATGCACTCATCTCAGTGTTTTCACTAGTGTTTGAATACCATCTAGGTAGAACGTACACCGGAACCATAATCAGACTTCATACTTCACATTTGAAACACTGGCCTCCCAGGAACTCCTTTAATGGCCCGAACATGTGGAAATGACTTGTCTGGTGGATGAGGCAATAATTCCCAAATGAGTTTCTGTATTGTGCAAGTGGTGCAGTACACTGTATGAGGGCATTGTCCTGCAAAAAATAATGCCTTTGATGATCAAAACAGGACTTTTTTTCATTAAAGGAAAGCTCCAGTAAAAGAGCTCCTATAAGCCCATCATGTGATGATGAACTACGGCAAACAGTCTGATCATAGCTCAGATGTACTGAGAAAACTTTCCATATTGCTGTATCCAAGCACTGGGGTAAGTGCATTAGTGTAGTCGGGGATTATACAGAGCAATAAAGGTAGTTTTTACTGTCATTCTACACAATCAAAAGTCCTAATTAGTTCTAAATGTCAGTCATTGTCTCTTCTGTTGTGCACAATATATAGACTTAGTGTTGAATCTCTTTCAGAATTCTCTCACAGAATTTATTCATTCATTTATTTAGACTTGTGTTTCGTATAAATGTGCTTTAAGGTACAGTAAAGCTTTGCTGCCCTTTTGTCTGGACATGGAAATGTGTCAAAATTCATTTCCATGGCAATCGCTCGTATGCTCCAGATGTATTAAATACAATCGCAGAGTTCTTCTTTAATAAATATTTAATTCAAGGACGTAATTACATATATTGAACAATGACACACATCCTCCAATAATATGATTAAAATGTCCCCTCAATATATTAATGCAAAATTTATAAGCTAAAAACTAATTTGTTCTGCTACAAATGGCAACTACAGTACATACCATCCTCTGAATTAATCATAAGCAAATGCAATCATACAGTATTCACACTTAAACTTAACAACTAGACATTATTATTATTACGACTGCATCAAGGGTTATGGTGTCAGATTGAAAATTTAAGAATAACATCAACGTGTCATTTTGCTCTAGAACTGTAATTAGCTATAAAAATATGCGTAATTGCATGGAATGGAAAACATTGGTGGTTAAAACAGAACTATTGTGGAGTACTTATTGATCAACCATAGCTAAGCATGTTAGCGATCATAGCTAAGTTACCTGGAAAGTTAATTATCCACATATTCACCCAGCAACCAACAATGGTGCACTACCCTTGATGATTTTATTATGTTGTATTTGTTCGAAAGCCTGAGTGTCCATCATTTACAGTACAGTATGTTGCATTGCGTGTTTAATTTATGTAGACAGTAGCTGTTCATTTAATCGTATAGTATACTGTGTAGCTGTTCCTGTTTATGATAGCAATGGCAGTGAATTATAGCATTATTAGTGCTTGTTCGAATGATGTGCAAGCAGTTTTCTTACGGTCAGCTTTCATTCCCAGTGAGTATTATCATGAGCAAGAGAAAGCGTGGCATCTTAGAAAAGTAAGATGAGAGCAGTGAGAAAATGAGCAATAGTCAAATGATACTACAGATGGTGTGATGAGTCAATGTTTCTTAATAGAATAGCCATTCAGATCAGAAATGAGTGATTTACTGATAATATTACATTTCTTTCCCTTTGGTGCATTTAGAGTACAGAGAAAGAGGGAGAGAGCGAGAGAGAGGGGGAGAGAGGGGGGGGGGGGGGGGGGGGAATGCAAGGATGCTGACAGAGCAGGTGACATGGCAAAAAAAAAACTGATGGTTAGGACCGAATGATGACATCACCATAGTCAAATCCTGATGTTGATTGAAGCTATGATAAGATTGCAAGTAAATTCAAATCAATTTGTTAAACCTTTGGTCACAATATCCGGACTTGTCTTGTCTGTGCGTAATAATGCACAGATTTCTGGTTATTAGCTTATGGTTATGGTTGTTGTTTATAAACCCCTTACAATGAAAAAAGAGAAAGGAAAAAAAAACATAGCAAAATAATACACTACACTGTCAGGCATTATCGTAAAAAAGAAAGAAAAAAATAGGCTATGGCGTGTTGGGGCTGATTTGGTCCCCCCAATGCTGACTCTACGTCTACAGTAATGATTTAAATAGATATGCCTATAAGCACCGACGCACAAATTCACATTAACATTCAGCACAGTTATACACCCGCCATCCTGCAGTGCTTTAAACACACCCTCTCGTAACAGCAGAACAATCCCGACCATGCAGACCATCATGAATTTCAGTGATTTGTGGGTAGTCATCTCTATTTTGCTTGCACACTGAAGGATGATGTAACCTGACATGGTCAAATGCACCTAATAATCCTGTCAAAATCCAACACTTAACAGATATTGATTGGTCTGTCTCTGCCATTCACAGAGCAGATAAGAGACTTTTAAAGCTGCAGATGTTTTATTCTGACTCTGAGTTTAAATAACACAGTCATTTGTCTTTTTTGCCTTTTTTTTAAATGTATTTTTAAACAGATGTGACCATTGTGTTTCTAAGTGAATGAGCAGTGATTAAGCAGTCACTTGCACTCCCTGGTTCTCTCCCTGGCTTGTGTTTCTCTGGTTTTGCTTGGCAGAGGTCCAGAGGGTTTTGAGCCTGTGCCTCAGTAATTTTGCTGTCAGAACCGATGAAAAATATCGACTTTGGCCCTCGTCCTTGACAGGGAAAAGTTGCGTGTTAGTGGTTTAGACGCAGTGTGCGGTTGTGTCAGCCGACCTCACGGTAACACACGCTAAAAGAAGGTATCGATATAACAAAAGGTGTTCAAGTCAAACTGGGTCTTGTAACCAAATTTTTTCATGAGTGAAGGCATAAATCCGACTTGATGCACAGTACGATGATGGAAGTTTTTGCTGCATTGAAACAATTAAACGGTGCAACGATTTAAAGGAGGCCGTATATCTGTGAATGACGATCCTCGCCAAGGTGGCTCAGAGCCCACTGCAGTTGTTTCCGTGAACATTGAGCAAGTGGCACTCCAACTCCAAGCACTCATTCTCTATAATGCTTATTCTGGATTGGGTCACGCCTAGTGAACTCGGAGCAGGATACATCCTGGATAGGGTGCCAATCTATTGCGCGCGCGCACACACACACACACACACACACGCACACACAGTACATGCAATTTGGAAATGCCAATTAGCCTAATCTGGGTGTCTTTGGACTGTGTGACATTTGAATGTTCTTTATAGAAGAAACAAGAACAGACCAAGTTGTTAGGCTTATTGATATAATGTAGTGTGTTTGATCTCTGGTACCCAACACATACATTGTGTATTGACTGATCCCATGTAATTTGCATGTAGAATATATGGGATTTAAGCAGATAAAGCATTCACACTGGGCTGAACCCGTTCTAAGATTCCAGTATTCTGTACTGTAAGTACCTGAGAGGATAAAGCGGGCAGAGGGGAGGGTAACATCAGAAAGAGAAAGCTTTGTAAGAAAGAAAAGGTTTTGTAAGTCGCTCTGGATAAGTCCATGCACAGGCGGGAATCAAATCTTCCACGCTGGAGGGTTTAACCTGTCCTATGGAAGCACCTCATCCTTGAGTCACTTCATGTATGGCACGTGTATGATACTTAAGCAATATCCCACAAGAAGAAATCCTGTTTTATTGAATACCAGCAGAGCTGTAATGTGGTAATGGTGAGGATTTCATGATGTCCCCAGTTTGGGCACCAGTGTGACACTTTTGTTTCAGACAACCTGAGGCTGGGTATGTTATCAAGGCTTTTCATGTTTCTTTTTAACACTATCACTTGTCAGATATTTTATTTCCGTGTTTGCACAGACCAATAAGCACCCACATACAAGTACATGCTCTGTTCTACAATGCACAACTTTCTCTTTCTGCTCTTGCTCTCAACTCTGCTCTATTTATCCTGTCATATGTTGTTGTTGTTGGTCTTTCGGCTGCTCCCTGCATGGGGTCACCGCAGTGGACCATCCGGTCCGCACGTACAAGCTTGGCAAAGGTTTTTACGCCAGATGCCCTTCTTGACGCAACCATCCCATTTTATCCGGGCTTGAGAGTGGCACTGCATCCAGTGGCTGGGGTTTGGGCATTGGCGAAACACCTACCACTGAGCCACCAGTGCCCTCGTTTTTTTTTTTTTTTTTTCACGTTTCCTATTTTTGCTAATCCTCCCCTTTATTAAGATATGCACCATCAGATTGAATGCTTTGATGCATACTCAAGTAACATTTTTCCCCCTAATATTCCACTATTACTATTACTATATAATCTCCACACAAAATAGAGTATGTGTTGGTTACCAGAGTTCAATATCAACAAGCCTAGCGCCTGATCTGCTCTTGGAAGAGAGAATGTGCCCAGGCATTTAGTATTACTTCCTACTGTATCATCAAATGAGTACAATATCAGCACCATGAATCATTTTCACACTTTATGAAGAACATCCAAATGGGTGTGATCGAGTGATTTTTATTCGCGATAAAGAACAGCATCAGCACCAGAAAGATTTTTATCATCAGTACCCTAAGGAACTGAATTACAGTGGACTTACTGTACGTGCTTCTCTGCCACAGTCTGAAGCAATATTACAGTTTGATTGCTTTTATCAAACTCTTCCTTTTAAATGTAAATTGCTTTGTTTTTATAGTAAATTAAAACAAATTATAGCTAAAAATCTTTTCTTCTTTCCCAGTCTCTTTAGATTCCCACCCTACACATTATACATTTTTCTTTCTTTTTTTCCATTTGAAATAACAGATCTTGGTAAGCGGTCTATTTCAGTCTCTTTGTCACTTTTTTAGGGCGAGTATTTTTACCCGGTCTCCGAGGTCAGGAAGGTTGTGTCTAACTTTAGCTGAAACTAAGATCATCATGGCATCTCTGTGCATTGTAGACTCAATTAACCAATCCCTGACCTGCTAAATGAGGTCACCACGCTTAGGCAGAATCCTGCTGGGAAAAGAAGCTAAAATGGTCTTTAATTCTCTTTTCATCTGGTGAGATTGTGGCTGAAAAAAAAAAAAAAAAAAAAGGTTTGCCTTAAATAAACACATCGATGTGACCTAGTTGCTCAGATTTGGTGTTTAAAAGTGGAACCGTTATTTCTCTTTGTCTTGAAGGTGTCCCTTTTAAATACATTGAAATTAAATCTAGTCCAGGGATCTAGACAGACACATAGAGCAAGAAACACAATATAATTATCCTTAACAGCCCAAGGCTTGTCTTTGACCTTAAGGGAACAATAGACTTCATCCTGTCTCACTAAGGGCTTAATCAGCGTTTCCTCATGTTTACGGAATGGTATCTTGAAAAAAACAACAACAACAACAAAAAAACATGGATAATAAAATTAATTCTACACAGGTGTACACGGGAGGAAAAATGCATTTGGGTCATGGCACTTTTTTTTTTTACAGATAGAAATAAGGTTAGTGTTTCAGGTTATGTAGTGGCCAATGCATTACATTTATTTTGTGCTTTATCTTACTTATGTCCAAATGCAGTTACCATCTATCTATCTATCTATCTATCTATCTATCTATCTATCTATCTATCTATCTATCTATCTATCTAGATGGATGAGGAAAAAATAGATACAAAAGACTTTAAAAAGCAAAGTAACTCCATTTTAGGTGTATGCCTAGATTTAAGCATTATTAATTTTGTCATTGGACGGTCCTCAAAAGGATGATAAGACAAGAGCGTTGGTTTTTAAAGTATGTAATGCAGCTTGGCCAAAATTAAAAGGTCAAAGTAAAATGGTCTCCTGCTGTAGGTCTGGGTCATTTCTTATCATTTTTGGAACATTTACTAAAGAAATGATTAATTGCCAAGCCTCGCATGGGTGAAACATTTTGGGGACAGCTGTAGAGTGATTCAATGCTTCAGTGCTTAAACTAATATAAAAGTCCAAGCAAAAGCTCAACTTCCCTCTTGCTAGTGGTGTGTGTGTGTGTGTGTGTGTGTGTGTGTGTGTGTGTGTGTGTGTGTGTGTGTGTGTGTGTGTGTGTGTGTGTGTGTGTGGGTGTGTGTGTGTGTGTGTGTGAACGTGTGTGTGTGTTTGTGTGTGCGCATGTGTGTCTGTGTGTGTGTGTGTGTGTGTGTGTGTGTGTGTGTGTGTGTGTGTGTGTGTAGGTGTGTGTGTGTGTGTGTGTGTGTGCGCGTGTGTGTGTGTGTGTGTGTGTGTGCGTGTGTGTGTGTGTGTGTGTGTGTGTGCACGCATGTGTGTGCGTGTGTATGCGTATTTGAGCGTGCAAGCATGTGTTGGGTGATTTTGTACCGTATGTGTGTCTAAAGATCAACCAAACATAAAAAGTGCTGACTTAAGAAATTCTGTTCACAGGGGCTTTAAACCAGGCTTTAAGATCCTCCACAAACACACACACACACGCACACACACACACACACACACACACACATACACACACACACACACACACACACACACACACACACACACACACAAACAGAGAGCGACCCTGCTTGAATACTGATTTCACTTTGTTTTTTTTTCTCCTCAAGCTGTGGACATGACAAGAATAGGAATTGAGGGAATGAGTCCTGCAGAAAAACAAAGAGTGGGAGCGAAAGAGAGGTAGAAAAATAACAAAAGAAGGAAATTTTACATCTGAGGTCTAGCATGGCCTGGGCTCCTAAAAATATAAATCAGAATGGAGTGCAGGAAAGAGAGGGAAAGGAAGAAAAAGGAAGAGAAAGTTAAGAGTTCATTATATTACACGAGACAGAAGAACTTACATACAGAATAATGTAGAAGAAAATGATTTTAAAGAGATGTTTCAGACAATCTTAATGTTGTTTAACTTATTTATTGCGCATTTATGCTGACAGCATCCACTTTTAACTAATACTGGTGGTGTGACATGCTGAAGATGGTGTGTCTCCTGAAACCTGCTTTCTGGAAGCTTGTTACAGCTGCAGTCTTCCATCAAAACACACACTTCTTGCTGTTATTGCCTTTCTTGGATATACCTGACCATGTGATGATTTGGAACAAAGTCTGAATGATTTTTCTAGATGGGATTCCAGTCTTCCATCCTGTCTTGTTGAGTTCTGTAAATGTTTCAAAGATGCAGTGGCTTAACATGAAAACTTCAAACACAAGTGAACTATTAGACTCCAACAATGATGTGAGACAACGTTTTATATTTCCAACAGTGGACATATGCAGTAAAATGTCATTTCATTTGCTTTCTCCAAGATAACTGAAATAAGGCCATCAGACAGGAACTCGGGTATTCGTTTGTTCACAGTTCAACTTTGGCAGGCAATAAGTGCATTTTTTTTTCTTAAAAAAATACAAATACAAAATCTGTGCCTTTAATAAACAGATTTTACAGATTTAGATCTTGAAACACATACATTCCTTATCACACCTATACGGAAATATATTATAGCAAATATTATAGTGATTTTAAACCTTACTGTAGTATAATTACCATAGTAAACTATAGCAAATACTACAGTTTATCACAGCATGTATACTATACTATAGTGAATGCTACAGTACATATTCCTATAGTGTGTAATAATTACTATAGTAAATAAAGTACTACAATTAACTTCAACATGAAGTAATTACCATAGTAAATACTACAGTTTACTACAGTGTGTAACAACTACTATAGTAAATTAGTTCAACATGTAGTAATTACCCTAGTCAACACCATTGTATAATAATTACTGTTGCAAATACTACAGTTTACTAGAGCGTGCAGACAGTTGCTATAGTAACTGATTATAAGTAGTAATATTTACTATACTAATTTACTATAGTGCAATGTAGTATTTACTATGGTAATTGATGACAAACAGTTTACTACAGTGTGTAGTCAATTGTAGTCTATAGTCAATACTACAGTTTACTAAATTGCTATAGTTAAGATTACCGTTTACTGCAGCATACTATAATAATAACTATAGTAAACTATAGCTTTCTTTTTGCCCCCCTATGGGTGTGTTAGGTTGTACAGGTCTTAAGTACATGGCCGGTTACATCCTGTCTTCTGTGGGAAACCATCGCAGGTCACAAGCAGACACGTTTACTGTACACACCCACTACCCACAATTTGGAAACACCAATCAGCCTTCACCACATGTTTTTGGACTGTGAGAACAAACTGAAGTACTTGGAGGAAACCCACCAACCACAGAAAGAACAAACAAACTCCAAACAGATACACACTAGAGGCTAGATCAACCACTAAGCCAGCCAATGTAGCACTTCCAGAAAAACATATTGAATTATTTGTTGCTTTTAGTGGCTCTGGTTTGATTCAAATCTGTTGGTTGGCACTGTATTTTTACAATTCTTGTGAAAAGTTAACAGTTGTCTGCCACACACAACAGAGGATACATCAGAGACACATTTATTGTGTCTTTCAAATAGAATTTCATTGGAGAAGAATAATCAGTGATTTCAGTTAAAAGGGGTAATGGTGAAGTTTGCCTCTTAACTCTTTCACTTTTATTCGTTAACATTTATTGCCATAAGCAACTATTTTGCCCAGAGTAACAGTATATCAATGGAATTGCATGGATGAATAGCCAAGCTGCCGAGAGCAATGTCATTGGAAGCAGTTCTTGCAGGAAAGCCTGAACTTTGAAGCCTTGGAAGATTGGAAGTGAGGACGAATTCTATTGATGACATTATCATAGCAAATAATTCTGGATTTTTCCACTAATTATATAATATAAACACATTTAACTGACCAATTCATGATATCTTTCTAAGAAAGTGCATTTCTGTTATTGATAACTCATCTCAAGTTTCAAATTGTGTTTAGTATTGTATACTGGGATGTGTGTGTCCGAGAGCCAGCCATGGGTCTCTGGAGTCCAACACAGGGGATTTCCAAGATTGTGATCTTTTTCCCTCAAATATACACCAAGACACACGTCTCAGGAGCGTTTTCAGGACTCATCCCACATGACATAGTCATCATGACACATGCTATTAAGCCTCGCGCCTAAGTAGGATAGTGTAGCAGTGAAAAATAGGGAAGAGGTTATAGTAAGAATAATGGATCTGTATGCTATGTTTATCAGAGGTCAAGGTGGAGGAGTTGGACAAACAAAAGGCATCGAATGTGGATGTGCAATGTGTAATGTGTATGTGGTGTGTGGGTAGGGTGAGGAGGTGGGGAAGGTTTATACGTAAATGTGAGAGCATTATCATGGAATGCTGATAGTTGTATGAAGATTTGACCAGAAAAGTCCAAATACTTGGATTAATGAATTTGAATGTGAAACAGCAAATTTATTTAGAATTGCCAATTATTTAACTATATTGGTCTAATTATTTGAGGCCAGCAAGTTGGTGCCTAGAAGAATAAACAGCTCCATCAAGCAACCTGTCTCTGATTCACATCAGAGAGAGACGAAAAGAGAGAGAGAGAGAGGGAGAGAGACTAAGCAGGTGGACACACATTATCAGTAATAGCACGGCAGAGTGAGAAGACTTGGTTCACAGATTTCTCCCCAGACGATCAACATTGATGGGTGCTGTAATGACTTGGTATCGAACCCAAAGCCCACTCATGTTCATCAGAAAACCCCCATCTCTGCCCAAAGGACACACTCACAACTAGTGTTGAGTCAAATCGCTTTTAAACCAATTACTCCCGAATGATCATCTTACCCAGAGTGCAGTTTTAAATTGCTATAAATTACTCTTATTAGACTTCAATTCTGCTTGCCAGCATGTTTACACCCAACAGGTGTTGTTACTGAAGATCTCTTTTCTCATGATTTCCTCAGCACCTGGTTGGCCACGCCCACTCCCTCACCCACACCTGCTCCTAGTTAATGGCTTCATTTTATCTCATTAGCTTGTGAATACATTTTTCTTAGTTTGTCAGATCTAGTGTCTGTTCACTGTTTTTCTATGCCAGCTGTCCTCAATGTCATTTCCAAATTTCCCAATCCTTTTTTATTATTTTTTTTTTTTTTTTCGCTAATTGGTTGAATGTTGTAATACATATACTATAGACATCTATTACATGCATTTATCAATTTAGGAGGAGCGTGCTCATTCATGCAATTATCAAATCAGTATACTGTATGGCAGCAGGATAGTGCATAAGCTGTACATATACACTATATTGTCAAAAGTATTCGCTCGCTTGCCTTCACATGGATACAACATCCAGTTCTTAATCCTTAGGGTTTACAGTAATATGATGTTGGCCCCTTTGCACCTATCACAGCTTCAACTCTTCTGTGAAGGCTTTTCACAAGGTTTAGGAGAGCCTGTGTTCATGGGAATTTTTCCATTCTTCCATAAGTGCATTTGTGAGGTCAGACACAGATGTTGGACGAGAAGGAAGCTGCCACTCTAATTCATCCCAAAGGTGTTCTGTTGGGTTAAAGTCAGGACTCTGTACAGACCAGTCAAGTTCTTCTACACCAAACTCGATCATCCATGTCTTTATCGGCCTTGTCTGTGCACTGATGCGCAGTCATGTTGGAACTGGTGTGGGGCTGTTTTTCAGTCATTGGTCTCGGCCCCTTACTTCTAGTGAAAGGAACTCTTAATGCTTCAGCATACAGAGACATTTCGAGACATGGTGAAAGTCTTCCCAGAAGAGCTGTGGCTGTTATATCTGCAAATGGTGGACCAACATTACTGTATATTAAAACCTATGGATTAAAAATTGGATGTTACTCAAGTTCATATATATTTAAAGACAGGAGGGTGAATACTTGTGACAATATACAGTAGTGTATGTATGTTTCAAGAGTGTCAGGTTAATAAAACTGGGTTGTGAAGTTCAATAGCAAAATGGGCAAAATATGATTACAGTAACTGTGAAACTATTATTTTGGAAACTGCCGATCTCCTGGGGTATTCACACACAACTGTCTCTTGAGTATACACACAACAATGCAAAAATAAATCCACCTAGCAGCTGTTCTCTTTTTGGAAATGCCTTATTAATGGGTGAAGCTGACCAAAAGTCTACGGTACTGTACTTCAATAATTACTCGTTACAACCATGCTGAACAGAAAGGCATCTCAGAACTCATAATAAACCAACCCTTGAGGTGAATAGGCTACAAAAAACAGAAGAAGAAAAAATACATGAGTATTACTCATATCAGTCAAGAACAAGAATCTGAGGCTATTGCGGGCACAGGGCTCACCCAAATTAATCAGCTTAACCTTGGAAACCAATGGCCTGACATTCTGACTTTCATTTTATTGCTTATTTGTTCATTTTAAAGCATGATATTTAGTCATTTCAGTGAAACAAATAGCATACACAAGAGTGGGAAAAGTCTGTATGGAGCCATTCTTGTCCTTAATCCCTTTACAGAGCCATTTGGAACTGTAAATCATTACATGCTGAATAGGTGATAAGACTAAGTCGATGTCACAGTAAATTGGCACTCAGAATGTACAGTAAGTGTGCATTGTGTGTGTGTTTGTGTGTGTGTTTGTGTGTATGTGAGAGAGAGAAAGACGGAGTCCACTGCTATGATCTAGAAGCCAAATGAAATAATGTTGATTCAGTGCCAAAGTACAGGATATGCTCGCTGTCATTACATATAAGTTTATATCACTGTGATCACTGTGATCATTGTGATCATCATCATCATCATCATCATCATCAAGGTTGATCTTCCTTTCAACCTTCAACAATGCTGAATTGGAATCATTGTCCTCAGAAATGTGTCCTATTGAAGGCTCCTGTTAGTCTAATAATAGAGTCATTTGTCAATTTCGCTGAGAGAGACAGAGACAGAGAGAGACAGACAGAGAGAAACTTTCAGATATATACACACGTGGACAAAATTGTTGGTACTCTTCGGTCAATGAAAGAAAAACTCATAATGGTCACAGAAATAACTTTAATCTGACAAAAGTAATAATTGAAAAAAATTCTATGAATGTTAACCAATGAAGGTCAGACATTGCTTTTCGACCATGCTTCAACAGAATTATAAAAAAAAAAAAAAAGAACTCATGGAACAGGCCTGGACAAAAATTATGGTACCCCTAGAAAATACTGAAAATAATGTGACCAAAGGGACATGTTAATTCAAGGTGTGTCCACTAATTAGCATCACAGGTGTCTACAATCTTGTAATCAGTCAGTGGGCCTATATATAGGGCTCCAGGTAGTCACTGTGTTGTTTGGTGACATGGTATGTACCACACTCAACATGGACCAGAGGAAGCGAAGGAAAGAGTTGTCTCAGGAGATTCGAAAGAAAATTATAGACAAGCATGTTAAAGGTAAAGGCTATAAGACCATTTCCAAGCAGCTAGATGTTCCTGTGACTACAGTTGCACATATTATTCAGAAATTTAAGATCCATGGGACTGTAGCCAACCTCCCTGGACGTGGCCGCAGGAGGAAAATTGATGACAAATCAAAGAGACGGATAATCCGAATGATAACAAAAGAGCCCAGAAAGACTTCTAAAGAGATCCAAGGTGAACTTCATGCTCAAGGAACATCAGTGTCAGATCGCACCATCCGTCGTTGTTTGAGTCAAAGTGGACTATATGGGAGACGACCAAGGAGGACACCATTGTTGAAAACAAATCATAAAAAAGCCAGACTGGAATATGCCAAACTACATGTTGACAAGCCACAAAGCTTCTGGGAGAATGTCCTATGGACAGATGAGACAAAAATTTAACTTTTTGCCAAGGCACATCAGCTCTATGTTCACAGACGGAAAAATGAAGCATATCAAGAACAGAACACTGTCCCTACTGTGAAACATGGAGGAGGCTCTGTTATGTTCTGGGGCTGCTTTGCTGCATCTGGCACAGGGTGTCTTGAATCTGTGCAGGGTACGATGAAATCTCAACACTATCAAGGGATTCTAGAGAGAAATGTGCTGGCCAGTGTCAGAAAACTGGGTCTCAGTGGCAGGTCATGGGTCTTGCAACAGGACAATGACCCAAAACACAGCTAAAAACACCCAAGAATGGCTAAGAGGAAAACATTGGACTATTCTAAAGTGGCCTTCTATGAGCCCTGACCTCAATCCTATTGAGCATCTTTGGAAGGAGCTGAAACATGCCGTCTGGAAAAGGCACCCTTCAAACCGGAAGCAACTGGAGCAGCTTGCTCATGAGGAGTGGGCCAAAATACCTGCAGAGAGGTGCAGAAGTCTCATTGACAGTTACAGGAATCGTTTGATTGCAGTGATTGCCTCAAAAGGTTGTGCAACAAACTATTAAGTTAGGGGTACCATCATTTTTGTCCAGGCCTGTTCCATGAGTTAATTTTTTTTAATAATTCCGTTGAAGCATGGTTGAAAAGCAATGTCTGACTTTCATTGGTTAACATTCATATAATTCTTATTTATTATGACTTTGTCAGATTAAAGTTATTTCTGTGACCATTGTGAGTTTTTCTTTCATTGACCGAAGGGTACCAACAATTTTGTCCACGTGTGTAGGTGGCTTAAGCAGGAATTGATTTAGTTGACCAAATTCATTTAGAGTTTTTAGTAGACTCATAGTAGCGCTATTTGTCTATTTTTTTTAATATAGCAAGCGAGACGACGAAAAAGATGAACGAGTGTAGAGAGCGCACAAGAAATAGGAAAGCAGCAGTGGTAGAAGAAGGATGCGTGGTGCTGAGAGATAGAATGCAGGTCACAAAAAGGTAAAGCGAAAGAAGCTTAGAAGAGATTCGTTTCGGAGAAAACCATGCGCCTCTCTTGATTCTCTCTACCCGCCTCTATTCATTAGACTCTCCGACATCCATCTTTTTTTTTTCAGCTTTGCCGTGTTATCACCTCTTTTCTGCACTTCTTCTCTTCTCATTTTTTTTCCCTTTATGTTTTTGTGTGCCGTTCTTCATTACAGCTGCTGTCACTCTCAGTAAGGCATGCTGAGTGACTATCGGTGTGTAAGTGAGTGTTGCAGAAAATGAGAACCGTTTTCTGAATAAAGACCGCAGGTCTGGTAGATTGTTAATTTGTGAATCTCCTTCAGTAATGCCTGCTCGATTTTACGTCTTTAGAGGATTTTCTGCCTCTACAGGATGTTTTTTTTTTATTATTATTATACACATTTCCATTCACTTTCCTTTCTAACTTCTTTAACTTGTTTTGCTCATTTTATTTTGAAAATGTTGCAGGATCTCGTATTGCTCACATTCTTGAAGACAAAGCTGTTCTTGAATGGATGCGTGTGTCTTTCGGCTTTGCTGAAAGAGCTGAACTCGCCGTCTAAGCTGACTCCAACTTTCATATCACCAAAGGTCAAATTATTGATCTCGTAACAGGCCAACACTTTAGAATCTCATAACAGGCACGATGCTCAATTATTGTTTTGCACTGCATCTCGATGTATGAACGTGTATGTGTGTGTGTGTGTGTGTGTGTGTGTGTGTGTGTGTGTGTGTGCGCGCATGTGTGTGTGTGTTTCAGTTCAAGTCTCAATAGTCAGTAATATGTTACAACCATTAATCTCCTGAGCTCCGGACACAACAGTTATGTAGATCATAATTCTCCTCACTGTTTCTGTGTATTAGCAGCTGATAACTCTTTAATAAACATAGGAATCACCAGTGACCACCCGACATCAATATTATCACAATGCCTAGGTGCAGATTCATCGTTCATAGTGATTCTCTAAGTATTATGATTTTATAAATATACTAATAAGATATTATTATTATTATTATTATTATTATTATTATTATTATTATTATTTGCAATTTAAAGATTTTGAACCTTTTTGATGAAAGTTAAGTCATAACATAAAGTTTTATGTTTTAGCTTTATATAACAGCTTCACAACTGAATTAAACATGAGTAATTTCATGTAACTAAAATTAGTTTTCTCACTTAAAATTTAAAAGCAACATTTAAACAATTAAAAATAACTTCAAATACAGAAGTTTAAACATTTAACTACAAATGAAAATAAACAAAAACGCTACATTTACTGAGCAGCTTGTATCTCTATGATGTCATTCGCCATAATCGTCATTTTTAAACTAAATTAACAAATAATTCACTTCTCCCTATGACAATGTGTAATTAGTTTAGAGTGTACCGCCTGTACGATTATACATAAACTTGACATCCTGAAATGCCTCCAAAGTCTCAAAACTAAACTTTAAAATGAGCATGCAGGCATGCATGGTTTCTAATATGCGAGTTTCGAGACTAATTTGTGCTTGAGGTGTTTTGAGACTGGTGTAAGCATGTGTAATGATGTGACTGGTGCATCTTTTTTAGAACGTTAATTTAAAACTATTGCAATTCATAACTGCATTAAATTTCCCCCTGTAGTCTTTAAACGATCTCTATCTCCGGTCAAATATCTCTAGTCTTTAAACAGAAGGAGGTTTGGCAAAGGAATAATCCCAGAGGGTCTTCATATGAGGATCATATAAGAATATATGGGCAATCTATTCTATAGTCATTTTAAGACATTCAAGTATCAAGCAAGAGGTTAAAACTAAAAATGTTGTGTGGATATATATATATATATATATATATATATATATATATATATATATATATATATATATATATATATATATATATATATATATATATATCCTCACTGCAAAAGTAATTACTTCTCTGAAAGGATAAATTAAACAGATTTAGAACATAATTTGCAAATAAGTGGCTCTGAACAATTACTGCATGCAGTTTGACAACAAATTGGCAACTCGAATTGGCAACAAAAAAAAACACGATGAATACATTAGTAATTATAAAGCTTATTTAGAATATAATAATGTAAATTATTGTTGCATGCACAAAACTTAATAGAAAAAATAGAAATCTAAATGAGCTTAAATGGGAATCCTTACATTTTTACCAGATGTTCACATTAGCAAGGGTTCAAGCTAAAATTTCAGCAAAAGTGAGAGGTGCAGAGTGAGATTACCGTATGACGCAGCAAAGAGCTACATCTAATCCTACAGTATACTGCATGTGGACTGATGTTTCTTTACCCCTGAATTTCATTCATGACTTTATTCATAGCATTTCATTTTTACCTGCAATTTTCATGTACAGTTTGACTCACAAAAACATGCCAAATCCTTATAACCTTTTATATATGAAGTCTTACTAAATGTAAGTACTGAAGCAGAGACTGTTGGTGTATTTCTTAAATGTATAAAGCTAGCCAACTCAGCTCTGCTAAAGACATTTGCACCAAGCTTTGGATATTAGATTTGTATAATACATGTTTTTTAATTGTATATATAAAATATATACTGTACACACACACACACACACACACACACACACACACACACACGGATACACACACAAGTCTAGAATAGGAAAAGATGAATACTCACATACCAGACAAGATAAAAAGTAATTTATGGCATCTTTTAAACAGCTGTTATTTATTTATTTACTTTATTATTATTATTATTATTATTATTATTATTGATATATGGTTGTCTGAGACACTTTTTTCCCTATTTAGTCTACAGGAACAGAAACTTAATAGATGAGATAAATGGATGACTGGTTCTTGTTAGGGAAGGTTAGAGGGATGTCCGTTCTTAATTGGGCCGGTGATGCATTGTGGAGTGAATCAAAAGTAAACATATAAAAGCAAGTGCACACCTCCTAATTCTGTTTTGCTATATTCTGTTTAATCATACATGCAAGTATACAAGTAATCATACATGCAAGAGAAAAAAAAAATTATTTCCTCCTCCTTTCTCATATACCTCTATTTAAAGCAGTATAGTATACAGTTACAGTAAATACTACATTACAACTGGCTTGTTATGTAAAATGTGTAGCTATTTTTTTTATCTTACAGTATGTGTGATGGGAATTCTCCATCCTTCATTGTATAACAGCTCTCTTACTGTACTCCCTCCATTCATTATTAAAGCATGTGCATGCACATGCACTTATATTCCCACACATGTCAAATGCAAATGGTGCAAAACCAGAAACAATTTTGAAGCCACTCTTCAAAATTCTAGGTCTTTAAAAATTAATAGAAATGTAGAACATCTGCATGGAGCAATTAGCTTTAGACAATGATCGCCCAATACATCCATGAATCCTTTATTCATAAAAATAAATAGCAGAATATTATAGCATAATAAAGGTGCATCATTTAAACACCTCAATCTATACAGTCTGATACTGAACTGATCTGGCCCCACTGGAGTAAATTTTTAATAGGAATCAAAGCGGTGATGTAATTCTTTGATGATCCATTCACTCATCATCTATACCTCTTAATCCTGTATTCAGGGTCACGGGGGGCCTGGAGCCTATCCCAGGAGACTTAGGGCACATGGCAGGGTACACCCTGGACAGGGTGCCAATCCATTGCAGGGCACAGACACACACATACACTCACTCATTCACACACTACAGACAATTTGGGGACATGTCTTTGGAAACCGGAGTACCCAGAGGAAACCCACCAAGCATGGGGAGAACATGCAAACTCCATGCACACAGAGACAGGAATCGAGCCTGGCCGGGGATCGAACCCGGACCCTGGCGGTGCAAGGCGACAGTGCTAACCATTACACCACCGTGCCGCCTTGATCAAACACTTGATCTGATCTTTTCTTTCTTGTTGGAATAAATATATTCTTCCTATGCATGTTTGCCCCACATGGGGGAAAACATTAAATGGTGCAATGAGTGAAATTTTGCTTCCATCCCTTTATAGGAAACTCTGTGAGAACTCTCTCCCACCAGTCTTCAAACTTTTATACACTGCCTATGGAAGAGGCTCTGATTGGCTCCTTATTCACATATACCAAACCAATCATAGTTAAGAAGGAAGGCATACAAAAGGCAGGAAACAAGTCAAGTTTAAGACCTAACCTCAAAGCTGAGGAATTTTTTTTATTGTTTTCTGTTCAAATCTATTTCTGATTAAATGCTGAATGAACAACTTTGTGCATGTCAAAATAGTTACGTTCTGATTAAAGGTTTTTGAGCATGTAAACAAACATCAGATCAGCTTCCATTAAAACAGTTATGTTGGAATCTCTAAAGCACGATGATTTTAATTGGATATTATTTACAGTGGAACATTGGATTACGAGCATAATCCATTCCGGAAGTGGGCTCGTATTCCAAAAACACTCGTAAACCAAATATAATTTTGCCATAAGAAATAATGAAAACATAAATTATTCTTTCTACAGCCCAAAACAATAAATACATAAAAAATAATTAATACAACATATAAAGTAAAAATAAAACAAATTTACCTGCACTTAACATTTTTAAAAAAGTAAAAATAAATCCAGACAGTTAAGTGTTTCCGTTTGTGCGCGCAGGCGCCGTGTATTTGTATGTGTGTGTGTGTGTGGAATTAGCCCCTCGCCTCGTCTTAAACAGTAAATCTCCTTCTCCCTCCCACACCTCGCTTTTTAAGTTTCACAACTAACATACACAATGCAAACACTGTTTTAACGGGAAAAAAAGAAATCTCTCTAATGATACTCGCGTGAGCATACTAATGGAATCACTGCTGTAAAGTAAAAAATAAAAAATAACAAATGAACCAGCACCTTACCTTTGAACAGAATTGCGACAGAGCTGAGTTTTCTGGGTAAATAAAGCGCGTATGCAGCCGAGGAGATCTGTGTGTGTGTGTTTCTGTGTCAAATTACGCGCGCGCACACACACACAAAGTAAGTGTGTGTGTGTGTGAAGGTGTGTGTGGGGCACAGTGCCAAATTGCCATTGTCCAATTGTCAAAGTGCACACAGAATAGAGAGGGAGATGTTGACTATAAGAGACGAGCACTAAGACGCAGCAGGGGACTCTTATTTTGACACAGGGGACGCAGCAGGGGAGACGATTACCCATAATTCCCGCAGCGCAAGAGAGAGAAAAATCATTGGCTCAGTTGTAATCACTTGCCACTCGGTGTCTAAATAAGAGTGGCATGCGTGATACACGATACTCGGCGCTCGTAAACTAATACTTGCTCGGTTTCCAATTAAAAAATTATTACAAATCTTTGCTCGGTTTGTGGAACACTCGTAAACCACGTTACTCGCAATCCGAGGTTCCACTGTATTTAAAATATTGTTTCATATTGTTTTATATATTGTATGTACTGTAATTATAGCTAGTGAGAAATACCGTTGTAGTAGTATAGGATATTTTTTAAATGAATGACGCATGTCTATAGTAATTTAAAAACAAACAAAACTGTGCTAGACAGAAGTTAACTGTGCTAGACAGTGAAAAAAAAGTGATAACGAGTCAGCAAAAATGCACTGCTTACCAAACCCATTCCGGAATGTCACACTTCAACAAGTGAATTTTCCACATGGTAAACACTATTCACATTTTCATTTTCAGACTTGTAGCATTTGTTTTAGTATAGGTGATTAATTACTAATCACATGTTCACACTACAGTATGTATTTATTTGTTTTGTAGAACACATGGTCTTATTCCTCACAGACTGTTTTAGTTGCTGTTTTAGTCAGATGGGTGCTGGAGTCAGCATATTCAAGATCACATAGTTCTCAAATAATCACATAAAATGTATGTGACATTTCCCACAAAGTCATAAAGATGTGTCACACAAAGGACGGACGCGTGCTGTGGTAACGAGAGCACTCCTGCACAAACTGAACTGATTGTTGCCTATTTAAAGGAGCAGACTACATTATTCCAGATGGCAGACTAATTTTGCTAAATGAGGCAAAAAAACAACAACCACAAGCAGATGATTTGCAGAGTGCTGATTTCTCAGCATTTTCTGTTTCGGTTTTTAGCTTTGAGAAGTTTCCTTATTATGTTTTACTTTAATTAATTATTAATAATGTATCAATTTATAATTAATACTTATCAGATTTCAATAAGACAGATTATATTTGCAATATGTTTTCATTTAAAGGCTTTTAAAATACATTTAATCTTTATTCTTTAATTAGGATTTTCTTTGTCAAAATTTAAATAACTACTACAACTGATTATTCTCAATTGTTTTGCTTTTAACTTAATCACATTCAATTTAATGGTTCCTGTTTAGTTGTTCTTGATAATGATTTTTAGACACCATAGTTTCTAACGTAGTTGAAATGTAGTTGTTGTTATAATAATAAAATTATTATTATTATTATTATTATTATTATTATTATTATTATTATTATTACTGTTGTTGTTGTTGTTGTTGTTGTTACTGCAGTATTTTAAATACCATTTACTCTCTGTGCAGAGTTTCACATGTGGATTTCTCTATGTTCTCAAATTTCCCTCCCATCTCAAATGCATGCACATGGGTGGATTGGTTTAGCTAAAAATACCAAATTCAAATTCAAATTTTATTTGTCGCATACACAGTCATACACAGTACGATATGCAGTGAAATGCTTTTATGATCGCTCATATCGTTAAAATCAAGATTATCAATAAGAAATAAATTATGGAATAGAATAAGAATAAAAATATAGAACAATGTAGCTATAGAAAAAAACAGAAGAACAAAATATAAAATATAAAATGTAAAAAAATATTTTAAAGAAAACTTAGCTGTACAAAATATAGACAATATTGTATATTAAGTATGAATGTGTTTATTGTGTCCTGGGATGGACTGGTCTCCCATCTAGGGTGTATATCTCCTGCAACCCTAATCATGATAATATGAATTTTAAATAATTAATCAATAATAATAATAATAATAGTTAGTATTTAATATTGCATGTCTGACTTTTTTTTTTAAATAGATACTCTAAATGCTAGACTAATCAGCATTAAGTACTTTTTCTCCTAGTTATCCTAACCTTTATCATGATTTGTAAAGTTTAATGGGGCATGATGATTCTGACTAAACACTATAGCACATATTTTTATATTGTACAAAAAACTTAAATATCAATTTCTGTACTTAATTATATTAACATACAAAAAATAAATAATTTTTACTCATGCAACATGTCCATTGTGATGGCCAATTCTTCTATGAAAATGGTTCCTTATGCCCCCAGAACCACATTTATTTTTGCAAGTTGAGTCCTGCTACATGCCCATGCCATCAGGAAAGGGAAACATAAATCAACTGATGTGGTACTGACTTCATTTAATTGAATGAACATAATGTTTTTGAGCTTAGACCTGACCAACTGAAGCAACCCCAGAACACTGCCTCCACAGCCTTGTACACTGGGCTCCATGCATGATGAGTACAGAGCTTCACACACTTCCTCCTTATGCTGACACTGCCATCATTCTTGAATAAGGTCAATCTGGACTCATCAGAACACGTGACCTTTTTCCATTGCACCAGTTCTTCTGATTAGTCACACTAACATGTGGTTTTCTTATGGCCATACAGCTGTTCAGTCCCGATCTTGTGAGTTCTCATCACATTGTTTCTGTGGAAATATTCGCCTACTTACTTACTGACTGACTGATTGACTGACTTACCCACCAACTTACTTACTTACTTTCACTATTAAAAAATAGCTGTGATTTGTTCTCCTGATTTCTTTTTACAATGCAGCGTCACCATGTGCTAAAGTGATCATGATTTTATTCCGAGCACATTTCTTCCACAAACTGATATTCCAGTCATTTCATATCCCATTAGTAGTTTTCTTTGACAGATGCCGGCCAATAATTTGACCCTGCTAAAACTGTCAGGCAGTTTGTTATAAGGCTATAGTGTTCTCATTGTTTTAGCTAAATGATTTCAGTGAATGGTAGTAATATCATTTCTACATCATACAGTTCATAAGACGAAAATTCACACACTCACTTTCAGTAACTGCTTTATTCTGATCAAGGTCTCAGTAGATCTGGAGCTTATTCTGGCAACCATAGTCACAATGTTGGAATATTTAACCCCATTGGGATGCCAGGTCATTTTGATAGGATGATAACAAACATATGAGTGATTTAACATCCTCTTAATTTTCTTAATTCTGCCTCTCATGCAGATTGCTCGCACGTTATTGTTAGTGTTTCAGCCACTCCTGTTGAGGCGTCGTCACAAGGACCATTTGATTCACACAGCAACAGGTTTTAGGCTGAATGCTCTTCCTAATGCAACCCTCACGTTTTATCCAGGCTTGGGACGGGGTGGGGTTTGGGCATTGGGTGGGAATTGAACCCAGGCAGGAAACCTACCTGGCTGTCCCTGAGCCACCAATGCCCCAGCTTCAGAGAGATGCATGTCTATAAAAGATGTAACAAAATTAAGAGACTTGGCAGATTGGCATTCGTGTGAATTCCCACTTCACAGCTAGTGTTCCTACAGTAGGCTCTGGATCCTTTGTGACACTGACCAGGACAAAGTGGTTGAATGAATGAATGAATGAATCTTTGTGAGATTTGGCTTTCCTAGCCCTTAAATCTTTAGTAGATTTACATTCGCCAATCTAACCTGACTTCAGATACTTCAGAAACTTTCATTAGTACAATTTAAAAGCTGAATGAAACAGCCAATCTACTAGACATTAACTATTCATTTGGGTTCTTCGACATCTATAATTGTAAGTGTTCAGACAAATAGTTGGTAGCAGTTTGAATTAGCACAGCATACGCCTTGTGTCTACAAGTTTGATCCCTAAGTACATTTTAGTGCAGGTTCATGCTTTCACTGCTGCATTACACTTAGCCTGTGGGAAATAAATGGATCAGATTAAGAGCCGAACCCCTGAGTGCACATGAGCAGCTGGTGCATGAACTGTTCCTAATGGCTGCGTAGCTCTTCTCGTCTTCTTGTCTTCTCCTCTCCTCCATACGCAGAGCCCCTGTAATTGATGATAATTAGGATATGGCGCCCTGGACTAGTGAAGCAGCTCCTGAGAGGGTGCACCTGAGAAAAGCCCCAGAGTGGAATTAGATTCTGAGCCGCAATGCGGCTGAACTCGGTGCAGCCTGAAGCAATGAGCGCGTAACTCCAACAGCATGGCAGACTACACTTAGAGTTTAAAGAGAGAGAGAGAGAGAGAGAGAGAGAGAGAGAGAATTACAAGACTGAAATAAAAATGTTGTAATCAAAGTGTCCTCTGGGTTCAGGGGAAGATTTATTGTTTGCCCTGTTCTCCCTACACTAGACATGCATGAGCAGTGCTGCATTGCTGGAACGAGGATGTACAGGTTAGACCCAATCAGAAACCATGTAATCCACTGTGTCCTCAGACCTTTTCTTGCATGGCCAGTTGGAAATCATATCCACTTACTTAAAGGAAGATGCAATCTAGTTTCAGAACAATAAGGATTAAATCACTGCAGCGTATTATTTTCAAAAGAGTACAATATTGGATGTCGTGTAAGAAAGCACACTTTTTAAAGGTCACAGTGTTTGGTGTGAATAAGGACAGACATGCCTGAATAGTACGACACCAATGTGTGTGTGTGTGTGTGTGTGTGTGTGTGTGTGTGTGTGTGTGTGTGTGTGTGTGTGTGTGTGTGTGTGTGTGTGTGTGTGTGTGTGTGTGTGCAACACAAGTGCCACTAATAATACTTGTCAAAAAATGAAATGATGCACGCACACACACACACACACACACACACACACACACACACACACACACACACACACACACACACACACACACACACACACACACACATACTGCAGTGTTTTTCTCCCAAAAACATAAACCAGGCATTCAACATTACGTTTGCTCTTAACACCAAATGACCCGGTCTCAGTCTTGTTAATTTACTGCAGAACATAAAACAGCTCTCCATTTTCTCTGCTCTTATTGAGCTCATTTCCTTTTCCATTCTGTGGATGTATTAAACATATGGATTAGTAGAGACTATTAAAGGAACACAGAGAAGCAGCTGTGGCCTCATCAGGAGTTCATTAATTCAGAGAAAATATCTCTTTCTCCCCTACCCGGTCTCTTGACACCTGTAGTGTGTTCTTCCCAGTGTTTACCGATACAATTTGAGTGACTATCTGTCACATCAGAGCAGTTCGATAGAAGCCAGCTGAGCCACACAACTCTCACGTACATGCTTTCTCATCTCGCATCATTCCTTGGGTTAAAGGAACTTTGCAAATAAACTACTGATTTTTTTTTTTTTTTTTTTTACATTTACATTTTTTGCCATTTGGCAGATACCTTTATCCAGAGTGACTTACATTTATCTCCTTAAACATCTGAGAAATTGAGAGTTGAGGGTTGAGTGCTTCTCTCAGGTGTGTAACACCATACCCTAACATCTGTATATAGAATTATGTACAGTATTATCTGTATATAGAAGATATACAAAAGATATTATAAGCAACTGTAACCAAGTCTAAGCAATTTCCTTCTGGGATTAAAAGTTCTTTGAATCTTAAATTTGAATTTTCCCACAAACCAGTGGACTATTAGTGAAACTTCTTTTTCTTTTTTTAAATCTGATTGTCAAATAGCAGCAGTTGCATTTTGAGTCTGGTTCATCTTCACATCTGAAACACTGGCCTCCCAGGAACCCAAGGAACACTTTAATAGCATAACATGTGAAAACTGCATGGAGTACTGGGCATATTAGTAATTACTCCCAAACAAGTTTCTGTAATGTGCAAGTGATGTTTGTGAATAATTTTGTGCACAATTCCTACAGAAAAATCCCATAGATCCCACAGACCTCACAATTCCTCAAAAGTCCTAGTTGGACTTGAACATGTTTGTACATCACTAACAAGAACCCTGTTCCTTTATTTTTGCCCTTCATATTGTCTGTGTGCATGTGATTTAAAATCATAAGCACTAAATCTTGAAAAATAAATAAAATAAATAAATAAATAATCCATCTCAAAATCCACCTCACTGTTAGCTGTATTAGGAGCTTTTAAGGTCAGTGTCTGTTTTTAACCTTGTCAAGTAACGTTCACACTCATGCATCATTAACATTGTGGAGCCAATTGAGCTTTGGTAGGGTTTAACCTTTTGCTTTATTTTCATGGTTGACATTTTATGTTTTACAGCAGCTTTTTTTTTTATCTTCAATCCCATTGGGTGTTCTGGCTATGCCTTCCAAACCCTCTAAATTATTCTTGTTACTCTGCTTCTTGTTCTCTCTTATTCCTCATGCACTTCACATATAGCCTCCTTCATTTATTCCATAACTTTTACTTCTTTTATTCAATCAAACCTTTACCTTTCAATTTCTCACCATCCCCCTTGGGCTTGAATTTGGGTTTCTGTTATGAACTGTGCTGAAATATGGAACAGCAAAACGCATTCGAATAGCCCGACAGCACCAGTGGAGCAGAATTACACTAGAGAGAGTGAGAGCAAGAAAGAAAGATGGTTTTCCATAATCTCTTCGCCATGCCCTGCTGGCAGGGTCATGTGATAACCTGCAGATGCCAGCAGGTGTCTCATAACAGCCAGGTTGGCTGGAGACTTGCTATCTCATCATCAGTGCACCTGACCGTGACAGCTTAGCACTGTCTGTCTGCCTCTTGCACTCATTTACAAGCTTTCTCTCTATTATAGAAGTTCAATATTCCATTTATAGGCTTTGAAGACTTTCATCACCACTTTGAAAGTAACCCTGAAAGATAAATATACCCAAGATTATGTGGCACTTTGAGTCCTGATCTGTTCTTTAATATAATCTCACTACCATAGACAGGGGCCTCGGTAGGTCTATCAGAGCTCAGTGGTGTGAAATGATCTGGAAGGGATGCCATTTGTTTTGTTGTAGAAAATGTGTCTCTTGCGTGCTCTGTCAATTGGTGTTGAACTTGTTGTTTGTGGATGCCGCAGAAACATCATGTCAGAATGCACCTTATCTGAAGCCTGCCACTGAGTCAGCTCTGCAGTAAACTATCGCTGCACTTTTTTTGACTTCGCTTATCTTTCTTCACATCACGGCCTTTCTCTGATCCCTCTTCATTCTCACTTTTTCCTGTTCCTAATCTCTCAGAGACAAGGCTAGATTAAGGATTAATAGGCAAAGATAGACTAAAAGTCTCAGAGCCTGGGAGCACCAGTGGAGCAGAATTACAGAAGAGGAATAAAAATAAGAGCAAAAAAAAAAAAAAAAAAAGATTATTTTTAGGGCAATAATATAATATTATACCTGGAATCTGGGCCCCATGAGCATAGATGGGCCTTGGGTGCCCAAGATCCCATCACCACAAGTCCAGCCAGCCCGACCCAGTCACCCCTTAACAGCTGAAAAACGGCAACCCTAGCCATGAGAGAAATTTATTAAAACACCTAGCACATCTCACGCCACGCACAGTGCTTAACAGACAAATAGTTTAAGGTTGTTGACGCTGCCTCCAAATTCCCTGATCAGATTGAGCGTCCATGGCAAACAAACAAGTCCTATCCACGGTGGCACCACACCACAATCCACAGCACCTAAATTATCCGCCACTAAAATTCTGGTGCTGAAAAACCCCACACACAGAGGTCCTTTGGAGCCACAACCAAGAGACCAGTATTTTGGTTTAAATGAGGATAAAAGGAGGAAATTAAGAGATTTACAGGCCTGTCCACCAACTCCATGGTTTATTTTCCTTACCTTTTGGTTACATAGTGCTAGCAAAAAAATCTAAAACTACTTTTGCCAATGCATAAATCTATTTCACTATTTTGCCCCCTAGTGGAGTGACAGAGACTCTCTCTCTCTCTCTCTCTCTCTCTCTCTCTCTCTCTCTCTCTCTCTGTTTCTCTCTTTCTCTGTTTCTCTCTTTCTCTCTCTCTTTCCCTCTCTTTCGACATTGCTGGTCAACGAAACTAAAAGTATTACTTATGTTTTTCAGTTCCTCAAAACTGTGATGGGAAATGCTACCATTCCAAGCAATGATGCATCATGAGCTTTTGGGAATTCAATCACTCTAAGATGTCACTGTACACTACTCATCAGATGAGAGTTATGACTTTTCTGACTGTCTGAAACTTCTTAAGATTTAACATTTGACATTTTTGTGTGGAAGCCTTTTTCGGGCTGGTCTGGAATCCTGTCTTGCCTGTCGTGTGTCCACAGTACGTCTTTGTTCTCGCTGCATGTCACTTTGTCTGCTTATCCTTTTTTTTTTTTTTCCTAACTTGAATAGGATTCTTTTTCTTCTTGTCCTTTGTCCTAAGGAGAGATGAGTTGAGAACCCAGAAAATGCAATGCAGGAGTTTCTTTTAGAAGAGCAATTATAGTGCTCTGTGTATGGGTGATGTCTAATCAATATCTTTTACAACCACAGCCAAACAGGATTAAACATTGAAAGTCCAGAGGTCGCATTTGTTTAGTGTTTTATTACACGCTTGCATTGTTTCGGATATAGATTGTGGGTTGGTTTTGGCAGAGATTAGCAGACAGATGTAATTGCAACAATGCACATTAAAACATCGTGCTCTGCCCTCATTTCACCAGATGTTGCAGAATACACACACACACATAAAATAAAATAAAAACTATTGCCAACCTTCCGTTTTTACTGACACCTTGCTTTTCATCTCTCTCCTCAGTCCTATCTCTTGGGAACAGGACTACTTGCTTTGAGGTGAACCTAATGGCCTGCAAATGGGTTTGATAAATTTAGTCCTAACAGTGAAGGAACTCTGTATCACAGATGGACATTGAGAGAGAGAGAGAGAGAGAGAGAGAGAGAGAGAGAGAGAGAGAGAGAGAGAGAGAGGTCGTTAATTGAAAGTGGAATATAGGGAGATATTACAAAAGAAGAGTGAAGGATCCAGCCTACAGGGAAAGAAAACAGTTTAGCCAGATATAGAGCACATCTGCAAGACCCAGATTTATGTTGAGGGAAATGTTAAAGCGGAACGCAATAACGCTGAATATGACACACAATGCTTTGTGCCATTTTAGTCAGTTATTCACAAACAGATCGATCGTAATATAAGACTTATATTATTTTCATTAAAGAACAACTAAGAGATCACCAAAACAATCTCACAATACACATTACTCACATCTTTACATTTTTTAAAATAAGCAAGTATATTTATTTACACAGAGCGGTTCTCTCATTGTGGGGGACGCTTTTAGGTCATTTGGCCACAGGGTCTTATCAGGGTCAAGACAGAAGATGTGCTGTTTGGCTATGGTTGGTGTTTAGTGCACCAGAATCCTAAGCCAAAAATAACAATAAAAAAGAGCAGTAAAGAGAGAATAAGTGTAAAAGAAGATAATCTCATAACACTGGAAAAAGACTAAACAAAAACTTTGACATTACAAGTAATGACGGTTCCAATTTATAATTACAAGTGACGTTTACACTGAATGAGATTTTAGCAATAATAATAATAATAATAATAATAATAAGCTTGGGATTTTGTTGTGGAGGATGGCAGGCAGTTAGTCAGCCGAAATAATTGTAATATTTAATTATAATGATAATGTATAAAGGAAAGAGGAAGAAAGCCAGACGCCTCAGTTTAGCTGTTTTAGCAGCTATTGCTAGCAGGGCTATGAAATCCCTGTGCTAGTGCTGACTGACTTCAGTGCCCTATGCGAACTGAGGCAAAAAAGTCACATGACCACTTATCGGATACGCTGTATATCCAATATACAGTATATATAGGACCACATGTAAAAGTAACTCAGATCCTGGAAAACATGAGATTTGTGGTGTTCAGACAGACTTTTTACATTGAAAGTTGATTTATAGACTCTAAATAGGTATATAGTGTACTCTTGTTAGGATGTAAAACAAAATAGCTTAAAAAAAGAAAGTGGTTAGTGTCTAAGATATCTCAAATGAACCTGATCTAGTGAGAAAAATTATGCAAATTGAAAAATAAGGAGCAAGGGCTCATGTGTTCTGCTGAAGAGAGAGAAGGATGGGGTCTTCAAATAATTGCATCCTAGTTATCTTAGTCTTCACAGATTAGCTTACCCAGCATACTAATGTAACAACAAAATGATGGTTATGGATGACAATAATTTATGACATTTCTCAAGGTTACATTTTTTAATACTAATGATGCACATTTGATGTATTAGGCATCTTTAGTTTTACAAGCATTTTAAAGTTTTCCAGACAAATTGTTTGCATTGTTTCTGTCATGTGATTGGCAGAGGCTGCTGTGAGCAAATTAAATGTGTTTAATGGATTTTTAGGGAATGTTGAAGCCAGAAAAGGGCATTTACACTCTGTCATTTCAGGTCCACATCATTAATAAAGTACATGTATCTTTTAACAGCCACATGTTCTGTAAAATAAGACAATGGGTGATTTGGGGGTTTATGTGAACGCCATGTTATATACTAAACAAAGCTATGTGGAATCCTGTAATGTAACCACAGTTAGTTTGTAATGCAACTTTCTGTTTCACTGCCAAATTGATACAGTGGAACCTTGGATTACGAGCATAATTTGTTCCGGAAGTGGGCTCATATTCCAAAACACTCGTAAACCAAATCTAATCTTCCCATAAGAAATAATGAAAACTCAAATTATTCGTTCCACAGCCCCAAAAAATAAATACATAAAAATAATTAATACAATCTATAAAATGAAAATAAAACAAATTAATCTGCACTTTACCTAAAAAAAGTACAAATAAATCCTGACAGATACAGTAAGTGTTTCCGTTGGTGCGCGCAGGCGCCGTGTGTGTGTGTGTGTGTGTGTGTGTGTGTGTGTGTGTGTGTGTGTGTGTGTGTGTGTGGAATTAGCCCCTTCCCTCGCCTCGTTTTACACAGTAACACTCCTCCTCCCTCTCCCCACCTCGCTTTTTAAGTTTCACAACAAACATACGAGAGAGAGTGACGCTCGGTGTCAAAATAAGAGTCGCATGCATGATTCACTTGGCCTCCAAGAACTATTAGATAGGTGGTATGTGTCAAGGTAAAATCCATATGAATGCCAGGACACAAGGTTCTCTAGCAGAAAATCGCCCAGAGCATCATACTGACTTCACTGGATTGCCCACCGCCAAAGCCAATATGGGCTCTCTGAATTGTTCTGCAGCTCCATACACAGCAAACTGTGATGTGTGTTTTGACACCTTTCTTTCACAACCAGCATTCTTTTTTTCAGCAGTTTATGCTTGCTGTCCTTCCTTGGACCATATTTGGTAGGTATTAACCACTGGTATACTGGGAAGACCGCACAAGACTTGTCATTTTGGAGATGCCCTGACCCAGCTGTCTAGCATTTACAATTTGCCCTTGTTAAAGTCACTAGATCATTACACTTGCTCATTTTTGCTGCTTTCAAATGTACCTCTGATTGTGTGATAATTTAAACCCAGGACCTCAACCTCACCCCACCACACAGACCTCTACACGACAGAAAAGCCTTATAATATTTCTTTTTCACTGTGGTCTTAATAGATCTGCTAAGCCTGGAGAATTCTGATACTTACTTTTGATTTCTATTTGTCACTATCTGTTTCTCTCCCCCTCTATCTCTATCTTGTTTTTATTTGTCATTGAGATAAAGATAAATGATAGGGCAAGAATCCATCACCATCACCATGCTTGCTCTTTGCCCAATTGCTGTATTTGTGTCATGCTGATTATAGTTTTATTAGTTCCTGGATCTTCCTATCACTTTTTAAAATCTATATAAATGCATTACTATTATCCTTTAACAAAGAAAATGATCATTCTAATAACTATTTACTTTTTATTGTCCAGACATTTTAACAGACTGTCTGGACTTGTGAAGGTACATTTCCATTGTTATCTCTGGTTGCTCTTTGGACAGGATATGTTAATAATGAACAGCAGGATATTCCCAAATAAATAAATAATCTAACACCTTATCAAAGGTAACTGTCATGTGCTGGACTACAACATATACTGTATGTACACCATTTATATTTTCAAAATATGAAATTAGGAAAATGAACTATAAATACCCCAAAATAGCTATCTGTCTTAACATTAAACACTATATCCACAAAATTAAGGTTTTTGCACTGCCACTTGTTCCTTCAGCAGTTTCACAACTGCATCTCTGCTGTATCTCACTTGTTCGTTCACATAAAACACAACTACGGTACCAGTCAAAAGTTTGGACACACCTTCAAGTGTTAATTCAATGATTTTTTTTTTTGTTTAGTGATCTATTCTCTACAAACTTAAACAATACTGGAGATTTCAAAATTAGAAATTATATGGAATTATGTAATTAAGCAGCAAAAACAGTTAATTGTTAATTTAAAACACTTCAGGCTGGTCAAGTGCCTTTGAACAACCCATCAAACACCATGATGAAACTGGCTAATATGAAGGCCATCCCAGGAAGGCGAGACCAAAACTTACCTCTGCTGCAGTAGAAGTTCATGTAGAATTAGCAGCCACAAAAATCATCAATTAACAAACAGCACCTCAGATTAGAGCCATATGAATGCTTTACAGAGCATAAGTAGCAAATACATCTCAATGGCAACTGTTCAAATGGGATTATTGCAGATTTTGGATGGCGTCAGCATTGTTTTACAGTGTAGAAAGAAATAATAATCAGGAAGGACCATTGAATTATTTGGTGTGTTTAAACTTTAAACTGGTACTATTCAACTCCTTATAGTCACAGAACTGCTCCTCACGGGAGGTTTTGGGTTTCCACACCATTCTGTAAAAACTTCAGACTCTATTGTGTGTAAAACTCCCAGAAGATCAGGAGTTTCTAAACAAAAAAAAAAAAAAAACAATGCAAACCAACCAGTCTGGCACCATTTACCATCACCAGGTCAAAGTCACTGAGTTCACATTGTTTCCTTCTTATGTTTGATGCAATATAAAGCTCATCTGTATCTGCATGTTTTGTTGCCAGACAAATGGCTGATTGGGTAACTGCATTCATATATAGGTGTAAAGACGTTCCAAATGTTTAATAAAGCTGATTATATATATATATATATATATATATATATATATATATGCACAGTCTAATGAAAAAAATAGAATCAATTTAACTTCTTTCGAAGCAAGTCTTAGCTGGTTGTTCTTTTTTTGTTTAATACTGCGCATTTCACAAAGAGCATCCCCACTGATACAGTGGGGGACCACTGTTTCAAAGACCAGTGTTCGATTCCTAGGTAACGAACCTTTGCAATGTCAGGACCCTCTCAGTGCCAGTCCCAAGCCTGGATAAAATGGGGAAATCACATATGCAGTTTGGATGATCTGCTTTGGCACACCCTAACAGGAGCATGTGAAAGAACAAGAAAAACAAGAAAAACAACAATTTCACAAATAGCAGACGGTAGGCTGTAGAACTGTAGTTAGTGCTGACTACAGCTTATTCACCTGCAAAGACAATGCGATTATATCATGGCAAACATCACTGAGGTCGTTCGAGGTCAGCGCCCTGAAGCTTAAATTTCAGTTGACATTTACCTGAGTGTAGGACAGCAATTTGAAACAACAGCTAAAACGAAAGCTGCAAGGCGTGCAGTGTTCTGTGCATGTATTCATCACCTGCAGAAGCAGGTGCTCAAACACAGAGCAAATCTGTCCTGCAATTCTGTAAGAAAAAGGATTTTCAAAGGTCAAAAGGTCATTCTAGTATCGCCCTCCTGGCATCTTTATCAACAGAGGTCCAAAACTTGTTCTTCCTAAACTTCTGTGTGGTTTTCAGTTGATGTAGCAGTGGTTCATATCCACAAAGGGTTCACTCCAGCTTAGATAATGCATTTTTTTTATAGCTCAAACTCCCTGTGTTTCACTTCTCTTGCAAATATTTCATTGCAGTGTCTATGTGCACGAGCTAATGCTGAGCCATGCACTACCTGAGAACGGCAAAGCTTTAAAATGTAAAAGGCAGTCTTTAAAATGACTAAAAAGTGAATTTAGGTGCCTTTTAAAAAGAATTTAATTACAATTTAAATAATGCGCTAAAACAAAATAAAAATGCTTTATTCAATATTTTTGCAGCTTTCAATTTTAAAAGGAAAAGAAAGGAAACTGATGAAATGTAATAAAAGCTCCCGAGATAACTCTAAAGCACTTACTCAAGACCATATCTTAAAAAACATTTATTCACATTTTTTTAATCAAAGTTTCAAATCATTCACCTTTCTGGCCGTCTCAGTTCAAAAGTTTCCATCGCATGATAGATAATACGCCGAGGACGGATGCATCATGCAGAAGAGACATGAAACATGACATTTTAGAGGTGCGTAATGAAACCCAGGAAGGAATAAACTTTACATGACACAAGGTGTGGAAAATAAGTTTCCTGAGAAGTAAAATCATTGAAGCACAATTAGAGGTTAGACAATGCATAGAAGGAGACATGTAAGCCTTGTGTGGGAGTGTGGGCCTGTGTTTCTGTGGAAAACTGCACATCTCATTTCTGCTGAATAAGGAACTGCATGTGAATGCATGCACATTCGAACTGCATACGACTTCCGTTTTTCCCGCACTGTTATTTATATGTTTATCGCCTCATTTACCTTATTCATTTAAGTCAGAAAATATATTAACTGTGTCTCTTTCGCTCACCCTCTAGCTGCAAAAATGGCAATGAGCAGCATCCTGAACGCTGATGACATAAAGAAAGCCCTGGATGCATTCAAAGGTAAAGAATGCATTTATTATTACCTGGTCCTGTTTTGTCAGACACATTCAAACAGCAGAGTCATCATTGCAGCAGATTTTGGCATGCGAGGAGGAATCACACTTAATAGTGATGAATAGCCCAAACCTAGACCTTGTCTACAAGGGGCGTTCTAGACAAACCGTAACTTGTGATGAAATTTCTTGTGAATGAAGGATAAAATCAACTGACATTCACAGAGGTCTTCAAGCACAGTATGGAGAAAAGACTCTTAGCCGCAGTAAAACATTTGACTGCTAGAAACCATATAAAGAAGTCCGGACATCAAGGAATTACAATCCCGTTTGAGGTCAGTCATTCCTATGACCATTCAGCAAAAGAAATGCCTGATTGTTGAAAATCCTTCATCGTCAAGTTACAGAAGCGACGCATCTGTCTATGGGAATTGTAGAAACATTCATTTATGAACAACACTTGCGCATGACAGGAACTCGGCTCGGAGTTACAGTATCTGCCACATTCCCTGTATAGTACTGCCCTCGATCCAAGCCATTTCTAAATGTTTGGGCCATTAAAGGAGTTCCTGGGAGGCCAGTGTTTCAGAGGTTCAGCAGGCAGTCCGATCATGGCTCCGGCTGAAAAAAAAAAAAAAAAACGCTCTACCTTGATGGTATCCAAGCACTAGTGAAACACTGAGATAGTGTAGTAGGGGATTAAATAGAGAAATACAAGCACTTTTTACTCTCATAACTGTGTTATTCTGCACAATCAGAAGTTCCGGTTTGACTTGGACACCCCTCCTATGACTTATAATATATATGACCAATAGTTTTTTTTAAAGATTAAAGTGACTGAAGGATTTAATTTGTACACAGTATTCACAATCTAATTTTAACATGTTGTTGTAGCTGCTGACTCATTTGACCATAAGAAGTTCTTCGAGATGGTGGGGCTGAAGGCAAAATCGTCTGATGATGTGAAGAAGGCCTTCCATGTACTGGATGCTGACAACAGCGGCTTTATAGAGGAAGAAGAGTTAAAGTGAGACATGCACATCCAGCATAGGTTTCATTTATTCAGTGTGTGGTTGAGGTTAATTCTCAATGTCTCTGATGTTTTTGTGTGTGACGTGAATGAAGGTTTGTACTGAAGGGCTTTGCTTCCAATGGAAGAGATCTGACTGATAAAGAAACCAAAGCCTTCTTAAAAGCAGCTGATAAAGATGGAGACGGCAAGATTGGAGTGGAAGGTGAGGAATGCAACACAAATGATTAAAACAAGAGCACTTGGTTTTTATTAGACACAGATACATTTAAAAGTACACTGTATGGCCAAAAGTATGTGGACACCTGACCAAAACACTTTTATGTGCATCTTGAACCTCGCATTTCGAAACCATGATCATTAATACATACAGGAGTCGATCCCTATATGCTGCTACAACAGCCTCCACTGTCCTGGGAAATGTGCTCATTTAAACACAAAAGCATTACTGAGGTCAGGTACTGATGCATAGCAAGAAGGCCTGGTGTTCCATTTCATCCCAGGGGTGTTCACTGGAGTAGAGGTCAGGGCTTTGTATGGGGCATTTGAGTTTTTCAGGTTTATAGTGTTCTTGATTTGTACTCATGGCATGGTCATAAGTAACCCCTTAGTTCTAGAGAAAGAAAAACTTAATGGCACAACTGGAGAAGACATTCTGGACATTTGTTTGCCCATAATCAAAATATATAGGTGTAATTATAGTATAAGTTTCAAATTCAAGGGATTTCCTTCATTTATTTATCATATATTTAGTTATTTCAACAATGGTATCAGATAACACATATATTACGTAACTGGATAAAAAGAAACAAAAGTTCATCACTATCAGTCCATCTGGAAAATTTCAAGAAAGACCAGTAGCTTCATGTACTATAAAGAATCTGAAAAAAAGTCTCACAATGTTACACATGAACTTTCATTAGGAGATTATTTAATATCTATTAATATATCGATTTAATTGTTCTAAAATGTAGAAAAGCGCAAGAATAAACAAAGACCATTGATTAAGGGGTGTCCACTTTTGCCTGGTAATTTATACACTAGATTACAAATTAACGTTAAATACTTAAATTCATAATTACTTATATTTTCTATAAGTAAAAATCTCTTTCTCTCTCTCTCTCGTCCCTCCTTCCCTCCCTTCCTTATCTCTCTTTTCAGAATTTGCTGCTCTTGTCCATGAATAGACAACACTGTCCAGGCCATTCCCATCCCGAATGACTCCTGACACACACACACACACACACACACACACACACACACACACACACACACACACACACACACACACACACACTACATTTTCACTCATCTCCTACGATCATGCTATTTAATTTCCCCTGTTTTTTATACAAATGTGAGTTTGTGTTAGTGTACAGGTGAAGAGGTGCAAACCTTCATCTTGGAAGTATGTACAGCGGATACTTTAGGAGGAACAGCCCATCCCCTTCATTTGTATTATTCTGCATTCCAGGTCATTTCTCTCTTCCCCTTTTCACTTTATCATCTGATCGATTGCCCTTAACTCCACTCCGTGACATTGCTTTGCCCTTGGCCTGTCTCCATCTCCCCCTTTCTTCTCTCTGGTACAGAGTTGTTGTGAAATACACCAAATGAAAGAAGTCAAACTGTGAAAGTCAAAAAAATAAAACATGACAATATGCCTCGAGGGCGCGGACTCACTGTGGGTCTTTATTTTTGACATCTGTCTTTATGCTGTTTATAGTTCGACTTACATATAATATACTAATCCTGAAGAGCTTTAGGGCATGAGACACACACACATGCAAACACACACGTGTACACAGAGTTAGAGAACGAGGTAAGTATCGAATACATGGTATTGTGTGTTTATCTATATACAAGCCTCTGTCAAACCTGCAGTCATCATTGGCTGAAAAGCAACACAGCACCTTCAGGAAACCTGATCCCTCCAGCACCAAATACCTTAATCACTTTCAGACAAATATTCACAACACCTCAGGAATTCGTAAGCTTGTAGTAATGGAAAACTACATCAATTTTATACTGGGACCTGGTATAAACATAAGACTAAAAATTTTAATTTAACATCACTATTTAAACCAACTTATTAAGTCACTGACAATAAAAAAATTGTAGCATATTTATTTTATTCGGACATATTAAAGAAATCGAAATTATTGTACTTTTTACACTCGTCAGTTTTACTTGTGAAATTTGGTACTTTCTTGTCATCTTTTTCATGACAAAGGCTTTCTGTCATAAAAAAAGAAGATATTATTTTATTTTAAATGCACAGCACAGTACAGCTGCGCGCACACACATACACACACACACACATACACACACACACACACACACACACACACACACCTGTATTTAAAAACACCTTTATTTACATTTGCCATACAAACACCATTTAACTATAAGGATTTATTCACAATTCTCTAAGACTAGATAAATGAGAAGCATATAAGACACTGTCTTCATTTGTTGCTTGTAGTTGCATCCAAAGAGGTAAGGTAAGGCTTTCTTGTCTACTCTGGCAAGTTACATTATATTAAGCTTACTACCTAGTGTTAGCAGTAAACAAAAACATGCACATATATCCTGAATGTGAATTCTTCTCAGAAAAAACCTACTCTCCAAAGCTACCTACTGCAGCATTATCAGTCCTATTTATTAACATTTAGGTATGTGTGTGTGTGTGTGTGCGTGTGTGTGCGTGTGTGTGTGTGTGTGTGTGTGTGTGTGTGTGTTTGTATGAAATTGTGCAGTTTGCTCATATTAACTATGCTATGAACATTTAAGAATGTCTGAAAGCTCTCAGAGATCTTTTTTAACTTATATTAGCTAGCTAGCATTAGCAGTGACAGAAACAATTGATGATTTAAACTCCTGTCAGAAATCCTGTCAAGTCAGCAGATGTTAGCAATGTTTTAAACATTTAAGAACCTTCTCAAAAGCTCTGTCATGTCAATCATGTTGTTTAGCTAACATTAGCAGTAGCGATTATGAACATTTAAATGTGACTTTAAAATGTGTATCAGTAATCTGTCGCTAGACTAGCTACATGGCTAGCATTATCTAGTAGCGTTCTTTACATTTATGAATACACCTTAAAAAATCCCATCTGAAATCCTGTCAAGTTACAGTTTCTATTCTATGGAAAACATGATTTATTAGGAATGGTTCAACAGGTTAAAAGCAAAAAACTCACACGGAAAAACAGCAACAACAAAAAAGAAGAATTCAAAAATATGCTGATATTAGCTTACATTTGAGTATGATTATGGCAAGGACTCATGTACAGGACTCGTAATAACTTATGTTTTAAGGATATCTTTCTGTCAGAATCCCTGTTTAAGTAAAAAAAATAAATAGCATAACAGAAATTATAATAAAGTGACTTTTAAGTAAGGTATCAAGTAATTAATAAAACATTATTTCCTACAAAAGCATCGCCCAAAGTATTTTATTTCTTTTTATTTAACACTGATTTCTCAAGAATTACAACATTTCATTTATTAACAAACAAAAGAACCTTTTATATTGTAGTTGTACACTGCATGGCCACACAGTCGAACACTCTTATACAGTATTTTGTTGGAACATAGTTACAGAAGCTATGATTACAGTATGCCTTCACAGTTCTTGCATTGACAACAGCAATCAAAACAAACAGTATTTTTTCAATTCATTCATTATTATTCTTGGGTAATGTAGCTTATTTATCCAATTTAGACATCCATGTTAATTAATTTTCCCGATAGGAAATCACTATTCTTCTACTCTACTGTACACTTGCCATCAGTACTAAACATAACATATCTACACATTGTAGTATTGTATATACACCAAAAGGATATAAAATGGAGAAAATGACACATCCCTGATCTTTTGAAATAGGCTCAGGCGAAAGTGTCCCAGTGGAAAGCCAGTGATGTCTTATAATAATATATTTACAGAAACGGAAATTTCACTGCAAAATAAAAACGTACGAAGGGCATTTTGTGCATGTTTTCTTTCAGTCAGCAAGGTGATAGAAGATGCTAAACTATTATGTCAAAATAGTTTTGGTCAATATTAATTTTGTATTATTTTGCAATATGCTATAAATCCACCTTCCACATATTTGTTATAATATGTTGATTGAATGTTAAATGAAATTGCTCTGAATGCATTGTTTGCTGTGCGTCAAACTGACAGCAAATTGAAACAAGTAAAGGGTTATCAGGGTTCTGAGGTTTGTTTTACACACCCGTTTTGAATTACATAAATCATTGAAGACCATGAGGTTAAAGAAGATCATTTTAAAAATTTAATCTCCACTGAATCATCAGCATCATCAGGCCCCTTCTCTACCAGTTTTTGTTTAATTTATGATAGCACCTTATCATTTGAGTCCATGACTGCTGGGGTGAATGGATTGGCTGTAAACCACAGTAAAAAAATTCTGTTAAACGCATTTAGTTAATTCATGGAAGCCACTGTTTTGCCCAGCTGGCAATCTCACTTTACTGATTATAAGGCAGAAATTATGAATTGATGTGATTTTGTGTGTGTGTGTGTGTGTGTGTGTGTGTGCGTGTGTGTGTGTGCATGTGTGTGTGTGTTTTTACATTCGCAATGAAATCCATTGGATGGATAAAAACCTAATTACCTAATAACTTCTATTCATTCTCTCTAAATACGACAAGGATTTACCGCTCATAGATAGAAAAAAGAAAAAACTATGGTCTCTTGACTTTTGAGAGGAAAATGTCATTTTCCTTGCAAAAGACCTTCTGCAGATGAAAAATGAGCAAGCAACATCTGAGGCACTCAGTTACAGCTGTTCAGTCTACAGCATGCATAGCACTGATTTATTAAGTGGTGCACTCTGATGAAGATGGTTTATGTGTCTGTCAGGTCTTACTGGTTAAATATGTTAGAATACACGTGGTGCTGATCTGTCATTGGTTGTGGTGGGTTTCAGCTTCACTGTTGCAAAAGGATTTGTACCTCTGAAAAATGTAACATAGAAAGAGTTGAGGAATTACATTAACAGACAATTCAACACAATTTTTTTTCCAAACATAAATGTTGCAATAATTTTTTTTTCCCATTTTATTTGTACCTTGGGAAAAGTTCTGGTCGAGCCACATGTTTATCTTGTTTCTGCTGGAGAAAGAATAAAACATTAGAGGTTTACTTATAATACGGTTGTACAACGAAATGTTTCCTTTTGCTGATCGGTTTGTGGGATGGCTAACAGATTAATTGTTTAAATGGATAGATCTTTAGATCTTTTCCTGAAGCAAAATTGTTTTTTTTTTTTTTACATCAGCCATCTTATGCCTATGCCTTGTGTGTCACAGCTTTTCATGCACACACAAATGCATATTTAGTAACAAGAAGGAAACAACATGACCTTGCTCTGAAATTACAAGGCCAGCATTAGCACTGCATGAAATACACACCATGCAAGGACAACATACACACTACAGCGCATGCACACACACACACACACACACACACACACACACACACACACACACACACACACACACACACACACAGACCCTCAGCAGCTGGAGCTGCCCCCCTGCATCCACCAGAATGATGGCTGAGGCATCATGGAGAAGAGAACTTTGCCGCAGTGCCTCTGCTGGCCAAAGTAGTAAACTGAGACTTAGCATTCAGCACTCAACACACCACATCAACACTGTGTAACCTACCAGACACTTTGACTACATTTTCCAATAGGTGCAAAAATGTGCTAGGTGGAATGAATGTTAAGACGATGGAGAGAACACTTCAATTAAACCTTGTGATTTCTTTTCTTTGCAAATTTTAATATATTTGGGGCAAATCTGTCCTGTCTTTCCTGTTGAGCTTAGCTTGTGGGATCGAAACAAAAATAGCCTAAAAGGTTTGATCCCTTCACATACAGCATATAAATTAGGCAGAATAATTGCAAAGTTGAAATATTTAACTGTCTAAGTGATTAATAAATATGATGGTCTGATGTTAGAATTGGGGCTATTCCTTAGTGAATTTTACATGTTAAACTTATTCTTGTGCCCTCACTTTGTGTCCTCCCTAGGTTTGCCAGATCACATCAGCAAAATTCCCTTATTCGGAGCTTAAAAACCAGTCCACTCTAACAAAATACAGGCCAAATATTATTTGTACTTGAACTTCTACTGTAGCCCAATTTTACAGGTGCCTACTTTGTTTCAATAAAATTTAGTCTAGTTTTCATTGCCAACATAATAAAATGTATCCCTTTTTTTTTTTTTTACTTATTATTGGTCAAAGGAAAATTGTCAATTCTATACCTATGAATATAAAATGCATGAAGTACCCCAATGGGTCCACATTATCAAGAAAAAAAATAGATTTTTTAAAATCATCATGCCCCATCTTGTACTTTACTTTTAACAAATGAGATTTATTACTTTAAATTCTACTAGTAATAAGTGGAAATTAAAATTATATTTGTCTCCCACTTTTTTGGAGGGGATCTGAAAAATGATCTGATCCATGACCAAAAAGAAATATTATAAATAATGATGTTATGATATATTTTGCCTGAATAAATGTTAATTAAATTTAATAAATGGTAACAATTCGGATAGAACAGTATGATGTTCCTGGCGATTCTTTTTATAAGAGTAAATCCTCCCACTGCATTTTAGTAGCATCTGTGGCAGTAAATTGCATTACATTTTCATGGGTGCTTAGAAATCATTTATTTAGCAGCATCTTTAGTTTTTACCTTTCACTCGATCGTGACTTTGCCCACTTACACTTACTTTGTTCTCAAAAGAGGTGGGTGTGACTGAGCGCGAGCTGCTCGATTTGCTAGGAGGTGGTGGAGGAGGCGGAGGTGCATTTGTTCTGTTGCCAGATGGTTGGTCAAGAAGGTTGTCCATGCTACTACTGCTTCTAAGTGAGCCAGTGCTGAAAGAGAAGTCAAAAGTCAGGAACAAAAAAAAATACACTGTCTGAGCTGTTTGAGCTGTTGCGTTTGAGATCTTGGCTCACCCGTGGTCAGGCAGTCGAGATGTGTCCTCCATTGGACCGATATATGAAGCTGGGAACCAGCCTTGTCTAAAAATAAACATACACAAACATAATTGTGTATGTAACGTATTGTTATATATTTAAGTTAACCAGGTTAAACATGTGAATTTATAATAAGTATAACAACACTGAGGACGTTTTTGTTCTGATTAGTCAGAAAGTCAGTTTGCTACATTTCTTCTATTTTTCTCTATAACTCAAAATACACAGATTCACAAATCTGAATAAAAAATTATTATTATAATCTGTCAATCATTCATGACTATATTTTTAATCACAATAATCATAGGTGCCATTATTCATATGGTGAAGCTTTCTTTAAAGAAATGCCTTTTAGATTCATGGAAGAAAGTGTCAGCATTTTCCAATCATCAGATTTCACACTGCAATGTTACGATTTCTGTCATGGGTTTTTGCACTGTCCTGTTTCCTGTTTCTCAGTAACACACAAGCTGATTGTTTTTGGTGAGGAACTGACTGTTTATAGTCTTAACAATGTTCAGCTATAACATTATATAACTTTATATATATATTATTATATAATTTTTAACCAAATTGAATAAAAACTGTGAATAAAGAAATTTTGTTGACATGATGTTGTAAAACATTATTCCTTGCATATATGGAATTTTTCAGTTAAATGATCTCTCCTCACCGTGCTGAAGTCTCAGAACAGCCATACAGCCAGCCATTTCGAGGCTCTGGCAAAAGTATTGTAATGGTTTCTCCTTTTGAGAATGGCAAGAGGGTGGGATTAGAAGTGGGGGGGTGTGGCACTAATGCTCGCATCATTCTACTGCCACCTGGTCCGCGACTTTCTCCAAGTGAGTTGGAGCGGGATCGAATCGGTTGGGGCGATGGCCCTAAAAAGAGAGGAGCAGACAGACAGAGAGGAATCAAGGCATTATTAATAAGTACAGTGGAACCTTGGATTACAAGCATAATTCGTTCAAGAAGCAAGCTCATATTCCAAAAACACTCGTAAACCAAATAGAATTTTCCCATAAGAAATAATGAAAACTCAAATTATTCGTTCTACAGCCCAAAACAATAAATACATACAAATAATTAATACAATATATGAAGTAAAAATAAAACAAATTAACCTGCACTTAACATTTTAAAAAAGTAAAAATAAATCCAGACAGATAAGTGTTTCCGTTTGTGCACGCAGGCGCCGTGTATTTGTATGTATGTGTGTTTGTCTGGAATTAGCCCCTCGCCTTGTCTTAAACAGTAAAAACCTCCTCCCTCCCCACACCTCGTTTTTTAAGTTTCACAATCCGAGGTTCCACTGTAATGTTAAAAACTGTAATGTAAAAAAACATTTTTTTTCACTATTTTTTGCTTGTGCTCTGAAGTCACCTCTAGAAGGCACTCTGCCTAGTGGCTGTTCTGCCCAAGATTGACTTTGATCATCAGCCTGAAAAAAATGAGCAAAGCAACAACATGAGCAACATCTGTCCATTCGGATATATGAAATTTAGACTTGACTGAATTTTATAAAACTTCTCACCATCTTCTCACCAGACTCTTCCAGTCTGCCTGAGCGGGACCCCCTTGACTGATTCACTTGCTCTCTCCAACCTTCTGCTCTCTGCTTCAGGGTGTTCCCTGTCTGAAGGATAAACACAGTTCTGCCCTTTTGCTCAGATAAACGCCGAGAGATTAAAAGGTAGAGGTGGCAGCAGTTCTTCATTACCATACTTAAACAATATACTTATGTGGCCCTTCAAAGTATTCATTACAAGTCATGAATTGCTTTTCTACTCTCCTGTCATGCAGCCAATGACCGCATGTTACACAGTAAATGAAGGGTTCAGTTTACCATCCAGTCATTCCTGTGTGCTTCAAATTAAGTTGACATCGCAGAAACAAATATCAAGAATTGTGAAAATTTTTTATCAATTCTATTCTTATGTACAGTAATTAGATCTATAGAATAGTAGACATTACACAACAGATAGTTTCGATCGAGTATATAGATCATAAAAGCACTGGCACGTTTTACTGCGTACTGTATGCAGAGGTGGAAAGAGTAATAAACTTTTGTACAAGTACTGTTACTTCAGTGAAATTGTACTGAAGTACAAGTAAAGTTACCATTATAAAAATCTACTCAAGTAAAAGTAAAAAGTACCTCATTATAAATTTACTCAGAGTAAAAGTTACCGAGTTACTTTTTTTAACAGCGCAGGTGGGGGGGATTCTAGTGTAGTCCAAAAAGACGAACGGATATAAATATCAAACTAGTTGTTTTTTATTGGAAGCACACATTCGCATAATAAAGCTGTTGCCTTTCTTGTGCTTTAAGTCAAAGTGGTCGCTTAATATGTCCAAGGGTTTGCTTCATAAGAATTTGATGGCATTTTGCTTGCAGCTGGGTCTGCATCACTGGCATCTGTTTTGTCTGTCTCCATCATTCTTGTGAATTTAGTGCATTTGTTCTCCCCATCAATCAATCAGTGCAGTGGTTTCCCAGGTGCAATTTTTTTCCTTCCCCGTTGCATTGTTTTTTATTATTTTTAATTTTCATTCATTTATTTTTTACTCGGGCTGATATTCAGTACAACGGACAACCTTGAGAGTGATATTGCTTAAGCACCCTGCGGTATGTTTTGTTGACTGCATGGCTAATTTTGCTGTGCTAATAGCAGCTTAAACTAGAATCAATTCCAGTAGTGAACATATTTGGCTAGTCATCTGCTATGGCTAATGGCGAAGACTTGGTGTGCTTATGATTGGCAAAACTACAATGACTGATTTTTTTTTCTGAAAAAATTGCATAGTTGCTTTAAAAATGAAAATTTTTAAACAGTAAAAATGTGAGCATATTTAAAAATATAAACTTTTTTAAAACTTTCAGTTGGATTTGACAAATAGATTTTAAGGTTTTTGACTACTAATCTATTCTTACAGTTAAGAATACTTTTTCAGTATTTTATATGTCCCTGATAAAAGGTACTGAAATTGTTTCTAAGACCCACAAAATGCCATTGATGAGACAAATGTATGTTAAAATTATGAGTCAATGTATTACAGCAATGTGCAGACAGAAATTAGGAGGAAATGTATTAGTAAAACTTCCCAATAGACTCCTATTAGACTGTTTAGGAAAACTTAACTTCTTGTTGAAATATTAAGACATCAGAATTTTCTACAACACACTTGGGAAATACTGTGTAAAATCCCTTGATCATGATACATTGCTCATAAAGTTGAAAAAGTTTCACCTTGTTCATGAGATACACGATGGACTGAGTGAGTCCGCAGTGTTTCTCAGCCAGAAAACGATATCTTCTCTCCTGTTCTTTCAGGGCCTCCCTCTGGCTTTCCCTCAGGAACTGCACATATCCATTAGCATCCTACACACACCCACATTGCATTGGTATTATTATCATCTTTCTTCTCACACTTATATACCAACACCAGTCTTATCACATCTCCTCTGCTTGTACCTGACTGCCTCACAAACCAACATACAGCCTCACCTGTGAACCCCCTCTCCTGAGCTGTCTCTCCAGAGCCATTGCCTGGTTCCTCACCTCCATCTCATAGCACCTCTTACTGTCCTGTGGAAACGACATTGGCATCATTAGTAAGTTACACTTATTGTTCAAGTGTTTTTTTTAATAGACTTTAATGCCGTTAAGAACTGTTACTGACAAAGATGTAGTTTTTATCCAGCCTGCTGTTGTTTTCCATTTCCTGAAGGACTTCGTTATGGAACCAGCGAAACTAAAATACAAAGTGACACACTATCACACTGATGAGAAAATATATTGTGAATTACAGTGTAAATTACAATTAAGAAAGTATATTTGAAAAGTAAATATTAAATGACTGAACTTATAAATGATGGTTGTTACTATTTACACATGGGTATGGTTTAGTCCTATATTCTGACTTCATTTGCACAAATCAAACAAAATATGAAATGTAAATCAAATATACAAATCAATCACGATAAAAACAAGAACAACAACTGTATACATGGGCTTAATTTACAGGCAAGTGGGGGTTGTAACCCCCGCTACAATAATCAAAACAGGACACCACTCCCCAAATTTTATATCATAGTTCATCTATGTTCTGTAACGCTTATCCTGTGTACCAGGCCATGGGGGCTTGATACACCCAGCACACACAGACATCCAGACACCCAGCTCACCCAGCATGTGCACTCTGCGCGCACACACACACACACACACACACACACACACAGACACACACACACACACACACACACACACACACACACACACACACACACACACACACACACACACACACCCAAGACCAAGATCAAACCCTCTAATACTTTGTTAACTACTACACCACCATGCCACCTCATATCATAATGAAGAATTAATGTTACTAACTGTTATAAAAATTATAAAGTGGTTGGCTTTCTCGATTCATTGTGATCGGCAAGCAATTTTGATTTAGTGAATGATTTAAATGAATAATTTCATGCTATTTAACTGCACTTTTTGGGATATCTAGAGGATATTGTTTTGGTATGATTTTTCCTCTTAAAATTAATGTGAAACAGCCTATTTCTTACTCTTTTTTTTTTTTTTTTGCTTCAGTGACAGGAGTGGAATCCGATATCTTTGGAACTCTTGATGGATTGAATTATGGATGCTGATTTTTGTCCCTTTTCCCCTACTGTAGACTTTAGGGATAAACTTAATGAAGTGGCCAGTGAGTGTATATAAGCCTAAGGTTTAAATTCAGTTACAGTTCAGTAACTGTAAAAGAAAGAAACTTACCACACCTGACAGTTCACTGGTAAGTCTTCTCTGACTCTCAGAAATCTGTATTAGTATGTCACCTATCAATGCAAACATTGTACATTCATACACAAATGAATAATATTATCGTATTAGGAATTAATATTATTGTGTGTGTGTGTGTGTGTGTGTGTGTGTGTGTGTGTGTGTGTGTGTGTGTGTGTGTGTGTGTGTGTGTGTGTGTGCGTGCATGCGTGCGTGTGTGTGTGTGTGCGTGCATTTGTCTCTGTTGTGTTGAGACTTATAAAGGTCACAGCTGTTAGTTAGGTATTATTTATAATTTATGATTGTAGAATCACCTCCATTATCTGATAGCACAACACTGTAATGTGCACACATACACTTGTGTCTTGTTGATCTCTCTTTCTATCTACCTATCTCCATCTATCTCTAACTCTCTATTTGTGTGTTTCCTCAGAAAGATTTAGAAAATGGTGCCAAGTAAATAATAAAATGTGCTCTCTATTAGTAGCTGTGAAAGCCACAAAGCTAATAGCAGCAATAAAAACTCAGAGCTCAGTAGAGTGCTATTTAAAAGCTCAGTGGACTGTTGGGTTTTGACAACCACTACCTCAAACAAGCACCAGTCCCCACCCAGTCCACTAGGTCAGTCAATTAGACTTTAGGGAGATTACAATGTGGCAGCTGTACAATGTGGACAGTTCACTTCATTGTGTACAATACCTTAGTGTGTACAGCATTGCTTAGCAACATGGAAAGAAAACAATATTGATATCTTACCGAGTAAATTGGATGACATGGTCTGCAGGGCCTGTTCGCCCATCTTACCAAGAGCACTAAAGTAGGTTTCGCTGGTTTCCGCTAGAGCTTCAAACATACAAAGTGCACTATTAGTATACATGCTCATATATGACCTATAAGGATAAAGATTGTTTTCCTTAGGCACAAAATGTTGTCTATAACCATTTTTTTTTCTTTCCCAAAAAGTAATATATTATACTTTCACAAGCTTTAAGCATACATGTTTTTATGCCACAACGAACAGCCACATTTCAGCAAACTGCTATACATCCAAATAAACAAAAAAAACACAAAGAAAAAAAAGAAAGAAGGAAAACAGACAAGTAAATGATCACTTTTTTCTATTATCTGTCATCAAGCAAAATTACCACACAAAGTTATCATTGCTGTTAATTAAATAAAAAGCTCATTGTTCTTTTGTAGAATGTTGAAGTCAGGAAAAAAGGTGTTTACTCTCTCTTATTGCAGTTTCGCCAACACTCATGGACTGCTAGAATTAAGTTCTACCATCAACTACCGAAATGGTAGAGGTGCTGATGACTCATTGTAATCTAGAATCTTTTTGCACTGTTTTAATGTTTTTCAGGAATTTTTGTTAGCAAAAAGGTTTTGTGTGCAACAACACGTAACCTTTTTTCAACCTTTTTCTAGATCTGTCAGTATTACTCACTAAAACACAACAGAAAAATGAGTTTGATAAATATATTTTAAACCAGTATATTGGTTATAATATATAATATATATAAACTAGTATATTATTAATCCTAAATTGCATATTCACATTATCACAAACACACCTAAAGGTGGATTTATCAGTTTTGCCAAACTGTAATAGTTGGATTTATAGCATTTTGAAAAATAAAACAACAATCAAACTGAAATGCCTACAACAATTTTGCCATAATATTTTGCCATTAAAAAGAAAATAATAAAGATTCGATTATTTGCCCCATGTACCTTACGGCACAGTAAAATAATGTTAGGTTAAGAGCTTTGCTCAAAGATCAACAGTTTCAACAGTGGGGACCAACCTTTCAATCAGTAACCCAGAGCCTGAACCTTTCGAGTCAGCACTGGCCCTCAATCACAGGTAATTGATGCATTATATATTTGAGAATATTTTCAAAGCATATTGGTATAGTTTTGATAGTTTTAAACCACGTCATCTTTGTTATTTGCATGATTCTATTAACAAAGCAGAGTGTTATTCAGTTAGAGTCACTGTGAAAGAAAGTTGACAGCGGGCAACCAGATTTGTACCAAGGGTCTCTTGAGCTGCAGGCAAATGCTGTAAATGCTGTACCACTTAGTTATAACCCCAGAACAATAATTTCACATAATTGATGCAATGATTAATTAAGGCAGAGCATATTGATACATTTGGTTGAACATTTTGATCAATTGTTTTTTAGACAGTAACTTATTATCCCAATATCTATTTGTGATTTTACCACCGTTGTGACTCAAAGAAAACATGCACAAAAATTTCTCTATCAGTTAGCAAAAAAAATCTTAAAACTGACAAAATGGTTAACTTACAAAATGAAATCATAAGAAAGTGTAGTGTATGCAATCTGGACATTGCTTATTTTATTTGAAATAACAGAGGTATTGTAATGAAGACACATCTTTCAACTTATACGTTTTTTTTTTAATGTACTTTGATGTAATTTTTGCTGATAACACAGTACAATCATTCAGTCAGGTTAGTTGCTTGTTTCCAAACTATTGTTAACAACAATACAAAGCAACAAATTTACATTTAAATGGTGATAATATTAATATATAATCAACAGTTATACATTTGTTGTTTCATATTCTTCACAATCAAAACAATTGTTTTAATTCTTTTAAACATCAAGTTTTTAAAATATGAAAATATGTGCATATGTATATATACGAATATTTCTTTTTTTCCTTTCTTTCCCTAGCTTTTTATTTAATTTAATTTTATCAGAGCAGTTTTTGGGGGTTGGACTTGCTTCAATTTTTTATTTTTTTCAATTAGCAATTGCAACCACATTTATTACAATGTTGTTCAAACGTTGGCTTCAATTTTATTAATAGTATTAAATTAATAATACAATTAATAATAAAATAAAGTCAGATTTTAACACTGTGTTACTTTGTTCATGTTACTTTGTTCATGTTAATTTAACCATTATGTAATTTGTTATGTTGCTGTTTCTCATTACAATTTTTTGTACAAAGTCTTTTCATCTTTGCTCCATGTACAGTACTGGGCAAAAAGTCTTTAGACCCTCATTTCTTTATATTAACAATTATGAAGATTAAATAAGAAATGGAAACAAATGTTCAAAGTAGGTTTCAAATAGGATTCAAAGTGACTAAAGATACAACAAACAAATTGGTTGTTTATGTAATAACCTCATTTCCCTCCAATCTTTTCTGTTCCAACCACTCAGCATTTAGCATCACCAGTACACTAATCACCGGCCTGATCATCTGATAGCCTTAAGTAGTTTTTATTTTTATTTTTTAGATTAAATATTTCATAGGCCACTGTCTGGCTTAACGAACAAAATGACTAAAAATAAGAGCCAAAAACTGGCAAAAAAAAATATGAGACAAAAAAGTCCTTCAGGAAGCCTGAAGAATTATTCCTTAAGACTACATTAAACAATATTGGAAATAAAATATAAGGAAATGAGGGATGATTCAAGACTTGTGCACAGTACAGTACATCAAAGCAACTTTATTACTTGTTGTGAGTCATATTAGTGAACTGTTAACACGTGTTACTGTGGCTACTTTTGAACTGTTAAGCCAAAGTTCAGCTTCTTTCCTTTCTTTCCCGCTCACACACCTTCCACTTCACTCAATACTCCCAGCTTTCACACAGCACTCAGTCAAACCAAGTTCATTACCTTGGAAAGCCTGAATGTAGTTATTGCCAAGTGTGACTAGCCTCTGCAGACTGGGATTGAACTGGTCCATTAGAGTCTAAGAGACAGAGAGAATGAGAGAGAGAGAGAGAGAGAGAGAGAGAGAGAGAGACAGAGAGACAGAGAGACAGAGAGAGAGAGACTTAGATTGACAGTTCCATTTTCTCTACTGTATATGTGAGATTTCAGTTGCACCGATTAATGTACAGTTCAACAAAAGGGTAGCCAACACACTTCAACCAGACCTGCACTGTACACATTCTATAGGCATAAAACATTTAAAATATAATTTCAAAATCTTATATTTAAAATATAGACAATTTTACACTGGACAAAAAAAAGCCTCAAACGATCCTTCTGGTATAGTCACTAAATTATAGTCACTAAATCACAAAATTAGTGTTGGTAGCATTTTTGTCAGTAGTAAAAATAAATAAATAAATAAATAAATAAATAAATAATAATAATAATAATAATAATAATAATAATAATAATAATGAAACCTTATTATTACACACCTGTTCAGTAGAGGCCTATACTAAATTAGACATTTCCTTGTAGCTGTGGTTGAATATATCTTATAATGCTAAATGCATATATACTAGAAACATTTACAAACTTGAATGATGAAATTAGTGTGTATGTATGTTTAAAGCTCAACTCTAAAAGTAATAACAGTTTAATGACATATTTCTTTAATGTGCACAATATTCTACACATACATTTAATGTGGAAAAAGCTAAGGGTTCCACACCAGAAACAAGGAAAAGTACACTTTTGTACCCTTTATTTCTAAGAGTGCACTCTTCCTGGTAGTGTTTTCATTCAGTGAAAATTTATTCCTCAGATTGTACAAAAATAACTGAACACATTACATATTAACACCAAAGTAGCACTTTGTACTGCAAAGCATGGACACGGACTGTTCGTCATGAGGTTTTCAGACTCACCGTGTATATTCCCAGGGTGGAGCGATGGAGCTGGTCACTGTTGAGCCCTGACATTTTGAAGCTTAGAAATTGTAAATATCAAACGGTTAAATAACGTAATTAAACAAATACTGTAAATAACCACTCGGACAAAGAGATGTTCACCGTCGTAATGCTGTCTGTGAACTGCTGCCCTCCGTTTCTGTGTGTGTGTGGGGGGGGGGGGGGGGGGGGGGAGACCGAGCAGGTGGACAGTTATTGACACTGAGCTGTGAATTATTGAACAGAGGAGGACAGACAAAGTATGGGCGTGGACTTAACCACCTGGAACAGACAGATCATCCAGTTCATGCTGTGTGTGTGTGTGTATGTGTGTGTGTGTGTGTGTGTGTGTGTGTGTGTGTGTGTGTGTGTGTGTGTGTGTGTGTGTGTGTAGAAACCAAATGCAATTACAGTTTGTAATATATGTAGACATAATTGTCTTATGTCATCCATGTCAGTTCCACATAATATAACTCTAGTCCATGTGTAAATGTCTCAATATTTCTCCTTTTCCTCTAGACTCCCTCATCATCTCATTCAAGTGTTTTCTATGTTTTTAAAGTAACATTGTTACTACATGTTAAACCTGATCAACTTAAACTTAAGAATAGTAAAATTAACCCTGACGGTCTCTAATTACAGATTACTAACGAGTGTGGTGTATGGTTTGTATGAGAGCCACCATTAAGAACATGCTATCATGTAATGTCATTCTTTTTCCACGTTTTGATTTTATTTTTTTATTTACTCATTTCTTTTCATACTACTATAATTGCTAAAAAAGAAGAAGAGAAATATAGAATCTAAACATACTGTACATTAGGTTGATTTCCATGTATGCATATGTTAAAATAATATACTTTATATTAACTCTTCAGACTAAGAGAAACTGGTTATCCTTACTTGGTGTATTTATTGTATAATGTAAAAAACACAATTGCATATTATTACAGATATTATGGTAAAGAAGGAATATTCATTAGAAATTGTTGTGCAATTCAAATCAATACTATACAACATAATATATATCCATACACTAAAAAGTAGATTATACTTCATTTGCATTACATAGAACCATGTCTCTTAAAGTGAGGTCTGTGAAGCATAGCCAAGGGTCTACAAAAAAAATAAACTTATCACACAGATTAATAAAAATAATATGGCTGAACACATGTGACATTTTATAAGGGGTGTGGTCAACCTCAAACAGGAAGTTGAGGCTAAAAAATCTTGAAATAAAAGAAATGCTCTTGTCACAACATGGTGGATGGAGATGAGAAGTAAATCAAGTTTCTTTGCTTTTTCCAGTTGTTTTTGAAAAAAATTCTTCTTGTCCATCAAATATGGAAACTTTATGGATTTTAGTTTTCATCTTTTTCCTTAGGTGCAGCAATTTCCTCAATTTCTTCACCTGGTTATTTCAACTGTTTGTTTTCTTGCTTTTTTGTATGATTATAAGACTTATCGTGGTGTATATATATTTCCTAAATGTATGATATTCATCAATCCATACTGCTTAGCCTGAAGCCTATCCCAGGGAACATAGGGCACTTGGGGGTACACCCTGGATGCGGTGCCATCCCATGTCAGGGAACAAGCACTGTGGCAATATGGAAACACCACTCAATTTCTTGTGCGTGTTTTTGGAATGAGCAAGAAAACCAGTGTACCTGCAGGAAACATAGCAAGCATGGTACATGGATGTACTACATGTACACAATATGCATATACAGTACGTAGGTGAAGTCAAATCCATATGATATGTATACATTATAAGTCTGCGGAAGGCCTAGGTTCAATTCCTATTGCCCAAAGAGAGAGAGAGAGAGAGAGAGAGAGAGAGAGAGAGAGAGAGAGAGAGAGAATGGAATGGTAAACCAGGCAGGGTTCTTTAGAATATATAAAAAAAAACATTTTTGTTTCATAGCCTTGGACATTTTCTAAAATTTAGCACTTTTTATAATAAGTTTTTTTTCTTTTAAAGGATAAAAATGCATAGACAATGTGCAAATTCAAAAACTGTCCGTATTCCCCTCTGACGCATGCGCACAGCCCAGTCACCGCACTTTATTATATTATATGCACCCGTTGTATAATTCCTATTATCCGTTATCCCCCAAATGAGGATGGGTTCCCTGTTGAGTCTGGTTCCTCTCAAGGTTTCTTCCTATTGCCATCTCAGGGAGCTTTTCCCTGCCACCGTCGCCCTCGGCTTGCTCATCAGGAACAATCTCACAATCTCATTATTATCTAAACACATTCTTTCTCACTCATACACACTTCCACAAATGTTCTTTTCATTTTGTGAAGCTGCTTTGAGACAATGACCAGTGTTAAAAGTTGACTCGAATTGTATTGAATTTAGCATAACTAACGACGATTGGTTGAGCGCGGATGTGATTGACAGTTTCCCCGCCTTACGCCCCGCCTACCCCTGTCTCCTAGCTGCAGCATTCCCCTACTCGGAGTCACGTGACCGCGTGGGCCCACAGTCACTGGTCGGGCTGTGCGCGGCTGGTTGCTTGTGTTTTCCCCGATCCGCGCGGGGCTCCTTTCCGTCTCCTCACCGGGCGAAGCGTCGTCTCCTGTCCACAGCTATGGAGCTTTCAGCGGCGGGGGACCGCGTGTTTGCCGCCGAGGCCATACTGAAGCGGCGCGTCCGCAAGGTTGGTGTATTTTCAGTTGCGATGCGTTTTTGCGGCCTTCGATTAAACTTTGCTCTCTCTCTCTCATATACACACACACACACACACTGAGTGAATTCATTTCAGTGACAATGCCCTGCTTTAGGTGCGGTTCATGAAGGGCTCGGGTTATTGTCTGGGTGGGGTGCCGGGTCCAGACGCAGCGCTGTGGATGCGGTTAGCCTTGCTCGCGGTGTGTTTTTCGGACAATGTGCTGTGATGCAGAAAGCGTTAGCAGGCAGGCTAGTTGTGTGCCTACCCTGTGTGTGTGTGTGTGTGTGTGTGAGAGAGAGAGAGAGAGACTAGCGCTAGCCCGGGAGACGGACACAGCTGTTTTGTGTCTGCCCGCCTTGCTAATTTTGACAAAGAGCAGTCTGCCTGTGCTCGAGAAATTGCCAAGGCTTATTTTGAGCAAACAATAACCTTGATTCAGATAACGTGTATATCAGGCTGTAACCACAGCTCGTCTCTTGAGCCCTTTGTTGGACAAGCCTTGCAAAAAATGATGACTGGCTTTAAACCCTTCCTGTGTAATGTACAGCTGTCGACATTTTGCTCTGCTTTCAAAGTGTTGTGTGTATTTTGTTGCTGTTGTTTTTGCTTCTTGATTGTCTGACTGTCCCATTTCCCCATGTGCTTTTGTTTTCATTCCAGGGTCGTATGGAATATTTGGTGAAATGGAAAGGCTGGGCTATAAAGTAAGTCATCTGAAATGCGAATAGTTATTATCCAGTTGGTAATAAACATACCTTTTATAAAATATCTATGTTTGTATTGCGCGTGTGCAGGTACAGCACCTGGGAGCCAGAGGAGAACATCCTCGATGACCGACTCGTAGCTGCTTTCGAGCAAAAGTGAGTTTGATTCTCAGTCTTCTCGGGTACCACATACTCTAAAGCTTGTGTGTTTCCTCAAAATCTAACATGCAAAGAAACATTGGTCGTGACAGTGTTAACCTCTCGACTTCTGCCTGTCCGGGTTGCACTCGTCTGATTCAGATTGTTGTGTTTGTCGTCAATATGTGCTGTGCATGTTACACTGACGGACACAAAACAGACGTTTCATGTAAACAACGAGCACATCTGTATCATCGCAGCCGTAATGGTTTGTATAATTTAGTGACAGAAGTTTCCAGAGAGTGAGATTGTTTCGTGTGAGAATGTCAATATCAGTCTTTGGCTGATGCTCAGAAAAGTTATGTCAATTTTAAATATTGAAAATAAATAGGAGAATTAAAAGAGAGAGAGCGAGAGAGAGATCAGTGCATTTTCCTAAAAGTATACATTTATTAAAAGTAAAAAAAACTAAAACAAATTTAAGACAAATATATTCTTGCATTTATCTTTTTTTGTGGCTATTTATAGGAGTTCATTTTTATTCTATGGCTAGGCCACTTGAAAAAAATATCATATAAATACAAACTGGATTGCAATATATGCAAGTTCATTAATAACCTCCTGGAGTTACTACTTATGTTTTAGAGGCTTTATAGAAAGTGGTACAGATTTTGTTGCTTTGTTTTTTTATTTATTTTAATCTTCTGTCTGGTTCTGAAGAAAACCTTACTTGTCCCACCCTCTTATGCTCTCCTGTCCATGATAAACAAATTCCTTTTTGAAACACTAGTGAAATATTACTGATGATGAAGAAGCGAAAGTAGGTAAATGCGCCATGCAAGGACCTTACAGCTCTACCTTGGTGTGTCATGGTTATAACATGACCTTAGCCAGTATTTACATTCGTTGTGTGTCGTCGATCAAATCCTTCAAATACCAATCTGGAACTAATTATATTGGTTGTGGTGCCAAGTGCACATCTGCAGTAATGAGAAACAAACTATATGCAGTTAAGGACAAAAGTTTACATACGCATGCGTTAAAGGGCAGTCTCTTTTTTTTTTTCACAGCTCCAAAAATTTTAATTCAAGCAATTGGTTAAAGACAGCTTTATTTCAGTGGGTCAAAAATGCACATACACCAAGTCTCATTAAAAAGTATAGATTCCAGAAATAAACGTAATAAGTTATAAAAGCTTTTGATTGCAACTTTAGCTATATTAAAAATAAAAAAGCTTTAGAGACCGTGGCTTTTTCCCCTGATACAATTTGCGGGAGGGAAAATCCAAACAATGTAACCTAAACCTCAGAAAAAGAAAAAAAAAGGTGGAACCTCGTAAAACTGTAACGTCCAAATAACTTAACTTTTTTAACAATTATATTTAAATACAAAACCCTAGAAACAAACATCCAAGAGTTAATAACCTTTTGCTTAAAAGGTTCAAATGAGCCACAAGATACTGGAGAAACTGGTGAGGGAGTTGGTGCTTTTGTTAGTCCTAAATCTCTCATCAGATTACACTGTGTAGCTTAAATGATTGGCCTTAATGTGTCCTCAATGTATAGAAGATAAATGGTGAGGCTTTTAATTCCTAGAACAGCATTTGAGCTGTTCAACAAAAGGGTGGAAGAATCATACCATGAGGGTGTTGCTTGAAAAAGGCATTGATGCATGTCGGAAAATAGATGCCATCATGAGAGAAGAATTATCTAGATCTATTGAAGCGAGACTTCATGACATCAGACAGAAAGTTGCAACTTGGCTGTACCAGGATATTCCAGCAACATAAAGATCTAAACCTTTAAAGTTACAAAATAGCTTAAAGGTCACATTTAAGAGTGAAAGTATTGGCATGTCCTGTAGAAAATTTGTGGACATGACTGAAAAATAATTTTTCAGCATGGGAGATGAGTGACACTTGTTTTGTCAGGAGGAACGGGCAAAATGTCCAGCAAAGTATTGCGAGATGCTTATGGAAAACTACCACAGGCATATGATTCAAGTTGAGCAAATAAAAGGCAATGCTTTCAAAGTGTATGGAAACATTTGATCTTCTAAAAACCTAATGTAGTAAATTAAGAATAGAAGTAAAGCCTAATTGAACTAAAGTAGATCACTGCTACATGAGCATGTGTGGAGTTGTAAAAAAAAAAAAAATTAAATGTATAGAAACCTTTGATCTCAACTATATGGTGCAAGCAACACGCATTCTATACCAATCTGTCATAGCCTAGCGACATTTGTGGTGTGAGAAAATGCAGAATCATTATGTAGAGGAAAGTGTCAGCGCTCACTGTGATCTTTGATGTCGATGAGTGTGCTCTGTGCCGTTATGGCTGTTTGATGTGTGGATGTTTTGGTGTGTGCTATATGAGTCAAAGGATGACATTATGAACAATTCTTGCAGGAAGTATTCAAGCAGGCTACTTTACCATTCTAAGCAGTCTTAACAGCTATGGTCCCAAAATCTGTGGGCCAGTATTGGTAGACCTGAGATTGTGAGCTTGTGTGCAGGATTAGGGAAAGAAACAGAGATGGCACAAGGCTGTGTAAGATGCCAACAAAAAGGGGATTACAGTAATCCTAAGGGTACGGTTATGAAAACCTGAATCAAATGGGTTCAAATAAATTTTCAGCCAAACAAGCAAGAAGCAGAATTTCTGTTTTATCAGGATTTTATTTAAGTGAGCTGGTATCCATTATTGATTTTAGACAGCTGGTTAATGAGCTAGGCAGATTGCTGTGATGGACCTTGATGGACCTTGTCTGGGAGCTAAACCATGTTGCTGAGTTATCATGCAAAGGGAAAATGTATAAGGTGAAACACAGAGGTCTAAGGCCTGATTCTTGTGGGACACCTTTGTGTAAAAAAAAAAAAAAAGCTTGCTGATGGTTATGAATTGGAATTAATCCAAAAGATAAATTGTTAACAAAACAGGAGACATACTTGGACTCTGGACAGCAGATTCAAACAGATGTCATTAACGACTACAGTAGTTCTGACCGAATTAGAATGTTAATTGCTCCAGTATCATCCAAAAGAAGTAAACCATTTTGGCGTTTTGTTATGGCTTGAAACATGATTTATAGTAAAATAATCTTGTAATGAAGAGCCAACTTCTTTGTTAATGGTTTGGACAGACCACAAACAAGATTACAAACAAGTTAATTATTAATAAAGTTGTTAAGTATTACATATTAAGTATGAGTTTCATGTTTCAAGCTACAGTCATATTCTATAAGCTAATAACCTCATGTCCTTTTTGTTTATGCTACCGCCAATTTCATTGTATCTAAATTGAGGTAAAGAAGAAAAAATGCATACTAAAATGTATGACTGCCCAATGCACCTGATGACTGTTTTTATCTGAGATTTATGAAAAGTTTTCATACTTATCTTATTTGTCTCTCCAGAGAAAGAGAACAAGAACTATATGGACCAAAAAAGAGAGGACCCAAGCCTAAAACACTCCTTTTAAAGGTAAATGTACCTTTTTATATGTGTACCTTGCATGTTCAGTTTACCCTTTGTGAAAATATACCCCATTAATTTTCTTTATTCTACTCCTTAGTCACGAGCACAGGCTGAGAGCTCACCTAGAGTTCTTGAGTTCAAACCTAGTCGGCCTCAGCCATCTTCCAAACCACCTCCTCCACCTACACCCGCATCCGCACCCTCATACCATCCCAGTGGCTCTTCAAATGCTAAGCTGCAGTCTGGAGCTGCCCAACCCAAACTGAAGAAAGACATCCACCGGTGTCATCGGATGGCACGACGTCCTTTACCTCGCCCCGACCCTTTAGCTCCGCCAGTCGGTTCTTCTGGTCCTTTCTCTTCCCGTCCGACAGTCAGCCCCTTCTGTGAGACCGTCCGCATTCTTAACCGAAAGGTCAAACCTCGTGAAGTCAGAAAGGGACGGGTGATCTTGAATCTAAAAGTGATGGACAAGACTGGACCAGCCAACAATAAAAGGACTCAAAATTCTAGCCATCAGTCTCATGTTGGGCGCCAGAAAATTCCCTCCCGGAACAGAGTGATTGGGAAGAGCAGGAGGTTTGGGGAAGTATCTTTTAGATGCCTGCAGCAACCCATGAGCAGTGCTGGATTTTCAGTTTTTAGAAAGCCAATTGAGGCTTATTCAATGGACTCTTCTGAGGAAAAGCCAAAGGCTGAACAAAGTAGTCACAAACCAGGTACAAATCCATTGGCATCTTCTTCTCAAAGTTCAAAATTCAAGAATTCACCTGTGTCTGAAGCGCTTGCTGAGCCACCTCGATCTGCTTCAAGCTCAGAAGCCTCGGACAGTGAACCTCACCCCCCACCTCCAACACAGTTCCACTCCAATCAGTTACCACAATCGGGTGAAGCCAATTCTCAAATTTCCCATGCTGCCAAATCCGCTCCTCAACTAACAGACTTGAAAGCCAAATTGACTCAGTCAGCCATGCCTTCCTCCCCCATGTTCTCTTCCTCATCATCTTCCTCATCATTATCGTCCTCCTCTGAAGACAACGAGCGCATCCTGGATCTCTCTGTGCCTCATGGAACCGACATGCGGGCCAGACAGCGCCAGCACTTTCGTGGCCGCCGGCAGCCCAAAGTTCCCGATATTCCGATATCTGAAGAGGCCTCAGAGGAAGAGCAGGATCTGGATTGGCATCCGGAGATGGCTGCACAGTGTGCCAACGTTGTCATTACAGACGTTACAACCAACCTCCTTACTGTCACTATTAAAGAGTTTTGCCATCCACCTGGACTACCGGCAGTGCCCTCATCTCCCTGCTGTGCCAATCATTTGTCATCTTCAAAAAAGACAAACCCTTAGCCACAAAAACCAAAAAAAACACACACAAAAAAAAAAGAATGCTCTCTGAACTCAGATGCCACACATACTGCCTTTTACAGTGAAGATGTTTGAAATTGAATTTTGCATATGCAAATCAGAAGTGTCCCAACCACACTGTTTTCTCCTTGATAGACTGAGTTGCCTGGCCTGGATTTGCATATTGGAACCCGATTGGCTCTTATATTTTATGATGTAATAATGCTTCCCTTTCCAGAATGCTGTGGTGATAATTTTGCACTTTGACCGGTCAGTGCACTTAAATTAATGCCCCCAAAAGGATCTGATCACAAAAAAGCATGTTTAAAACTTGATAGTGAGTTGAAAAGGGTACTTTTTTTTTAGAGTGTTGTCCCATAATACTGGGTTGTAGAGATGAGGGGGAGGGGAAGAATGATTATACTAAACACAGCTGCTGAATATAAGTTACATTTTGAAGCTGAATAGAGGGCATTAACCTGCCCTCTACCAGGTGAAGATTAATGTCGATCCCTTATTGAACATCTGTGACATCTTTAGCCTGAGGCAGACAAATGCATTTCACAGGATGCACTTGGTGTGATCTTTCTTCATTTGTTTCCCCTGACCTTTATCATCACATTGTGTGCTGATCCGTGTAAAGACATACATTCGGTTATTTAAATCTTTTTAGCCAACTGAAGAGTCTGGTGTAATGATTAACTGCATGAAAGCACCTAACAATTTTATGACTGTGTAATAATAATGGGCTTATCTCAGTCGTTTATTATATTTATTTTTTTTTTCACCACAACCTGCGGTTAATAGTTCAATGTTCAGAGGTCTACTGCAAGGATCCATATTTACAGACTTTCTATTCTTTTCTTTTTTCTATCCTGTTTTCAGAAGAACATTTATCAGGACTGAGCTCTGTGAAGAAAGGCTACATATTGTAGTAAACTTGATCTGTCTAGAAGATCAGGTTGTAATTTAAACATTTTTTTTAATTTAGGTTAGTACTTGTGCCATGTTGTATCCTTTTTAAAAAGTTTAAGATTACAAGAAGAAGGCGGTTATCTGATTGCATTCTTTATTGCTTTCTTCTTCACGTTCCTGGTAAAGCAGAGGCTTTACAATTTACACTTGGATATCATTATATTACCACAGCATGCTCTCAGGATATGGTTCCCTTCTACCTTGAGCCATCAAGTCACATTACCAGCACTGGTATCACCCATTTTTTTCTTTTTCATTTGGGAAAGTCTTTGAGGATAATCCAGTAAGGTTTACTGGATGTTGATGGTAGACTAGACATGCGGCACTGGCCGCCATGTGGCAGTTATAAAGGAAATGCCTTGTTTGATCTCTTTCCCCATGCTGAAATAATTTTCTTAGCCTCCAGTCAGGTTGTAATTAAAGGCGAGCTTTAAAGACTGCAAGTTCTTAAACACAAAGCAGAGACTTGTAGCAGCATGGAGAGTACAGTAGCAGCATACAATTAAATATTAAAGTGACTTTGTGCCATCGCGACCAAAAACGGCCGAGGACAAACTTATGTAACGTGATTAATTCTTTATTAAAATCGCAGAAAGTCACTGCTTCTCTAAAATGAAATTTCTGAATCCTGGTTCATGCTGATTGACGAGCCAAATATTGTCATTTCTTTTATTTATCACTGGTCTGTCATTAGAAGATTGTCAGAACATGGACAACACACTTTATTGCGCAGTCTGTTATAGAATTCAGCCAAGAATTTACTTAGATCGGTGCGTTCTTATTACACAAGTAATAATCTTGCAATAATGCTGAAATGGTGCTGAAAACCACCATACATGAGTACTTTTGTCCTGTTTACAAAGATATTGACAAAACCTTTGTAAATTAACAGAAAGCAAGCTCGTTTACAAGGTGATTAATTCACTGCTGTAGGATCAGGTGATAAACTGGCGCTGGTTTCAGCTTCCCCTGCCAGCCCCCCATCAGCGCCCGAGTACCCGCCTCAGTAATTACGCCCAACATCCCGGACAGAAACAAGTGCTTGTTGTCCAAACCCCGGCTTTTAGATCTCTGCGCCAGATTAACCACAAATCTTCATGAAAACTTTTCCGTGACAGCATCCGTCCCTCACATCTTTATTATATTTAATTGACAACTCCGACTTCCTTATTGAATCATTTCATTCTGTCCCTGATGGTTTATAATTGTCCAGTACACTTAAGCATCGCCAAACTGAAGCTCTTGTTTTATTGTGCAATATTATTCATATTGCTTTGCCATGACCTCAAAAGTCTGTGCAAACCAGCCATAAAATGATTTCCAGTAACGTGGGCAGAAGTTGATGTGAAGCTTGAAATGATTACATTATAATTCCATTTCAATTTCATGTATTACACATTTACTTTTATTTATTTGATAGTAGTACTTATTTGATGTAAGTAGTTACCTATTGGTGATAGAAGCACTGCAATAAAAAAAAAAAAAAAAAAAGTTTTTTTCTTTATTTTATTGTAATTGTTTCTCATGATACCAGAGGGTTTTATACAGGTTTTTAACCTTGACTTATTATACATCTTGGCATTTTTCCTGCTCTAACACACCTGATTCAGCTATTAAACAGTGTCTTAGAGCAGGGGAAACACTAAACTGTGCTTCTCCAGGACCTGACTTGGGAACCTGAGCTGTAGGTTCATGAGCATAATGTTTTAATAGGAGTTTAATAGGACACGCTTTCACTGTGCAGATCACAAACTGATGTTATGTAAGGCTGTGTTGGGTTTTCTTTTTTTGTTGTTGTTTTTTTTTTACATGAAGCTCTTCTATAAAGCATGACTATGATTTCTGTTTGAACTACACGTTTTGTGTGACATCTTCGTGTGAGTGAATGAAGGCATGGAGCGAGAGAGAGAGAGAGGTTCGGCCTTATCTATTTATAGTGCTGCAGTATTAACGCTGATGGAAGTGTACACATGGTTTTTAAACCAGTTTCTGTCTGTAGGTCTTGGTGTTCTTTATGCTGATGTAATCATGAAAAGCCTTTAAATATTGAACTATGTATTGAGTTTGAACTAACAAACTCATTATATATATATTTTTAAATCCTAAATGTTTTTTTTTCTATATTAATTTAAGTGAATTTGTTTTTGAGCTGGTAAAAAGTTATTTTGATTGTGCATTCTGTATAGGTTTTTTAAATTGTCTGGCAAAAAAAAGGAACATGAAAAATTTTTGTACTGCTATGAAGTAGGATAGCTTGGGGGGGGTGTTTGAATAAATGCTTGATTGTGGTTTTTTGCAAACGAATGTGTGGTGTGGTTGCTTTAAAAACTTCCCCCATTTTTCACTCAGACAGTGTCGACAATTAACCTGACCGACCTGGAATCAGACAGGTTGTGATTGTGCTAGATTTGAGTATGATTTTTATTTGCTCTACATTCACACTGAAACACACCTAAATCACTCTGGCGTTTTTTTTTTTTTTTATGGTAATATGCGTGCGGCATACAAGAAAGGCGGGGGAGTGATGTGGCATGACGCAGAGCGGAGTAACTGTTAGCGTCGCAAAGTGACTGTTTTCCTATAACGGCACTTCCTGAAGTGATTTATTGCTCTTACACAACATAAACGTGCGTAGAATAACTTTTTATGATGGCTGATGCTTTTTATTCATTTGTAATTAAAGTAAAAAAATAAATAAATAAATAAAAAACAAAATACATAGACAAACACTTCTGTTTAAGAAAAACGGGAAAGTCCTCTGTCTTGCCATGCTTTTAAAGAAAGCTATCAACAATTTTTTTTTATTTAATTTTTTTTATTACAGTGATCTAAACTTTCCAATAATATCTGGTAGTGTTTATACTACAGAGATGCAGGATGTGGCTAAATGCAACAAAAAGATGTAACGTATTTAAGATCTTTACAAAGATACAGAAGTTTCGGTGATATACATCCTCGAGATCAGCATGACGCTGGGTCTGGGTAAACGTTGTTTCCACACTGGTGGAAACTTTCTTTTGCTCAGATGCACAACTGAACAATCGGATTATTAACTATGAAGCTTAGTTTAAGATTCTGAGTTTAAGAATATTAGGGAATATGACTAACCAGCTGAACGGAGTTGTTTATTTTATTATTACTCTGTATTGATATATACTGAGAACCTAGAAGTTCTAATAAATAATAAAAGGGAGCGATAACTACAGAAGGTATCCTCACTGTCCTGTAATTGATCAGGTCAATGTACTATGCGAGGGGCGTTCAGATCAAACTGGGACTTGTGATAAAATTTTCAATGGAATGAAAAAAAAAAAGGGTGTAAGATGAGTACGTGTAAGGTGAAACGTGTAATCCTTGAAAATAATACAATTCGTCATCAACTTTGCGGAAGAGACCGATCTCTGGGTGGGAACTGTACACACAAATCATTCACGAACACCACACTGCAGGAACTCGACTGGGAGTTATTGCCACATCCTGACCTCGCTCCAAGACATTTCCACATGTTTGGGCTGTTAAAGGAGGACATTGTTTCAGACTTGAAGCAGGCAGTCTGGTCATGGCTCTGGCGTACTGAGAAAACCTTGATGGTATCCAATATGGGATTATTTAGAGAAGTAAAGATAGTTTTTATTTTTGTAACGGTGTTCTGTTATTCTGCTCAATCAAAAGTCCTGGTTTGACTTGAACACCCTTTGTATACGTTGTGCAGGGATTATAGTGGGACTATCACCAAAACTAAGGGTCAAAGGGAAACACAGACACGAGGGCTTCCTGTGATGTAAGGCAGCCAATCACTTCAGTGAGCTCATGAGAATGGAGGAAGATAGCATCTAAACATACAGCACCATTCATTCATTCATTGTGTATACCGCTCATGCTGTGCACGGTCATGGGCAGGCCTTGAGCCGATTTCAGGGAAATTTGGGTACATGGCGGAAGGACTGGAGGGAATCCACCAAGCATAGGAAGAGCATGCAAAATAGACCAAATATACCACTCACTCAATCACTCGCTCATCGTCTATACCGCTTTATCCTGTATTCAGGGTGGTGCGAGGCCTGGAGCCTATCCCAGGAGACTTAGGGCACGAGGCGGGGTACACCCTGGACAGCGTGCCAATCCATCGCAGGGCACACACATGTGCACAATCATTCACGCACTAAAGGCAATTTGGGAAGCCAATTAGCCTAATCTGAATGTTTTTGGACTGTGGGAGGAAACCACCCAAGCACGGGGAGAACATGCAAACTCCATGCACATGGAGACGAGAATCGAGTCTGGCCGGGAATCGAACGCTGACCTAACCACTACACCACCCCAAATATATATAATAAAAACATCTTTGTTAAGTCTAGAGTATATATAGTATATATATATTATATATATTAGACAACAAAGATGTTTTTATTCTCGACTTAAACACTAAAACTGTGTCTGACACCCTGACCACTAAAGCTGTTCCAGACTGTGGTGCTTTTTATAAGAGGAAGCTCTGCCCCATGCTGTAGTCACGCTGTAGTCTCAGATCTAGTTGTACCGAACTCTTGTTTCTAAACCTGTGTCTTTATCTTTGTTGTTTAGCTGGACACTAGATGGCACTAACCACCAGCATACAAAGAGAAAACAAGCTCCTAGGCCTGGGGCGTCTGCTCATTTCCTCCAACCAGTTGGAAGATAATGTTCCGCAGATGCTGCGTTACAGAAAAATAGGCTAGTTTCTGTATACACGACCGTCATAAGTCACTCAAGTATTCCCAAAGAATTCAGAAGAACGTCACAAATGACATTTACATATATGGGGAATGGTGCGGCATGATGAAATGATGGCCTTTAGGAAGCTATTAAAGCCAGCGTAATTAAAGCTTGGAAGTGCACTGGGATTGCTGAAAATAGACTTTCTGCTATGTGAGCTCTAGTTTCTCTTAAAAGAGGTTGCCTGTGAAATGATGAATAAGAGCCTTAGCTCTGACTGAAAAAGAAAGTGAGCAATTGAAGGTGTGCTGCAGAGAACCGATGGCCGAGTTTGGTTTATAAATCTCTTTTAATAATTGTACTTTCCGATATTTTCCTCAGGATTGTGTCAGGATAGAGCATTCAAATCAGGAGCTCTAAAGAGAGTGGCGCCTCAGTTTTGGAAAGAATATGGCCTTATTTGTAAATGTGTGATTTAACATTTAATAAAATCATGGAATTTTTCAATTAACTTTAAAACTATGTTTGACACTTATGATGGCACATAGTTAGTAACCTAGTTACCCAGTGTAAGCAGGGCCGCTATTTGCTCCCTATTGCTCTCATAACATTCCACAAGATACCGTCCTTAAAGATTCTGGTCCATGTGGACATGATGTACCATCACTTTTTTAACCACATCCGCATGGTGTTCTACCAAATTCAGATTTAGCAACTGGTCACTGAACCAAAAAAATAAAATAAAAATATCATTGTCACGAAGAGTCAGTGTCATATTCATGAAACCAGTTTGAGGTGACTTTGTGACAGTGTGCATAATCATGTTGGAAGTAGTCATTAGAAGATGGGTAAGATGTGGTACATGTATAGCAACAGTACTGAAATAGATTGTGGCAGTGAATATATGATTGATTGATATAAACCAGCTCAGAATTTGCCAAAGAAAGCATTTCCTACACCGTTACACCACCTCCTACAGCCTAGACTGTCGACACAAGGCGGGTCCATGGATTCATGCGATTGGCAAATTCTGACCCTACCATCTGTCTGCCTCAGCAGAAACCAGGATTTCTTGGACCGGGCTACAATTTTTTTCAGTCTTCAACCGTCCAGTTTTGATGAGCCTGTGCCCAATGCAGCCTCAGCTTTGTTCTTGGCTTACATACTGTAAGTGAAACCCGACATGGGCTTCTGCTGTTTAACCCACCTGCCTTAAGTTTCGACAGGTTGTCCATTCTTTGTTGACCTCTATCATTAACAAGGCATTGCTGTTCTGTTCTGCAGAACTGCTGCTGATTTGATGTTTTTTTCTTTTTTGCGGCATGCAGTGTAAACCCTGGAGTCTAGTGTGTGAAAATCCCAGAAGATCAGCTTAAAATAGTTTAACTGGCACCAAAAATCATTCCATATTCAAAACCACTGAGATCACACACCCCCATGGGCTGCTGACCTTTTATGTATTGCACTGCTACCACACAATTGACTGATTCTATATATATATATATATATATATATATATTTTTTTTTTTTTAATGCATAAATCAGAAGGCGTACAGTACCTGTGTTCCCGATTAATCCTCAGTAAGTGCATATTCAGGCATGTTATGTTCATTTTTGCTCGTTCCAATAATTTTGTGCTTAACCACCATCCTTTAAATAGTAATTGAAGTTCACTGTGTGAGATAAAACAACACACAGTCTAATCATCAAGGCTGTACTGAAAGTAATGCAAAAGTGACCAAAACCTTTTTAATTAACTGATATAGTTTGTTCTAATTGCATGTGTTTAAGCCATTACTGGTTCTAAGGGGTAATTGTCTGGGGTTACTGATCAGAAGGTCAGGGGATCAAGCCCCAGTTCAGCCACTGTTAATATTTTGGGCAAGGCCTTTAACCCTTTCTGCTCCATGGATGCTGTATCCTGATTGAGCCTGTGCTCTGAATCCAACTTCCTAACTGGGATAGGTGAAAAAATCACATCACTGCACTGTAAGATTGTTATTCTTCATTCAGCTGCTGCCGTCAAGTGGTCACCATAGCAGAGCACCCGATCTGCACGAGAACTTGGAACAGGATTTACTGCATGCCTGATTCCCTTCCTGATGCAAACCTCACATTTTACCTAGGTTTAGGACTGGCACTGCATCTAATGGCTGGGAATTAAACCCAAGTCTGCATGGTAGGTATAGATAACCTACCACTGAGCCATAAATGCCCTGAAGGTGCTTTAAGGTCCATGTGACAAATAACCTTATAATCTTAATGTTGGCCGAGTAACTTTTCCCGTACACAAAGGTACGCTGTAGATGGTTTCCCACTGTGCTAAAGAATGTTTATGGAGGCGACACCATTGACAAGAGCAATGTGCACAGATTTATGAAGAAAGTCAAACGAGAGACAAAGGGGATTTTCAAAGAGGATTCGAGAGTTGGGTTCAACTCAAATGGTGCGAATGCATGCTTTGTGATGGAGGCCTTGTTGAGTGTACTGTATAGAGGAAGAGTTACTCGACCAATATGTGCAGTTTGAATGAATTGTATCAGTTAATAATGATCATTAAAAAAAAAAAAAAAAAAGTTATGCCCACTTTTGCATTACTTTCAGTATAGCCTTTGTATTAGAAGTGTACGCGAAGTGGCGCACTAGTCTGAATGACTTTTTTGTAGGGTAGAGTAGATGAAGAGATTTGCGTAGCGGTGAAGCAGAACGAGTGGGCGGGGCTTCAGTCTGAGACTACACTGAAAACACTGGCGGCATCATTAGGAGAGAGAATCCACTACTGATCTGCTGCCATATTAACCTTACAGTCTTCAGCTGAACATCAAGCGACTGTTCGATTATTTAGTGCCGTGCGGCGTTGTGTCTTTTCTCTTGTTCACCCGTTTCTCATATCCACCGCCTGCACAAACCGCCACCCTGAAGTTCATTGTGGTGATCCTGGCCGCCGGGATGGTGGCGTTTGTCGGAGCCGTAATCTGCATCATCGCCGCGGTGCACGGCGGCTCTCCTTCTCCCGCAGCCGCAGCCTCGACCGCAGCACAGCCCCTCGCCGACAACCAGTCCCTGCCTGCGGGTTCGGGTGTCCTCACCTTCCCGTCAGGCTCCGTGGCCCGGGCAGGACCGGTGGACGCGCTCCACGGGAGCAGCCCTGACTCTCCAACCTTCTACGGGATCACCGGCAGAACGGGAGGCGACAACGGCGAGCAGCAGGTGGTACGAGTCAGCAAGCTGATCTGTACTCCGGTTCCGGCCGGAGAGTGCAGACCGAAAGGCTTCCAGGCGGACGAGCAGACTGCGCACGCGGGAGCTCAGTGGGGGGATCTGCGCGCTACCGCGGAGGAGCTCAGGCGCACCGTGGAGCAGCAGGAGGAGGAGATCCGCGCCGAGCAGCGCACCATCCGCGACCTTACCGGGAAACTCTCCGTCTGTGAAAGCGGCACGCGCAGAGGCGAGGGCTTGTGGGCTGGGAGGAGGGACACCAGAGACGGACTCATGATGCAGGACGACGCGGGACCGCCTGCACTCACTGTCCGCGAACTGGAGAGAGCCATCATGCACATGAAGGAGCGCATCGAGAAACTGGAGGTACACATAAGCTAGATACAGTATAGTCGTGTGTGTTAGAAATTGTTTCATGGCAAACAGAAAAGAAGTCGTTACCCCGAATCAAAGTGTGTAGGATAATTTGCAAAATAATCCAAATGGAATTGGCCTCCTTTGTTCCCAGTTTCTTTGATGTGTCACTATATGGAGGGCCACTTAGAAAGGCTGCGTTACGTTAGATCCCTTTTATTATGGTACAATGAAAATATATAGTGTGGAAGGATGGCTGAGACTTCAAAGTAATCATAAACTTTGAAATAAATGCTTAACATTTTAGTTTTGAATGTAAAGAATATTTATTCAATTCAGTATCCAAGTGTAGCTTATAGTGTATGCTTATAATCATGCATTTAGTTTATTTGCAGGCCTTTTTTATATATATAAAATGTATTTAGGTTAAGGTAGCAAAGATCTAATAATTATCATATGTAATTCCAGCGCTGTGAAATGTTAGTTAATTAATAATGTAAGGCAGGACTGAAAGAGAAAAACGTAAAGGCATTGGTTACAGACAATGGAATTTTAATTATGGTTGAAAAGAAAGGAAAAGAAAAATCTAGTAATATTAGCCGGGGATATCTATCAGTCTGTCGTGTCTCATACAGCATACTGTCCCAAACAATATGTAAAAAAATTGCACACCAATAGTCCTACATGATCTACTGTACAATATTGCGCTTATTTTGTGTCATTGATGTGTCCAGGCAAAAAAATATATGTAATAAAAAGCTACATTCACTTTATTGTGTAAATAGTCTTGCCAGAAGCTCCTTGCAGCACAAAACAACAGGTGGCATGGTTTAATAGTTTGTCTTCTAGTGAAAAAAAAAAATGCATTCAGCATTACATTATATGACGAAACAGCGCGTCTAAGTGATCTGCAGGAACTCAGCATAGGCATTTGGCAGAACACATGCGTTTACTGTATACACGCACACACCCACAGAGAGAGTTTAGCAAAGCAGCGGTAGGTTTTGGATGCGATCTTGCTGTGCAGATGATCACGCATATTTTTAAGTCCCCCCCCGCCCCCCCGCACGCAGCTCGTTTCTGCTCCGCTCGCGCGCGCATCGTGCTCGGGGTGATTTACGGCTCTGCGCTAGAAGCGCGCGGCTCTGATTGGCTGCAGTCCGAGCGCTCGCGCCATTCCCGAGTTTGATCACAGGAGTGCCGCAACGCTGAACGGCGCGCGCGTGCTCACGCCACTGTCCTGCGTGATTAAAACCTCATTCGAAATCAATAACGTCAATGCTCCTGATGATTAATTAAGAAGCCGCGCGTGAGCATTAAGGAGGACGTGGATGAATAAATAATAGGTTACAGCTGCTGTACTCCTGCCAGAACAAGTGTAGTATTTAGGCGATTTTGATTTATTTTACTATTCTGGAGCATGCATGATAAATTACATACAGCAGGTCTGAAGATGCATGAGTTCTGTAGCTGCTGCAGTGTACAGTACAGTGCTGTTTCCCTTGAAGTCCACAGTCCAAACTGATGATGATGATGATGATTATGATGCAATGCAGTTGCATGTAAATATAAATATGGAAATTCTCACCCAAAGTGTGCAAATACCCTATAAAATTGATATCAAGCTCTGAGAATGGTGCTGAAACAAATCCAGCACTGACTTCCTACCCAATCCTCTGTTGCTGTGTTTTGTCAAACCTAATGGTGTAACACCTGCCTTCTGGGAAACAAGCAATCTACTGTGTTCATATTTATGCTTTAGGCTCGTCAGGCAATATAGCCTCCACATCGATGTAAACTGGGATCAAAAACAGCTTAAAATGAATCCAATATCAAGCCTGAGTTACACACCTGTATTATCTAACATTAATGATCAGTGTCACTCGGTGCATCCCTGATCAGAACTCATTTATAATGCATGAGTGTTCTTGTAGGCAGAAATTGCTCCACTGGCTCACAACCACACAGAGTCAGGACACAAGGGTCAGAAGGGCAAAGGCAGTGTCTCGAGTGCAATCGCACACCATGGAGCCTCAGCACAGCGACGAGTGGAGGATCTGGAGCGAGAGCTGAAGCGTAAGATGCAAGTCCTGGAAGAGGAGAGGAAAACACTTCGAAAGGAAGCCCAGAAACATCAACAGCACATTGACCACGGACTGGACGCTGTCCACCAACGCATCAGCAGTCTTGAGCAAGGTGAGAGAGTGAGAATGAGTAAGAGATGGATTAAATGAATGAATGTGTGAGGGAGTAAACAAATGGTTGTATAGATAAACAGACAGAGTAAACAAATAAACATAATTGTATGTTAAATGTATTCATATATACATCATGCGGCCCTAAGGTTGGACGCTGACATGCATGCAGAATTTGATCACTTTTTGAAATAAAAGGTTTGAAGAGAAAGGTACTGAGGAGAGAATGTAATGTATTGTTGTATAATTATGACATATGTGAAAGGTTCATTTAAAGAACTGTCCCATTTGTATGTGCATAATTCAGCTGGGTTATAAATGGTCCCTTTGTGTGTCTTTGACCATGTCATATAAATGTAAATTATTTTCATATACACTACCAGTGCAAATTTCTGACCAGATTCGATATTATTTGAATTGTTATTGCTTTTATTAAATATTTTGATAAAGAATGCGGGTGTAATTTGTTTCTAAAGCAAATGTAAACATTGAAATTAATTATTTACTCATTTATGCCTCAAAAATGTGTCCATAATACATTTGTAATCTTTCGTAAAATACTTATCTTGCCATAAACAAAGGTTTAAAATGTAAAAGAAGCCTGGAAGTCGGGAGCTTAGTCTATTTGAAGGAACTCAAGTCTGTTTTGGTGTGTGTGTGTGTGTGTGTGTGTGTCAGGTCTGTCTGAGAACAGGTTCCCAGAGGGTTACAGACTCTCATTTCCTCTGCGGAGCAGCTCAATGTATGCTGTGGTGAAGCGAGCAATCCCTATGCTGCATGCCCTCACGGTCTGCATGTGGCTCAGACCTGCGCAGAGCATCCTGGGAACTGCAGTTTCTTATGCTGTTTCAGAAGACCCTCATGAGCTGGTGCTGCAGCAGTTAGTCCATGGACCTGTCGAGCTTATCATAAAAAATGAGGTATAAACCATGTTTTATGACCAGGGAACGGCCACTGCATTTAATTCAATGTGTGTTATGTGAGTATGTGGGTACAATAAAATGTACAATTTGATTTGGTCCAGAAATACAGTATTTGAATAAAATGTCTTTTATTTTTTGGGTGGCACAGTGGCATAGTGCTTAGCACCGTGGCCTTGCACCTCCAGGGTCAGGGTTCGATTCACTGCCTCAGGTCTGTGTACGTGGAGTTTGAATGTTCTTCCCGTGCTTGGTGGGTTCCCTCCGGGTACTCCAGTTTCCAAAGACAATCCAAAGACAATCCAGATTAGGTTAGAATGGGTATTTCCTGATTCCAGGTAGTGCCTGTGCGTGTTTGACTGGCACCCTGTCAAGGGTGTACAAGGCCTTGTGCCAGGGGTGTTCTAAACTAGCCTCCAGGCTTACCATGGGGGGTATTGGAAGTTGAGTAAGAGAGTTAGTATATTTGATTTTTTTTGGTTGGACAGATCAGTTTGCAAATTATATATAGTTATGACAATTTTTTTTCCCTGGTTAATTTTTTATCCCTATTATTGGCAGCCGTTAAAATGTTAGTCGCAGTTCAACATATACACATGTGGACAAAATTGTTGGTACCCTTCGGTCAATGAAAGAAAAACTCACAATGGTCACATAAATAACTTTAATCTGACAAAAGTAATAATTGAAAAAAATTCTATGAATGTTAACCAATGAAAGTCAGACATTGCTTTTCAACCATGCTTCAACAGAATTATTTAAAAAATAAACTCATGGAACAGGCCTGGACAAAAATGATGGTACCCCTAGAAAATACTGAAAATAATGTGACCAAAGGGACATGTTAATTCAAGGTGTGTCCACTAATTAGCATCACAGGTGTCTACAATCTTGTAATCAGTCAGAGGGCCTATATATAGGGCTCCAGGTAGTCACTGTGTTGTTTGGTGACATGGTGTGTATCACACTCAACATGGACCAGAGGAAGCGAAGGAAAGAGTTGTCTCAGGAGATTCGAAAGAAAATTATAGACAAGCATGTTAAAGGTAAAGGCTATAAGACCATTTCCAAGCAGCTAGATGTTCCTGTGACTACAGTTGCACATATTATTCAGAAATTTAAGATCCATGGGACTGTACCCAACCTCCCTGGACGTGGCCGCAGGAGGAAAATTGATGACAAATCAAAGAGACGGATAATCCGAATGGTAACAAAAGAGCCCAGAAAGACTTCTAAAGAGATCCAAGGTGAACTTCATGCTCAAGTAACATCAGTGTCAGATCGCACCATCCGTCGTTGTTTGAGCCAAAGTGGACTACATGGGAGACGACCAAGGAGGACACCATTGTTGAAAACAAATCATAAAAAAGCCAGACTGGAATATGCCAAACTACATGTTGACAAGCCACAAAGCTTCTGGGAGAATGTCCTATGGACAGATGAGACAAAAATGGAACTTTTTGCCAAGGCACATCAGCTCTATGTTCACAGATGGAAAAATGAAGCATATGAAGAAAAGAACACTGTCCCTACTGTGAAACATGGAGGAGGCTCTGTTATGTTCTGGGGCTGCTTTGCTGCATCTGGCACAGGGTGTCTTGAATCTGTGCAGGGTACAATGAAATCTCAAGACTATCAAGGGATTCTAGAGAGAAATGTGCTGGCCAGTGTCAGAAAGCTGGGTCTCAGTCGCAGGTCATGGGTCTTGCAACAGGACAATGACCCAAAACACACAGCTAAAAACACCCAAGAATGGCTAAGAGGAAAACATTGGACTATTCTAAAGTGGCCTTCTATGAGCTTCTAAGGAGCTGAAACATGCTGTCTGGAAAAGGCACCTTTCAAACCGGAAACCACTGGAGCAGCTTGCTCATGAGGAGTGGGCCAAAATACCTGCAGAGAGGTGCAGAAGTCTCATTGACAGTTACAGGAATCGTTTGATTGCAGTGATTGCCTCAAAAGGTTGTGCAACAAACTATTAAATTAGGGCTACCATCATTTTTGTCCAGGCCTGTTCCATGAGTTCATTTTTTTAAATAATTCCGTTGAAGCATGGTTGAAAAGCAGTGTCTGACTTTCATTGGTTAACATTCATAGAATTCTTTTTTTATTATTTCTTTTGTCAGATTAAAGTTATTTCTGTGACCATTGTGAGTTTTTCTTTCATTGACTGAAGGGTACCAACAATTTTGTCCACGTGTGTAGTTCTTTCTTTGATACCCCTGCTCATGGCAAGAGCTTTCCTGTGACTGTAAATCCTGCCAATAATAACATAATTGAAATTCATGAGATTCACTCACTGCCCCGAGCCTCTCGTTATGATCAGCAGATCAAAATGAGAGGGTTTAAGCATACCCTAAAGCGATGTTTGAGAAAAACGATGCTGATGAAATATTCAATATTTTTTCCTTCCTCCTATAGGTGGCACAGTTCTATTTGAACCTCACGATGGGTTCTTGGCAGCATGTTTGTGTCACTTGGAACAGGAGAGGAGGAGTGTGGCACGCCTACGTGGGAGGCAAGCTGAAAGGTGAGGGGAAGGACCTGGCAAGCCGCCACTACATCCGTCCCGGAGGAACGCTTGTCCTGGGCCAGGAACAGGTGAGTCATACGCGGGCTGGCGCTCAAGACGACCAGCTGAGCTGAAAACCGTAGTCATAATTCCAGGCATGAGAGCTAAGCAGGTGTATATACAGGGTGAGCAAAAGCTGCACATTCATATCTTTAAGCCTATGCTAGATAGAGAGATATGAATGGCGTGTATTATGTAAGATAAATGAATTTTATATGCAAATTTATTACATAATTTGCAGCAAATCATGTTTGAAATCTGGGAAAGACTTTATTCTCACCAAGTACTAAATTTATAAATACAAAATTTATAGTCATTTTAAAAGGATTGTATTCTAATGGTGATAAATCATTTGCAGAATTAGGAATTGTTGCACTCATATCATTAATGTATGGTTTTCACTCATTCGTTTTCACATGATCAGCGGAGAAAAAAACAAATATATTGTGTTTTTTAAGACAATAAATTATGTTTTAAAGTAATACTACTACTACTGTAATAATAATAATAATAATAATAATAATAATATAATTGCATTTTTCAGTGTGATTAATTAGCACTTACGTTTTGCATTTTTGTATTATTATTATTACTTTTTAATGGTGCTGTTTTTCACCCTGCTACATTTTGGGACTGCCGATCAGAACAGAAAAACATAAGTATTCCAGGAGAGACAGCTTCTAAACCGTCCGTAGACATTTCTGAACAAGTTACCATGAACATGGAGAAGTTGCTTGAGTGCTCTTTGGTTGTTTCTGTGATGGAGCTTGGAATTCATGGGGATTTCAAAGATGCAGACATGACAAGTTTTCCTTTGTACTGAAAAAAAAGCAAAAAATTTTGTTTGTATCAATAAGATAAGGCTCATGTCGTTTCTTCCATGCAGGGTTCATTGGGTGGACTTCGTTTCGAGGCAACACGGGCTCTCTTAGGTGACCTCTCTCAGTTTAACATGTGGGACCGGCCGCTTACTCGTGCAGAGCTTTCTGCGATAGCCCAGTGCAGCACGGGAATGCTGGGTAATGTAGTCCCTTGGACCAGCCGCGAGGTGGAAGTGTTCGGAGGGGTGACCAAGCAGCCGACCGAGCACTGCACTCATCACGCTAGCGTGCAGCAGTAAGGTGGACACGTCAGGAGAGGATGGGGTGGTGGGTGTCTGAGACAAGGTGGTCAGATGAAAGGGGACTGGAAATGCTTGTCCAGTTGAAGCAATTACTTAATTGTATAGTTATTGTTTATTTTTTATCAGGAATTTTTTTTTCAATATTTTGTGAAAGAGAAAGGTATTTATATAATTGGAACTTGTAAGACAAATAGGCTCACTTCTTTTGTTTATTTCGAAATAGTAGGAATAGTTACGTTCATTACATCAGTTTGATTATTTCTTTGCACTTTAACTTTTTGTTATTCTTCATGTTGAAGATACAGATGTTACATAACGAAGCTCACTTGGACACAACCTATAATCTGACTGCAATGCCTACAGAGGAGGAAAATCTGAAAGTATTTCAAATTAAATGCAAAAAAGCAATTTAATGTTTACAAATTGTGATATTATTATTTTCCCTAAAAAAAAAACTTTAAAAAAAAACTGTGTTCTTTGTTCTTCTCACCACACGTCCTGCATGCCCTGATGTAATCACTAATGACGGGCCTCTCGCAGGAAGTCACACTAATGTATACATGCCAGTAGAAGCCATTAATAGAGAATGTGGTCATTTTTGCAGCTCAACTAAGTGATTAATGGACTCAAAAAAGTCATCCCCTGGTTCTGATCACGACTTGATAAGAAACATTGTGTTTCTGTTGTTTCATGATTACAAGGTTTGGTTTTCAGTACAGGATGGACGAGCAGATTTGTGCACAGCACAAAGTTGTGTGCCATGAATAAGCTAGCGTGGACTTGAATAAGACTTACTCACTGGATGAGTTGACGTTTGGATGAGTTTACTTCATGTCTAAGGCCAACGGTTTTTCTTTTGTAAAAATAAGTTACTACACTTTACTACACTATAAGAACTATTAAAATATTGCATAAAATACAACTAATCAACTAATACAACTAATGTTCCATGATCTTTTTTATTTTATTTTTTTACTTTTTATTTATTTATTTATTTATTTGCTGTCTTAAATCCTAATATTAAGTAAACACAGTGAAGCGAATAGGAAAGTTTTGTACTTGGAACGTTTACCTGGACCCATTTATGTTGTATTTTATTCTGGTAGAAATCTTGGCTCAAACTGTTTTTTCTACCTGACCTTCCATAAGGTCCATAAACCATTCAATAACCCATGATGCAGTGCATTTTGTTACGCAATTGTTGTTGATATCTATATGTTTAACTTTTGATAACTGTGATTAAATCCACATTCCATATAAAAAGAGATGCCATAAGAAGTGGGCTATGTAATATACTGTGTATCTCATGTATATATATATTTATATTTGATCAGAGTGGTATATCAGAGTATGTTATTATTCTCAGAGTACACTGATGAAGTGAGGTAGAGGTTCGGCTGCGGTGTCCGTACTGAAACTGAAACACGGGGCACAAACGCCAGCAAACAGTGGACTTGCACCCGTTGCTACTGCAGATAAACCTGAGAAGATATTAATATTGTTTTGCACAATTGCGTGATGTTTGATCAGCAGCATGTAGTAGCACAAGGATGACTATTTGACGGCTGAACTGAAAAGAACTATTGATCTATCATTTATATTCAGTGTTTATCTTCTTTAAAGTTCATTTAAGCTTATGTATAGTCGTTTATTACTGTTAATGCGGTGCCTGTTATTTGTATAAAGATGTCACTGTAATGTCATGCACCTGGTATATACATAAAAAGAACTCTCATGTTAAAAGAAAAATCTTTCTTGTGTTCAGCGCTTGCTACTCTTTTTTTTCTATACTGTTGCTTTTCTAAATTCTTCTTGTAGCTTTCATTCTGTTACTACGAGGCTAACTCTGTCAAACATTTTACTATGAGGAGTTGAATTGATTTCACTCTTAAAAACGCTCATTTGTTTTCTTTCATTGCCTCGGTTATCTAACAATGAAAGAACCACACATAAATGTACTCTACTTCTTATTATTTATCCTTTGGCACTGTCTGCGTTCCTTAGCAACCATTCCATCACATCTCGCTACAGAGCAGAAAGCCAGAAACACTTTGCTCATCTTGGGTCACGTGGCATGCAGAGGAAAAACACGTGCTCGTCTGGAGCTCTAGTGCAGATTAGAATAATCTTACCCATACTATATGAGAAATACAATACACATGCTTGACTGCAGTGGTTGCTTGACAGGAATTGGTACAACATATTGTTAAAGTATCTATAAGCACAAATGAATTGATTAATCTAGGTAATACATATCAAAATTACATGCAGTCTGTTACAGAAATGACTGTACTGGGATAATTTTTCACTGAACTTCTCTTAATTTAAAAGCCTTACAAAGTTGTAGAATAATCTATCGATCTTGGTACTTGCATATCCTACAATAATTTGACTATATTAAATACAAACCAGTGTTTGCTGCAGAGAGAGAAGACCAAGCACCAAAAGAACTAGGAGTAAAATAAAGTAAAATAAAAATACCCCTTTCTATTTCTTCTTTCCTGGGATCCAATTTTCTTTCTATAAATCAAATGACTGTGTTCTAATGCATAATACGGCGCTCTAATACTTTTGCCAAGTTAGTTAACAGGCTTCTGCAGTGTTAAAAAATGTCTACCAAATCAGTGTTATTGGAGAGACCATTAGTAAATTAACTGATAAAATAAGATGTATTTTATTGAAGATAATGATCTCATAATGTGGATTTCTATAAAAAAATTAAAAAAAAACTCAGATCACCCTACAAATTCTATAATGCAATTTTCCATAAGAAAAAATATATTAACAGAAAAGTAATTTAAAAATGTTTAACTGCAAAATAGATTTAATAAGTTTTCAGTGTCTTCTCCTTAATGAGACACTTACGTCCTTGTTTCTCATACAAACTCCCTGCACACAGACCCAAGGCGGGAATCAATTCCAAACAGTGGAGGTGCAAAGCCACATTGTCTTCTTCTAAAATGAGACTCTTGGGTCCTTGTGCCATACTGTGGTACTTCTCCCCCTGGGTAAAGACATTCTCCTGTCTGTTAGATTCATTTTTTTGTACTTCGCACACAGCAAAAAAAAAAAAAAAGAAAATTAGAAATGTAACACAAACCATTTAAAGCTAAATCTTCATATAGGCTACATGCAGTGTAAATAAGTCATCATCATCTATACCGCTTTATCTTGTATATATAGGGTCATGGGGGCCCTGAAGCCTATCCCTGGAGAGGGCATAAAGCACACCATCGCAGGGCATACACACAATATGGGCAATTCGTAAGTGGCAATTATCCTAATCTACATGTCTTTGGACTGTGGGAGTAGACTAGAGAGAAGCATATACAAAATATGAATTCATTTACCTTCAGTAAGTGCTTTATTGTGGTTAGAGTTATGGGGGATCCAGAGCCTATCCCACGCACCCTGGATGTAAGGCTTAATACAGTGTGGGAGGAAGCCATCAGCTGACACCGTGAACACATCCGCACACTCACTCACACGTAGGAGCAATTTGGCACAGCCAGTGCACCTTATGGCACGCTTTTTAGGAGGTAGGAGGCAACCAGAGAGGTTGGTGGAAACCCACACAGACCAGACCCTAAGCTCATGCTCAATGCAATCATGTCGGAATAGACCAACATGAAACATTAGAAGCACATAAGTATTAAATTCCTGGATAAGACACCGGGTTTAGAATATTAATTATTATTTTAACGGGTCATTCTGCAAAAATGATGGAAAGTGCTGTCACTTATTGATGTTGATGCCAAAATCATTAAAATTAACATAACAGACCCACTACTTGTATATGTTCAGGAAATATAGTATGTACGTATAATCATGGAACACATTCTCTCACTGACATGTTCAATATTTAATTGTAGCATTTTTAAAAAGGCCAAGTTCAAAAAAATGTCTTTGATCATACAGTACATGGAAGTGCCTGATCAATCCAAATACTTTTCATCTAAAATAAAATAAAAATCTGATTCACAACAACATTAATATCTTATTAAATACGTTAAACACTAAAATCATGAAACAATAATGGATTATAATTAATAGTATAACAAAAAGTATCAGTCAGTCCTAATAGCTCTTCATCTAGGTCATAAGATGAAGAGCACTGGATGAATGCAGAAGGTATGTCAGATGTCTCCCTTTATTTGTTTAAAAATGCCAGAATTTGTTTTGCAGTTTTTCTGTGAAGGTTTTAAGTCCATCATGGGTGTTACTCATTATATAAACATTACTGTCAGAAAAACTAGTTACAGCTAAGAATGAATTGATTTTTACATAAATGAAAACCATGTGGTCTTAAACATGGGAGCCATTTTGTAAATAGTTGTGATTTTTTTTCTAAATTGTCATTGGTGTTACCGTCATTGTTGTTTCTGTTCTTGTTACCATCATTGGTGTAATGTCACTGGTGTTACCGTCATTGGTGTTACCTGGACGTCAAGTATCACTAGTTATTGCATGTATTAAAAGTTTATTGATTCATAACGTTTAAAAGTAAGTTATTGCTATTAATCGATCAATTTCTAGGTGTAAATTAATTTTCTAAATTGTCATTTGTGTTACCATCATTGATGTAATACCACTATTGGTATTACATCATTGTTGTCACCATCATTGGTGTTACATCTTAGGACAGTTTTCTACTGTCATTGGTGGTACCAGCAAGTGAAGTAACACTAGTTATTAAATGTATAAAAATAAAAATGCATTAAGCCCTACTTTTTTTAAGCTCCTGTTCTTTCTAAACAGAAGCTTCGTTGTGGGGTGGGGTGGTGCCTCTTCCTCTTGTGCTGCCCTGTTATGTGGGTTACCGCAGGGCACAGTTCTTGGACCTTTACTTTCGTTCCACTGTTATGCGGATGACATTCAGTTATACATTCCACTGAGTCTGGACTACCCTAGCCCTCCAGAAACATTGGTGGATTGTTTGTCATAGGTTAAAAGTTGTCTGTCTTACAACACTTGAATTTTTATAATGAAAATAAATGCACACTTATTATGTTTGGTGATCATAGTACTTTGGACCTCCGCCCCGTAAATTCGGTAGGTCTGTCAACTAATCTGAAATCTGAGGTCAGGAATGAGGAGTGATTTTCGATACTGATTTCCGTTTTAATAAGCAGATTAATGCTGTAGTCCGGGCTAGCTTCTTCCAACTCCGCTTATTAGCCAAGGTCAAATCCTTTCTTGGCTGGAGGGACATGGAGACATCAATTCATGCTTTTTTTTTTATTATTCTCCAGACTGGACTACTGTAATGCTTTGTATTATGGCAGCGGTCAGTCTTCACTCCATATACAAGAAAGCTAAAAAATGAAAATGTTTTCATTTATTATTTATTGTTTGTACAAAACGCTACGGCTCGATTTTTTAACAAATACTCCAAAACTTTCCCATATTACTCCTGTCCTTCAAAGCTTTCTTTGGCTTCCAGTGAGTTTTATAATCCAATGAAAAAAATGATTCTTTGTTTTTAAGTCTCTTAATGGCTTAGCTGGTTTGTGAACGTGTGTGTGTGTGGTGGGGGGGGGGATAAATAAATTTGAAGTTGCAGTTGTTGTGTATTCATAAAGCTTAAGAGTAAGTTATTGCTATTAAAGCATTTCTAGGTGTAAACGAAGAAATACATTTCAGCAGATCTTTTATCACCCAAATCCCACCTTTTCTGTAGAATGACCTGAATATTAAAATTGATGTGGAGAAAGGAGTAAAAAAAAATAATAAAATAAAAAAAATAAGACGAAACGATACTATTCAAATGTATTTTTATTTGGATGAAGTTTAAACTTGTTTTTTTAACCATTCAAATTTTTTTTTTTACCTCTTACTTTCTCCTCGTCCTTGTTTTCCCCGCCAGGACAACGGAAGTAGCTCGATCACGTGGGTTTCCTCCTCCATGGTTGCTATGGCTGGTTTGTCTCCATGTCAACGGTAGTTGAAGAAAGTAAGTTTCCTCGCAGCGCGAGAAAGCGGTAACGCCACACACACTGAGTGAACTCTGCTTAAATAGAATAAAATATACGATTATTGATTAGCGTTAGTGCTAGCGGTCTGTTCTGTGCACAAACACGTCTGGGTAGATAGCGCCTGTATGGTTACTATGTTAGCTTGTTAGCATTTAGCCAAAACAGAATTGCACCGTTATGTCTAATCACACTTTTCTGACTACTTCTCCTAAACGTTCAGTGTGTAATGTAAATGATTCGGAAATATCGAAAATTAACATATTAATAATAAAGACACATTTCAAAGCTAGCGTCACTTGTGAGCATAACGTTAATATACTGGTTTTCATTGTTCTGCTAGCGCGCTAGTCAGCCCCAGGTAACACAGCTAGCTGAGAGCAAGATATGGGCATGTCTAAGTTACATGGCTGGAGAAATTGTTATCTAGTTTTATTTATTCCTGTAGCGCCGGTAAGTTTTTATCACTGCTTTCATTCCCTGTACATAGAGAGCTTAGGGAAAAAAATGCTGAGTGTCTAGACTTCTCATGTTAACCCAAGTTAAGTAAAATTGTTTTCTGGTCTGCATCCTACAGAGATATTTGTTTGTGTTCTTCTTCTTCTTATTGTTGTTGTTTTTATTATTATTGTTATCATTATGATTTTAAGTTAATGGTCTGTGACTTCTTGTCATGCCTCACATTTGTAACAATTACTAATACTCATCTTTAATACCTATTATGCTAGAAACCATCAAAATATCTGGAAATAAAATAACCGATGTCTCTCACATCTAGTTTTCTATGTTTTTTGGTTTCCCCTTCAGTAAGAAATCCAAATGGCAGAAACAGGAGAAAGTAAGAAAGAGGAGGCGGACTACAAGAGATTACACAGCTTTCCTCTCATTAGGGTTTGTATTCAGTTTTTTTGCAACTAGTTATGTTTGAAGTCTTCATTATGCAATTCAGTGTGTAGAAATGCAAATGCGCACTTATCACACCTCACACTGCACCACGTTCCCCTTGATCCTCCAGCACTGCTCGACTGGTCACAGCATCTCTCAGGGATCGAGGAAGACGCACTTGACTGCTTTCTTGACTGCTTTCTGTTCTGGCACCTAGATCTTGGAATAACTTCCTCTAGATCTTTGTACAGCCAAGCCATAGGAATCTTTAAGAGACGGCTAAAGACCTGTCTGTTTCTTAGGCATTTGCGTGTAATAGTAATACAAATACTATTAATAATTCTTCCCAATAAGGGTGCCCTAATCAGTCGGCCACTGATCGAAATTGCCTGATAATCACTTAATTTTTACAGATCGGTTGTGACCCAAATGGCCAATAACATAAGCATGCAAAACACCTTAACACAACTAACCTTATTCGCAGATTAAGAACAACACAGTGTGAATAATTTGAGTATGAAAAGTTATCCGCAAAGCCAGCTGCTAAATCTTGTAAGTCGACCCTCACTAGAAGCCCACAAAAGCTCAAGCCTTAGTCTGCACAGAATAAAAAGGCTTAAACCATTACCAAAAAAATTATAATAAAGAGCACTTCCCAGCTCTGGCCAAGGTAGCTCGTGTTTACTGTACCGCTCCATGCATGCAGACTGACAGTAGGAGATTATTCAGTACTGCTGCACACATTCTGGATGGTAAGAGGAATAGACCTAATAGTCTCTTAAAAATGCAGAAATACATTTCTTTATAATCTACGTGAAATAATGGATAATGTGCTTGTAAAATGTAAATACCAACTTTGTCATTGAAAACACAATTAATAGAAGAGGATTTAATACATCTCCAAATCACTAGAGTTTTTTGAGCATGCTCACTGTTTTTGCTGAACCCCAAATCATTCAATGCTGGTCTTGCCTCTGACACCTTGCTTCTCTTCTTTGTCCATATATAAGAAAACTAAAAAATGAAAACAAGTTTTATTTATTATTTATTTATTGTTTGTCACTAGTAGCACATTATTAGGACACAACTTATTTAGCTTCAGTGCCTTATACCAAGAATTAAGAATTCAGTAAGCTCAAGAAGATGACAAAAAATGTGCCTTTCATAAACATCCAGTATACTGATTCAATTTCTTTTCATTTTGGAATTTTCTTACACATGAGCTTTGAGTAAGAGGTTAAGAGAAAAGTGTCAAATCGCACATCCACTGCAGATGCAAAAGCGCTGGAACACTCCCACCCAGAACAGCACATTACACTCAGTCATACTGCTTTGTTCCAAGTCAGACCCATCTGTGAAGCTTTGTCTTGGATGCATCTCATTCATTCAATGTTACTTAATTTCAGTAAAGGTCCATAAAGAATAGGAATGTGTCTGTAGAGAATGTGTCCTCTCATAAATGACTAAATATGTAGTCAAATCCACAGTATTTGGACATTGATGAGGGTACTGTTATATTGCTTAACACCATATTCCAGCAGGGTGTCTAGGAGGTAATACTTATACAGTATAATGATGATAATGACAAAGTGCAGGCTTTGACCTTTAATTTAAGCGAATGTTCAAATTTGTTGAGCAGTGTGAATTACAAGATATAGGTTCATATTTTTAGGACTCCAAAAGTAACTTTTTTTTTTCTTTTTCTTTTTTTTTTTTAACACGTAGGGCATTTTTGGGTTGCTTTTGAAGTATTCGTCAGGTCATTAAATGCCATCAAATGATGCTGGAATTGAATCTGAGCAGATAATCTAGCCCTATACACTCAAGAATTAATCCTGCTACGTAAGTCAGCAGTAATATATTCAGTAAATACAAGGGAAACTGATCATTTACCAGCCATAAATGCCCACATCATAAGATGAAATGTGTGCTTTGGATCTTGATGAGTTCCTTTCCCCACACTCTTCTCATTCCATCATTACAGTACAAATTGACATTTTTTTATTGGTTTGTAGACATAGTTTCAGAACTGTATTTTTGGTTTTCCTATTTTTAAACCACCAGTGTTTTACATCTTGCTGTAAACCCCTTTTTACTCTGGTGAAGGCTTCTCTTGATTGTTAACTTTGACAGATATATCTACTTCCCAGAAGGTAGTCTTGATCTTATTGCGAAGGGGTTTTTTTTCACTAGGGAATAATTCTCCTGCCATTTAAAAAGTTAGTTCAGCATCTGTTCTTTTTCTTTTAGGAAAGTACCAGATAGTTGATTTGGTCACACACAACCATTAGTTTGCCATGTCTTTCATGAATATTTTTAGATTTTTTTAATGGTGGCTTGCAGTCTTGCACTGCCTGGCAAAAAATAGTCTCCATTTCAGAAAGGTCAGATTATTGGGTTACACCATGCAAAGGAAACCAGTAAGGAGATTTGGTATTACTGGAACTATGTTAAGAACATTCAACACATTATTAAAACCTAAAAAGATAATGCTGAACCATCAACTTTGTGCAATAAATGCGGTTGACTAGACTATTGAATTGATGATGATTGAAACCTGGTTGAATGGACTAAACAGTTGTGTGGCCATAGAAAAATCATTTGTTAGTGAGACTAATCATTAAAAAGGCTTGAATTTGCTAGGGAGCATAATGATTTGACTTTGGACCAATGAAAAAGGTTATGTGGTCTGATGAGTTCAGATTGACCCTATTCCAAAGCATTTGGTGCATCAGGATAAAGTAGGGAAGCCCATGAAGTAATGCAGTCATCATGCACAGTGCCAACTATACAAGTCTCTGGAGGCAGTGTTATAATCTGGAGTTGCTTCAGTTGGTCAGGTCTAAGGTCAGCAACGTTATATGGCAATAATATGAAGTCAGCTGATGACCTTAATGTAATGAATGACTATGTTGTCACATCAATAGAGTTTTTCTTTGCTAATGGCACTGGCATTTTCCAGAACTCAAATTGTGAAAGAGTTGCTGTAAGAGCATGAAGAATCATTGTCACACATGAACTGGTTACCATATTGTGTGTTTTAATTAAAACTAAAGGTGACTTAATGAAATCTAAGAGTATTTTTTTTTTTTTTGGCCAGACAGTGTTTCATTTTGGACTTTAATACTGAGAGTTAACAGCAACAGATTCTTCACACACTTGCCACATTTGAAATTAACTCTAGATCTGCTTATTTGTACTTGCAGTCATGATAGAATGACACATTTTGCCATACAAGGAACTGATCAGCCAGTTGTTCTGTTACTTTTTGTCCTTCGCATATAAAAAGTGCAAGAACACTTGTACACACTTAAATATTTGGATTTACATACCCTCATTTTTTATACTGTTTCTGTTGTAGCACACAGACATGCCAGAGGAGATGAGGGTCGAAACCATGGAGTTGTGTGTCACAGCCTGTGAAAAGTTTGCCACCAATAACGAGGTTAGAACTGTATGCATGTTTCCAGGCATGGGCAGGTACTGAATTGGCTCTGTGCATGGCTCTGTTTTCCCACCCACACTCGTAGGAGTGTTGACAGATTCTCAGTCTGTCTGGCTCAGAGTCTAAACACTTACATCATACCGATCCCTTATAGTGTAGCCATCTGGACAGTTACTGTAGCCTACTCGTCTTGTAACCGTTACATCCATACATTCTGTTAGCTTTGAGAACTTCAGTAATGTGGGCTGCTGATTGACTCACAACAGTTTTATATTCATGTCAGGGTTGCCAAATCTGCTAGAAGCAGACTGGTGCCGCTTAAATAGCAGTCCCAAAGATGCTAGCCAATAACAAAAATCCAACAGAAGGTAGCTTATTTTTAACTGCCAGAAGGTCATTTCTAATTAAACCTTTAGCCTTTCAGATTGGTCTGGAAAGATTCAGTCATGAATCGTATATTGTTAACTGACTGCACTCTGTTTATTTCGGCTTTTGTTTAGTCATTCTGTGTTTTCTGTATTTTAAGAAACCAAATTAAAAGATAGTAAAGTAAAAACTGAAATGAAATAAGGGTAAAGTCAGTGCATAGCTGAACAATATTAAGAGTATGATGTCGACTTTCTTACTATTTAGTGCATTTAATGGCTCTAATATTACAGTTGTATACAGTCAGGTGGTATCTCAGTAGTTCCTATTTAATTCCACCATTTTACATTAAATCCAGAACATCATATAGTATTTCATAAGGAAGCAGAAATTTTATGTGTGTGTGTATTGTTGCATAAATAAAGAGAAGCTATGAGAGTGAGTAGACCAATTTACTGAAAACAATAGCTTGTATTTATAAACGGTAACACATTATTTATGAAGTTCACGATTATAGCAAGTGTGTCTGCGTGCATATGCTTAGTGTTGACTTGACTATTACTGTAAGTGACTTACATTATTCTCTTCCTCAGAGTGCGGCCAAGATGATAAAGGAGTCCATGGATAAGAAGTTTGGGAGTTCTTGGCATGTGGTAATCGGCGAGGGTTTTGGATTTGAGGTGACTCATGAAGTAAAGAATCTGTTGTACATGTTTTTTGGCGGCAGCCTGGCGGTGTGTGTTTGGAAGTGCTCCTAGCGGTGATGTCACTCCAGCCACTTTCCTCTTCCTTCACACACTACCTTCTTTTATATATTTATATACCTGCGTTCACAGTACTGTTTCAGCTATGCAGATCTTTTTCTACTTGACTTTTGTGTGCATGTGTGTTTATTGCGTGTGTATGTCTGAGATGAAATCTGACAGTATAAGCCGTTTACAGCTCACCTACTGTACTTTTTTCAGCTTTTTTTACATCGAATGCAGGGCATCATTCAAAGTATTGACTAATAACTACTAATAATTGTCTCAGTGAATTCTGTGGACCCCGGAATTAATTTTACGTCCAACGGATTTATCACATTCTGTCGTGTGCTGTGTAGCACTGCTGTAGTATTCAACCTTAAGGTGCAGTTTGTAATGTGTAATTGTTTGTCAACCTGTAATAATCACATAACATCAAAAATACCTTAGAAAAACTGTGATTTACAGTATTGGCATGGGCTGGATTGGCTAGTGTCTTTATCTCAGGCTTTTGTTTACACTTTTCTGGCCCAGAAATAAGCTCCTCCCCAGCCAGATCAGAGCTGCTCAGGTCTGCCCATTATTTCATGCCTTATGAGGCAGCAGAGGGCTCTAAAAATTACAAACTCCTCTTTTAAGAACATATGTCCTGTGTGTTGTGGTGTATGAGAGAGAAACGTTTTTGTCATCTTCATGTACCTCCACATTAGATATCTTTTTTATAAATACATCTACAAATAGCCCTTATTTTTTTCCTTTCATTTTGCCTGCCAGGCAATCTGTTTTAAAGAACTTCCTCTATACTTTTGTATTTTTTTCCACCCATATCTCTGACTGTTTTCTTTACTAAACCAGCATTTCTATCATGTGTGCCATGTTGGTTAATTTAAATACAAGTGTAAATCTTTTTAAATAAAGAAAAATGTAAATTGATATCATCCTTTTGTCATTTTTAAATAGAAGCTAGACACTTGGAACTTTACTACAGTTTTTAACCTCTTTAGGATTCATCATGAAGATACTGTAAGTAAGGATGATAGTGAGGCAGTTACATTATATACTTTATTTTACATTCTCCCATGAATTGTGTTCCAAAAAGGTTATTTTATTAGTCAATAGATTTATTTGTTTTTCTAGGTTTAGTTAAATACAGTTATGTTCCATATAATGTGCAGGCTATGTCTAATTGCATATACAGCACCATCCAAAAGTTTGGACACAAGTTTCGAACATTTTTTTTTTTTTCCTCAAAAAGCTAAAATAATACAAATGACATTAGGTAATCAAGTAACATTAACAGCCAGTTGTTATTTTAAAACACAAAGGTCTGTTGTTCTGGAATAGTATTTGCAAGTACAGTGTGGTCAAGTGCATTTGCACCATAATGAAACTGGCTCTCATGAACACCATTCCAGGAGAGCAAGACCAAATCTTACCTCTACTGAAGAGAAGAAGATCTTTTAGAGTTACCAGTACAAAAAATCCCCAATTAAGAGCATCTCAGATTAGAGCCTGTTAAGAAGGAAGAGATGTAAGTAGCAGACATCTCAATATCAACTGTTCAAACGTGATTATTACATATTTTGGATGGGGGGGAACCCAAGCATGGAGAGAGCCAAGTAAACTCTACACACAGCCTGGAGGAGAAATTCAAACTCCCAACCCTGGAGCTGCAATGCATCACTACTAATTATTAAGCTATTATGATGCCAAATGACATTTCAGGTCTGTGCTATTTATTTGATTCTACATTTACTTGTCATGTTTGTTGACTGGTATCACTTTCACTCACTCACTCATCATCATCTATACCGCTTAATCCTGTATTCAGGGTCACGGGAGGCCTGGAGCCTATCCCAGGAGACTTGGGGCACAAGACGGGGTATACCCTGGACAGGGTGCCAATCCATCGCAGGACACACACACTACAGTGTGTTAACCTAAGCTATATGTCATTGGACTGTGGGAGGAAACCAGAGTACCCGGAAGGAAGCCACCAAGCACGGGGAGAACTCCATGCACACAGACAGGAATCGAACCCGGACCCTGGAGGTGCAAGGCAACAGTGCTAATCACTACACCACCGTGCCGCCTTGACTGCTATCAGTACAGTTTAAATTCCAAATAAAGGCCCAAACGGTCCTGAAGGAGAGCTGTATCACTACCCCTGATTTATCAAAGTGAAACTCATATTTTAATATCTCAAAATAGTCAATATTTCAATATTTCTTAAGATCAATTAAAAAAGATTTACAACACAGAATTGTCCAGCTTCTGCGAATTGTTTATTTATGCACCATATACTTAATTAGGGCTCCTTTAGCATGAATTAGTGCGCAAGTGTGGCATTGCATGATGACGATCAGCCTGTGGCACTGCTTATTGAAGACCTGGTTGCTTTGATAGCAGAATTCAGCTCATCTGCATTGTTGGGTCAGGTGTTCCTCATCTGCATCTTGACAACACTCCATAGATTCTCTGGGGTGTTCAAGTCAGGTTAGTTGGCTAGCCAATCAAACAGTAATATCATGGTCAGTTAACCAGGTAGTGATAGTTTTGGCACTGTGGGATGGTGTTAAGTCCTGCTGGAAAAATAACAGAGAATGAAGTGCTTTAAATTCTTCTGGACGATGACTACGTTGACTTGACAAAACCTGCAGATGACATGGCAACCCAAATAATCACCAACTGTGGAAACTTAACACATCACTCCAACAACTTCTGTGCTTCTCCAGACTCCGGGACCCACATTTCCAAATATAATGCCAACTTTACTTTCAGCTGAAAAGGGGACATTTGAACAGTTCAGTTCATTTTTCTCCTCTCCCAGGTAAGCTGGTTCTGATGTCTCTGGTTCTATGTGGCTTGATACTAAGAATGCAACAGCTGTTCTTCAAGACGTCTGAGCATAGTGGCTCTTGATGCCCCGACTCCAGCCTCACTCCACTCCTTGTGAAGCTCTCTGAAGGTCTTGAATAGGACTTTGCTTGACAATATTCTTAGATTTGCAGTCTTCCCTGTTGTATGTGCACCTTTTCCTACTACACTTTTCCTTTCCAGTCCATGAATATGTTTCAATAAAGCACGTTTTTTAGCCTACTGTCCTTGTGAAGGGTGTCGATGATCATTTACTGAACAACTGTCAAGTCAGCAATCCTCTCCATGTGTGAACTGAACTAGGCCAAGATCAACAAGGTATTTGTATAAATAGTGATTTACTCAAATCTCAAAATGGATTTTTTTTTCATGAGCTGTAAGCCATATGAGCGAATGTAGGTGTGAATGAATTAGTGGCTCAGTGGTAGGTTTCTCGCCTACCATGGTAAAGGCCCGGGTTTGATTCCCAACCAATGCCCAAACCCCAGTCACTAGATGCATTGCCGGTCTCAAGCCTGGATAAAATGGGAGGGTTGTGTCAGGAAGGGCATCTGGCGTAGAAATTTGCCAAGTTGTTGTGCGGATTGAATGGTCCGCTTTGGCGACCCCTCGATGGGAGCAGCCAAAGGACTAACATTATATAATGAATGTAGGATGTATTAGTTAAAATTGTCTAATTAAATTGTGAAAGGTGATTTCCCGATATTGTAATTTAGCGAGATGCACTGTAAATGTATGTGCGTTCAGTATTTTATTTTTAAGTAATTTCAGAAAAATTTCATTTTTACCATTGCTTTGTGGCTCCATATCAAATATCACTTAAAATACTTAGCTATATGAGGTTTACTTGAATAACAGTGCAAACTAAAAAGCCCTTCGGTAGCAGTTTCTCCTTTCTGCCCTGCAGAGGTACATATTTAAATAGTGCTATGTAGGCAAAATCTGATGCCTGTAATTTGACGTCTAAATTCCCTGTGACTAAATGATCAGCCTTTAGATGTTTTTTTTTTTTTTTCTGGTTCACTCTATCTGCCTCACATCTATGTGCATTTAAGCTATCCCATTTTATCTCTTCCTTTATGTGTTCTCTCTCTCTTTATTTTGCCCAGCAGCAACAGCCAGACATTCAACATATACCTCCTTTTCATTCACACACACACACACACACACACACACTCCTTCACCATCAAGTGAAGTGAATTCTGCTTTTTTCCTCCAAGGCATTTTACCACCCTTCTCCTTTTGTACATCAGCTTCTCTGGAAATGGCTCTCTTGGACCAAAATAGCATTACTGATCCCACACTGGTGGTATAGTAGTTAGCATTCGGGCCTCATTCCTAAAGAGTGTTCCCGCTTTGGGTCAGTGTGTGTTGAGTTTGCATGTTCTCCTCATGCTTGGTGAGTTTCTTACAAGTATTTTCTTTATCCTCCCATGGTCCAAAGACATGCAGGGTAGGCCACTTAGCATTTCAAAACTACTCATAGTGTGTGAGTGAGTGTGTGCTTGTGTGCTTATGTGTCTCGTGCCCCAAGGCCCTGGGCTAGGCTCAAGGCCTTGTGCGACCCTGAACAGGATAAGCGGTATAGAGAAAGCATAAGTGAGAGTGATCCCACACTAGCTCCAAGTTTGTGCACAGATTGCTTCTCACCAGGAGCACTGGAAATGTTACTCATCCCACTGCCTCCCTGAGCACAGAGACTGAAAGAGGGTCGTGTCTGGGAGGAGATAACAGCAGGAAAAGGATTAAAAGGCATTGGACTAGTAGTAAGGAAGGAGGGCGGCTTTTAATTAGCTTTTAAATAAGTTATTCTCTTTTTAACTCAGTGTTTCGAAAATAACAGACAAGTCACGGAGTTTCATCACTTACGAGCTTATAGACATAACACAAAATCAGTATTGCCTTCGACACGATCACTATGTCTTAAGGAATACTCTAGCATTTTTTAAATATTATTTCTAATCTCCTGTATCTGTAGATAATGTGTGATTAAATTAGGTATATATCATGTGTGATTAAATTAAGTGTAGATTATGTGTGATTAGATTAGGTATATATTATCTGTGGTTATATTAGGTGTACATTGTGTGATTATATTATGTGTAAATTAGGTGTTATTAGATTAGGTGTAGATTATGTGTGATTAGATTATGTGTAGATTAGGTGTTATTAGATTAGGTGTAGATTATGCGTAGATTAGGTGTTATTAGATTAGGTGTATCTTATGTGTGATTAGATAATGTGTAGATTATGTGTTATTATATTAGGTATACATTATGATTAAATTAGGTGTAGATTATGTGTGATTAGATAAGGTATAGATTATGTGCGATTAGATTATGTGTAGAATATGTGTAAAGTATGTGTGATTAGATTAGGCGTGGTTAGATTATGTGTAAATTATGTGTGATTATTTTATGTGTAAATTATGTGTGATTAGATTAGGTATATATTATGTGTGATTAGATTATGTTTAGATTATGTGTACATTATGTGTGATTATCTTAGGTGTAGATTATGTGTGATTAGATTATGTGTACATTATGTGTACATTATGTGTGATTATTTTATGTGTAAATTATGTGTGATTAGATTATGTGTAGATTATGTGTAATTAGATCAGTTATAGATTATGTGTACATTATGTGTGATTATTTTATGTGTAAATTATGTGTGATTAGATTATGTGTAGATTATGTGTAATTAGATCAGTTATAGATTATGTGTGGTTAGATTATGTGTACATTATGTGTAAATTATGTGTGATTAGATTAGGTGTAGATTATGTGTGATTAGATTATGTGTACATTATGTGTGATTATTTTGTGTGTAAATTATGTGTGATTAGATTATGTGTAGATTATGCGTAATTAGATAAGTTATAGATTATGTGTGGTTAGATTATGTGTACATTATGTGTGATTATCTTAGGTGTAGATTATGTGTGATTAGATTATGTGTAGATTATGTGTACATTATGTGTGATTATTTTATGTGTAAATTATGTGTGATTAGATCAGTTATAGATTATGTGTGGTTACATTATGTGTACATTATGTGTAAATTATGTGTGATTAGATTATGTGTAGATTATGTGTAATTAGATCAGTTATAGATTATGTGTGGTTAGATTATGTGTACATTATGTGTGATTAGATTATGTGTAGATTATGTGTAATTAGATCAGTTATAGATTATGTGTAGTTAGATTATGTGTACATTATGTGTAAATTATGTGTGATTAGATTAGGTGTAGATTATGTGTAATTAGATTATGTGTACATTATGTGTGATTATTTTGTGTGTAAATTATGTGTGATTAGATTATGTGTAGATTATGTGTAATTAGATCAGTTATAGATTATGTGTGGTTAGATTATGTGTACATTATGTGTGATTATTTTATGTGTAAATTATGTGTGATTAGATTATGTGTAGATCATGTGTGATTAGATTAGGTATATATTATGTGTGATTATCTTATGTGTAGATTAGATTAGGTGTAGATTATATGTGATTATTTTATGTGTAAATTATGTGTGATTAGATTAGGTATAGATTATGTGTGGTTAGATTATGTGTACATTGTGTGTGATTATTTTATGTGTGATTAGATTAGGTGTAGGTTATGTATCATTTCATTATGTGTGATAAAATGTAGCCTAGCTAGCTAATATTACACTAACATTAGCTGGTCCACAGCTTGTGTATCACCTGTCAGAGAGTCTGTATTAAGGGAAAACCAATAAAAACACATCCCATGGAGAAGAACACAGCTCATGCACAAGAAAAATGCCAGTGATGTTTTTTTCCCCCATGAGTTTATTCAGTGCCATCACAGTTTCTCTATGTGTGTCTCCTTCTCCTTCTCTTCTTGTGTCACTATCCCCCCCACTCTCTCTGCTATTCTCCTCCCTACTTCTTTGTCAGTAGATCACTTGCTCTCTCATGAATTCACACACATACAGAGCACAGTAAATAAAATATTCATATATAGCCAGTGACTAAATTTACCATGAGGGAAAACATGCTTCAATGGGAGTAATATTTTTCATGTGAACAATACACAGACAAAGAATGAACATATGTATATTCTGTTCTTAAACATACTAGCGTAAAACGCATTTGGACAGTACCACAGTTCATCATAAGGGAGAAGACATAAGGATTGAAATAAGAGCGAACTGTCTAGTTAACAGGATAAAAGTTCAGTCTTGTGAATGATGTGTAGAGAAACGAATGAATGTTTCATTCAGTCTGCACCTGAATACAGTATATAATGTAACATGCAGCATGAACTGTTTCTCCTCTTTTTCTCTTCTCTGCGCTAGTGTGTGTGTGTGTGCATCAATACAGAGGTCTACATAAACCTGTCATGGACTGCAGAAGGAAAAATACCCCTCATCCCAGCAGCGTGATTGGAATGACAGAATAATACAGTTGCATAGTTTCTTCTTTGGCTGTGCTCGCCATCGTAATGGTTTAGTGTTGTGATGTTCAGCATCTACTGTGGTGTGTTTTGTGCTGCTGTCATCAATAAGAACAATATGATTGATGGAGGGATTTTCTGTCATTTTTTAAAGGCGGGAAATAGGCAGTCGTGTACTGAGTCGAGCAAATAGGCTTTTAATAACGCAATTAATAATGCAGTAGTTTGCATTACGAAGGAGGCGACACGAGACGACCCGTGTCGAAAATATAATACTACTGCATGGAATATCTGTCTTATCAGTAATTAATTTTATGTATTATTGTTCCAGACAGCAGCTTGAGGTATTACCCTATCCTTCACACTATAAACACACACACACACACTACATTCATGTTTACACATCAGGGTCGTGATGTGGCACATTACTCAATATGTTGCACATTTGCACACTGCTCATGTGTAACACATTTCTTGTTCTTGTGTGTACACTGCTCATTTAGACATAAAATGAGGACTTTGGAATATGGACAGTAACACAGCTGCTGACACACACATTGTTTAATTTCTTAATGTTAATGTTTCAGTTATTTCACATTTCATGTTTCAATCATACAGCTGGATCATACTGTACCCATACACCATATTTTACCCCTCATTGTGCACTTTCTGTAAATCCTGTGTAATTTATATAATTGTATACACTGTATTTCTATTATCTAATTTTAATTTCATTTTTTATTGGAAATCCTATCTTTAGTATTCCCTAGTGCAATTATAGTGAAATCTTTTGGGGGGGAAAATCTTTCCATTTTAGGTCATGGACAGTCATACAGTATAAGCATTTCATTGCATATTATACTGTTTATGGTTGTGTACATGACAAATAAAATTTGAAATAGATTTTTATTTATTACACCGAACTCCACTACACTTCTCATGCTTTCCAACAATGTTTGACTGATGGTACTTAGTAACCTAAGAACCCAGTGTAAGGATCTACCCTACTGTAAGTTGCTCTGGATAAGAGCATCTCCCAAATCCCTAAATGTAAATGTCACAGGATTTCAGACTTGACTTACAGTCTGGTCCATAAGTATTTTGACAAGGGCGCACAATTTTCATATTAATTCTGTACACCACCCCTATGGATCTGAAATGAAGCACTCAAGATTGAAGACTTTTAGCCTTAATTCAAGGGGTTTAATAAAGATATTGCATTAAGCATTTAGGAATTACACACAAATTCCTAAGACAAAGTCCATTTTCACAGGATCAACGGTAATTATGTACTAACATAATAAAAAATATTAGTATATATATTTGAATTCAAAACTGGACCCCTTGAGCCGCTTTGTCTTCAACAAGTGAAAGGTCAGGTGAATGACTCGTCCCTTTAAGAACATTCAGTTATCTCAGTGCATTCTGGGACATTATCGATTGTATTGTACTGCGAGGTTTTGTTCAGGGCCTCCGTCATGCTTTTATTTCGAGAAGGTGTCTTTTGAATGTAGATTTGTACAATTATATTTCTACCTCTTCCACAATGTTCTTGATTTGGCTAGATGTTTTGAAGAAATTTGCATAATTCTATGATCATCCAGTTTTGTTTTCTTTTATTGCTTCTTTTGCTGCTGAGCTCACCAGAGCATTCCTTCTTTTAAAGAGTAGACCAAATTATTTATTTCAACTAGCCTTCACTTGTCTTAATGAATCTTTACACTTTTTTTCCCATTTATTTTCTAAAAAAACACGCTTTGCACACACAAATTCTCTGGCAGCCATGTCATTAAGGCCTTTTTTTGGCATGTCCAGATTGGAATCAGATCGGAATCATATTGCTTTCATGTAGTCTGAAAACTGAAAAAACACAGTGAATCTGATTTTTGTAAATCCAATTTGAACCACATTCAGATGTGGTTTGAAATCAAATTCAAATCAAATTCCTAAAGATGTGTCTCAGTCTGCGCACTCTACCCACTAGAATCAGATTTCAAACTTTCCATTACATCACTTGCAACATGATATAGAAGTTCAAGTCCACATGATCTCGTGGTATGGCGATTGATCCATGGTTGAAAAATGAACAGGAAGACAAAGAAAGAAAGGGAAATGAAAATGAAGAGCAACAGTCCCAGGACAGAGGTTGAATTGATAGGCCTTTTATAGCACTTTAGGAGGGGGTGCCTCTGTACAGGCAAAGCTACAGGGAATGTACAGAAACAAGGCGATATTTGAGGAAATTTTGACTTGCATGTTATTTTATGTTGTGATTATTAGTCTGCTGCTGTACGTCACTAGCATTTGACATCGCACAAAAACATGTGCTACATTTGTATCATTTTCACACTTCCAGCTTTGTCTACCACAGCGTCCAAAGCAGATAAAAGCAGGTCGACACTGTGTTGGATTTGGGCTGCCAGTCTGAACAGAGTCAAATCCGACCTGATTACTGTCAAATGTGTGGACAGTTAGTCCTAAAGATCAGATTTATGAAACCAGTTGTATTTTCCTGCAGTCTGAACAAAGCATAACTGTCCTGTCCAAGCATGGGGCAGTGTGGGTCCTGCCCTTTTGGTCCTCTTTAAGTGCTTGTTGCAGTTACCATTTTGACCACTAGGTGCAATATCTCAATGGCACTAAAGTGTGCAGAAATCTAAACAGGCATGTATATTTGTCTCTGTCAAAAAATAATATTTAGTAGCATGGTAGCTTAGTGGTTAGCATTGTCACTTTGCACCTTCAGGGTCCGGCTTCGATTCCCAGCCAGGTTAAATTCCTCAGGCTCAATTCCCCAGGGTACTCCGGTTTAGTCCCACAGTCCAAAGGCGTGCAGATTAGGCTAATTGGCGTTCCCAAATTGCCTGTGTATGTGTGTGCACTGCAATGGATCCAACCTCGTGCATTAAGTTTAAGATTCACTCCAGGCCCCCATAACACAGGATAAAGCCGTATAAATGAAAAGTGAATGAGTAATATTTATTTAATCCTAAAAACTTGTTTATTTAAATATGAAAAAAATCTAAAGATTTCATTTGAATTACGTTGTATATGTATATGCATTTCTTTTTTCAGAAACAGCTTGGATTTTTACGCTTGTCAAGCGGTTAAAGGAGAATGGACAGGATGTTTTGACCTGACAGAAGGATTATGGTAACTCATATAGCCATCCTTTTCTACTTTGGTGAGCAGAAAAGTATTGCAGAATGCCCAGTACATCAAACCTCAAGGCAGATTGTCAGAGAAGGGCAAAAAAAACGTGTCAGATGACACTATAGTCAAGAGCAGGAATCTGAAGCTAGACCAGACATTGGCTTACAGGAACTGAACAGCTAAAGACTGGAAGAGGACCAGGAGATGAATCAATGCTTACTGTAGCCTCAGATTCCTGAGGGGAATCAGTTGCTGTTTTAAGGCGGCAGCCAGAGAATGCTAATGAGCATGTGCTGAGTGAGTGGAGCTAGTTTTTGACTGGGGCAACTGATAGTGTTACAACTGACTACACACTGACTGGATAATACATATTATACAACAGATAGTTCCGACTGAGCGACATTTTACACCATGTATCACTCAACATGTTCTAACAACTTTTTAATAAGACTAAACGTCGGTCTCAGTAGGTGAAAGTAGGTCTGTATGGTCCGCATTACTGAGGAGAGAGCCACTGCCTGCCAAAACTCACATTCACAACCGGTCTGGGAAGCAAATCTCAGCAAGAAAACACATTTGATACCATTGTCACCTCAAGCAACACTTTGATTACTTAATAATTGCTTCTAAGTCGTTCCAAAGTTATCTCATAATCAGTGTTATATTTACATCTAAGGAGAGCTACAACTAGCTTCTGAATCCCAAATCTCCCTCTATTTGGTAATCAACTTGGCATGAGGAACAAGTGCACTAGCTTTCCATTTAACGATATTGGTGATTTAACCCCAGAAACCTGGAAATGACTGTACCTGATATTCTAAAGCAGAATAACTGGAAATATTTTTAAAAAACTTACTATTTTTTACCAAATTTCCCACTCTATCCACCACCTCCATGGTTTGGCTACATATTACCAGTAAGAATTAAAAACTACTTATTTATCTGGATATAATAATAACTGGATAAATAAACAAACAAATCATAACCTGTTCATAATAATTATTTTTTTTTAATGGAAATGTTGCATAAAAGAATCTCGAGGTTGTGCTGATAATCAGCACAACAGCACTCCGTCTCATGCGATATTCCTTAAATATAATATAACTGGCCGTGGTGGTTTAAAATCTAGTCTAACGAGCAGAAGGATGAGGGTTCAATGAGGGGGGAAGAAACCTTCTTTCTTCTTCTAACATAATTAGATAAGGTCTTTTCTGAAAAAGAAATTAGCTCCTCTCTGCATGTTTGATCTGAGAGATCAAAACCAACAAGAAAGTCACTGAAAGATGATTTGAGCTGAGGGGTGGGGGGGTGGGGGGGGTGGGGTATTTGATGTCATTGTTTCCATCAGAACTCCCACACAGTATGAGCAGCCATTCATTCAGATTTAACTGAAAGTGTACGCTGCCATCTGGTGTAGAAAAATAGTTAAACAGAGGTTACATAGTTCCTCATTTTTGTCTCATATTTTCTGTCTGCTCTCACCTGCTTTTAAAATGAGTAATTCTTCTTTTATTCTCTACATATGGTCGTGTGTAAAAGTTAGTGCCCCCTCTTTTTATTCCATAGGGTTTGTGTGTGTGTGTGTGTGTGTGTGTGTGTGTGTGTGTGTGTGTGTGTGTGTGTGTGTGTAAAAACATAATAATCATCTGATCGTAGCAGGTCTTAGCATTCGATAAATACAACCTCAGAAGAACAACAGCATATAACTTTTTTTCATTGTGCCATTATTTAATAAACTGCTTCCTTAGGATTTAAAAGGGTAAGTTGCGGCCAGGTGCTGCAAATCATCAGCCCTTGAATAACTGATCATCAGCAGATGTGCAGACCTCTATATAAGCAGAGGTTTTGGCAGTTGGCTGATTTGGAGCATTCAGGTGTCATAACATAAGCAATGGTTTTAGAGAAGCAATTGTTCCTTCACAGCACAGGTTATAAAACATTTGCCTACAGTAATACTATGATCTGCTAATATAATATGATTTTTATTACAGTATATTTTTACTTTTTTTTTTTAATCATAGAATGAAAAGAGGGGCACTTACTTTTGCACAGGACTGTATGCAGCTTTTGTGTATGGTGTTTGCATATTGTCATTATTTTAGTGAAGCAAAAAAAAAAAAACAGTCAGGCCTAAACAGAGCACTCTATGCAAGCATCAAACCCTCAACCTTGAAGCTGTGGGGTGATGCTGCTAACCGCTAAGCTACATGCCACCACATTCCCCCCACATACATTTGATAAACTGAGGCATGTGGAGGATTTTATTTTGTTTTGTGAGCAGCCTACACACATTATGGAACAGTAGTGTGGGTGTCAGTACTGCCTACACAAGGTTTTCTTCTTTGTGTTTTAAACCTTTACAGATGGTTTGAGTGGGTCCAGTGTGGGCCCAAGACATGTACATATGATGTTAAAGCTGACTCTATCTCACAAACCTCCATTTTGATTCCTTTAAACAATGAAAAAGGAAAAAAAAACACCCTTTATTTTTCTATATAATCCCTGCTACTTTAATGCACTTATGGCAATTTTTCAGCAGTGCTTGGATATCATCAATGTGCAAAGATTTTTCAGTATGCCAGAACCATGATCGGATTGCCTCTCATGTCTGAAACGCTGGCGTCCCAGGAACTCCTTTAAAGGCCCAAACATGTAGAAGTCACTTATTGAGGTCAGGACTGTAATGTTCATGTAATGTGAGGGTGGTATACGTTTGTGCACTGTCCCGCAAAAACAAAATACTTTTGGTGATCAAACCAGGCTGTTTTTTTATAGGTTTTCTAGTTCCTAAGTAACATTTTCAGCCCACTGTTGTCTTTGTGAACAACATACATAGTTTTATTCACCACTCCATTGGAAAAACAGTCCCAGAAATTAACATCTTCAGCATCAATTCCATATTTTAGTCCCAAGGTGTTAGCATGGACACTAAAGTGGGACACTCCTATGCAAAGCTAGTCGTTGGATTTGTCAAGCAAAACTTCTTTGAGCACCCACACATTTCTAAGGTCCGTCTTTTTATTCTCATTTTCTCATTTCATCCAGCCCTGGACTATGCATGAAGTAGAAAATTGGTCACCCTGGCTGAAGCACATTTTTAGACATTTTTAGATAATCTATTACTAAATGGCAGATTCCCATTGATATTTGGAGTATAAGTCTTCACATCCCACCTCCAGGGTCAAGGGTTCGATTTAGGATGTTCCCAAATTGCCCATATCCCACAACCCTGTAAAGGATAAGGATTAATGAATGTATGAATTAGTGATCATTTTTACCTTACAACAAAAAGTAACCTACATGATAGTAGTGATAGAGCCATGGTATGATTCTTCATTTTGACATATTTCCCTTTGAAACAGGAATTTAGAGTCATGGTATGATTAAGTGCTTGACTAATTTACACAAAAGCCATTGCAAAACATATACCACATTACCAAATGTACATATTAGCCACAACCAATCTTGATAGGGAGCCACAGGCTCATCACCAAGAGTTATTTAACGCATTTTAAATGTTGATAGAGGATGGAGAAATAGGGTTGCCACCTGCCTCCCCATTTTCCCAGGAATGTATCTTTTTAAACTATATTGTTTGTCCTGTACAGGATCACAGGATGCCTGGGGCTAAAGAGAATTTGGGACTGAATTAGGGAACGCGATAGGGAATTTGGAGCACAGAGAGAACATGCAAACTCCATACATGCAAACTCGAGGCCACAGTGCTCAACACTTACATGCTAAGGACAAAGGTGGAAGCCTTATGAAGAAGCCCAGACAGCATATAATGACAAAATCATTTTCTTAGTGATGTAGCAAGATGTTTTGGCATTAAACACCTGTTTGCCCATCACAAAAGCACAACCTTGTACTAATAACACCTGATTAATATTGAGTACATTGCATTAGATTCAACTTTAGTGTCATTGTACAAAGTACACATACAAAGCCGATGCATGTGCAGTAGAGTGAAAAAAAAAATACAAACCATTTTCTATCCACCAAGAGATAGTTGGGAAAGGTAACCGTGTGCAAGATGAGGCACACCCAGAAACGCACCAAAGAACCGTGCTTACTACAAACAAGTGGCGGTGGGGGGCATGGCTGGGGCAAATACATTCTATAAAGATGTTAACTGCATAAACACAAGCATGGTGGCATGGTGACTTAGTGGTTAGCACTGTTGCCTTGGGTCCGTGTTCTATTCCTGCCTCGGGGTCCGTGTGCATGGAGTTCCTCCCACAGCCCAAAGACAGGCATATTGGCCTAACTGGGTGTCCCCAAAATTTGAGAGTTCCCAAATTACCTGTAGTATGCGAATGTTGGCCAGAGGTTCCAACATGGTCATAAAAAATGGAATAAATACTATGGTATTCACAATTGGCCTCCACGGTTGCCAGTTGGACTTCAGAGGTTTGCAGATAAATGGATGGATGGATGGCAACACATCAAGATTTATGTGACGTCATAGCTTTTCAATCATAAATTTACACCCACACCTATTTTTCTATTGACATGTTTTGATATATATTTTAGAAAAATAAACAAAGAGTTCCGACACCAAGGGTCCGTTCTTCGTACGTCGCTAACTCAGTTAGCTGGATTTGATTGTTGTGGATTTGTCCTGATCTTGGATTGTTTCGTTCTTCGAAGCGAATCTCGCACTTGTTGTCATAGCAACATGTCCGTAAGCTTAAACCTGCTCAGGAGCAGGTTTATTTCATGTAAACAGGATTTAGGCTGCGCTCCTGGCGGGTTATGATTGGTTGAAATGGCGAGGTCACGTCTGATTGGTTAAAGAGCATGACTGACGCGGACTGACTCCGCGGGGAAGAGAAAAGTATCTTGCATGAATATATGGATGGATGGATTTAAACATACATACAGTATATGTATACATGTGTGCGTGTCTGTGGTCATCATTCGTGTGTTAATCTCCGTGTGTGTCTAATCAAATGTAACATTCTATCCCCCGATTGCGTCTATATAAGTGGAGGTAATTTTCTCAAATCTGTCGCAGTCATATCTTGTCCGTTTATGAGAGAGCAACCGGTTACTGAAGGTGTGAGGATTATATGCAGAGTTTTTCGAATTCCTCGTGTATTGTGTGATAGACAGGATCCTTTAGCACAGCATGACAATATACTTCTTCTTACTTTACTTGTTCTTCTACTTCACTTTTACACTGTAAACCCGATTAAGTTGGCAAAACTCAAAATATTTGAGGTAATCAGTTACATAATTTTTTAAGTAATTTTAAGTAAACAGAACTATCAATATTTGAATTTGTTGTTGAAATAAAGTAAATTCAATCCAGCGCTGGAATCGAATCCGGGTCTTTCGTGGGGCAGGCGAGACACCTACCACTGAGCCACCAGAGCTTTAGATTTAAATTGCTGGAACTTTGAGGTGACACTTACTGTTACTTAAGTACTTATGATTACTTAAATTATCAAATTTGTTCAGCTAACTTTAAATTAATACAAATAGGATTTGAGAGTGTATATATACATACACACACACACACATATAACATGTAACACGGGCAGCACTTACGTATTTAATAAATTTATTTTAAATTATCTTTATTAAAGTTTGAAATTCTCCATAACCCTTTAATAAAAGCTCTTGCTCCGCTTGAGAAAAAAAAATTGAGCTGCTCTTTTGGCATTTCGTCAACCAATCGCAGGGGTTGTGATCAGTGTTTCTACTGTCGATGCATATCGCCTTTTAAACAAACACACGAACGCGCAATAATCCTAGACAACTCAATCCAGCTATACTAATCATCAACAACAGGTGTGCTCGAAGAACCGAATTAGCCGCATCGTAATTAGCACGATGATCTCATCTTAGATCTGTCAATTCATCTCGGATGTTTCAAGCGACGTACGAAGAATAGACCCCAAGTTTCAGTTCAGGAGCTCTTTCACTTTTTTTTTCCAGAGTTCCAGAAGTCACGTTACTGCCGCTCTTCCGGGAAATTCCCACAGTCCCGCCCCGCCCCCTCCACAGCCCCGCCCCCTATCCCTACACTACCAGTACGGATTTAGCCGCACAGATTTAACGCAGCACTCCTACAGAAATAGCATATATATATATATATATATAGAGAGAGAGAGAGAGAGAGAAATATCACATATATGTTATGCGACATACACATATATTATTCTTGAAACTGTTTTACTGAAAAAAACGTTTTCTTTTGTTTACCGGACGTTTTTTGTGGCGTAAACCACGCCCATCTTCGCCATCGACACGCCCACAGTATTTATAGATACAGGAGGTTGTCACACAGGGCTGCTTCGTGCTCCAGACGCCAACTCTTTAAATTCATCACATCAACGCGGTCACAAAATCTCTCCGTAAGTACTGGATTAAAAAAAAAAAAAAATTATATTGTTCTCATTATGCGTTATGTTTGGACATCGAATTGACCTGCGTTCATATCGTAACCCTCAGTAATTCGGGATAAAGTGCGCGTTTCGGTAAAGGGGTAAGAGTGATGTAATGTGGTTGTTTATTAACACATAGTTAATACATAGTTATTATGAGAGGAACTAAAGTCGGGAGATCCAGCCTCGGAGCAGGCCAGGAACACGGAAGTGAAACGAGCGATGTCACCTGGGCAGCTTGTAATAACTCGGACTTTGTTAAAAAAAAAAAAACATTAAAGCTTGTGTTTTGGAAGGATTCTATACGCTGTATCGTTTATATCATATTTCATAAACGCGAAACATTGTGCTGCATTCGGCCTACTCTGTGCCACGCCTCCGTCCTCCATCTTTAGTCTCTTTTCTTTAATTAATACTGTCACTTGTGTTTCCCCCAAATAAATTACAGCCTTTGTTTAGTATAACACTTGGTTAGTATTTCCGTGTTTGTTTTATGTTGTGACAAGGAAAATACAAACAAACAAAACGGATGTGGTTGTGTTCTGTATGTGTGGTCATGCTACAAAGATGGTGGAAAGTGCTGTGACTTAGTTTTGCTGATGCCAAAATAATTAAAATCTGTGTATACTTGTATATATTCAGGAAATATAGTATGTACTTTCAATCATGAAATACATTCTCTGACTTTTTAATGTCCAATTTTTATTTGCCGTTCAAAGAGATGCCTTGCCATTTTGATCATACATCAAAGTGGGACCATGTACTTTTCATCGAGTGACTTTTTTCACAAGAACATCGATATCTTATAAAAATATGTGAAACACCAAAATTGTGAAACAATAATTAATGAATTTATTATATTAAATGAATATCAGTCACCCCAAACTATGCAATTGTTATTTATTGTTAGACATAAAGCCCGTCTTTTTGAAAGACCTCTGACAATTTAAAATTGTTCTCACATCAGAGGTCGCTAGATGAAGAGGACTGGACGACCGGAAAAGGTATGTCCGATGTCTGTCTTCTTTTGTTTAAAAATGTCAACTTATTTTGCAATTCTGCAAGTTTTTTGCAAGTTCATCATTGGGGTTACTCTTTTTATAATTATAACTGTCAGAAATTGCCATTGGTGTTACCAGGAAGAGGATATTGAAAAAAAAAAAAAAAATCTATTAAACTTTACTTTTTGGGGTTTCAAGTTATTGCTATTAAAGAAGGTATGCGTGTGAAAGAAGAAATATATTTCAAGGGAATTTTTATTCCCCAAATTCCACCTTTTCTGTAGAATGACCCAAGTGCTGGAAGTAGTTGATGTATTTATTTTATTTAGGTTGATGTACAGGAAAGTCCTTGGTTGTTATACATGTAGCTTAATTATGAATAAAAAACCTTTTTAAAATACTGTTTTTAATGCATAACATTGAATTTAAAATCTAGACATACAAGTGTTGCTTTTAAACCATTTAAAATAGTATAATCTGTATATATTTTTTTCTTTTCTGAGAAATAAATCCTGATCAGCATGATGCATGAATAAAAAAATTCCAAAGACTGATTCGATTTTAAATCAAATTTCACTAATAATAATAATGTAATGTTTTTAATCTGTACTGTCTAAGTGACAATGTGTTTTACGTGTGAGTTATGATAAAACAAACTTAACTGATAATTCCTACCTGTCTATCTGCAATCTTTGACCTAAATGTCATGCTTGGCCTAGCCCAATGTTTTTTTCTTTTTCTTTTTTCTTTATGATTTATACATGTCAGGTGGTCAAATAAACACTACCTTGTCATTTAAATACCTTTATTTGCACTGGCACATTCGAGTAAGTATAGTCAGGGATGGGACCAAAATCTCCTTTGTTCTCAGGCTTGCGAAAGGCAGGTGTGGGCGTGTGTGCGTGGTTTTTTTGTACAGAAACTTATGTATGTAATTTGCTATGTGTTCAGTGATCAGGTTTTACAGCCAAAGATCACTCTGAACCTTAGTGACACCCACTCATTCAGTCTCCCTATCTTACAACTTTAACCACCATAGTAACCTTATCGTATTGCTATGGCTAGAAAGAGATAAGAATTGTGGTGTGTCCGGTAGTAAATATATTACATGGCCCTTACAAAGAAGTTTTCATCATACAGCAAGATAGTTTTGATGATTAAAATCATGTTGTTTTGTTTTAAGGCATTGGCATGTAAGAGAAATCATAATCAGAACTTAAATATTGATGTATTTATTGCCTGTTTTTCAAATCTCTATTTGTACACTTGTCTGTATAATTACTGTCATGTGACACTCATTTCAACCTTTTCCTATTTACAGGAGTTTTATCTAACATAATTATCCTGCATACTGTATATTTACAATAACGTAACATAATTTTGTTTTACTTTTAATAAAAATACTTGTAATCATTATTTTATTATAGCTAGAAAGTTTATACTCTGAGTCAGCACTTTACTCTTGTCATGCCATTGGATTTTGGTTGAGTGTTTTATCACTGATTGATTGCTGACACATAATTGACATCAGGATCAATAACCGCTCCCCTCTGTCTTTCTCAGATCATGTCGAAGAGACCTGCAGGTCACCTGGAGCACAGCGATCTTACTGATGCTTCAATCATCAGGATTCCTCCACACCACTACATCCATGTGTTGGATCAGAACACCAACATTGCCCGGGTTGAGGTCGGACCCCTCACCTACATCCGCCAGGATAATGAGAGGTAACCACTCTAGGCATGTGAATTACCAGATACAATATTATCATGCTACCTAGGTACAGCAAACAAAACATACACTTCAAACATAGAATTAAAAGCAGAATATGAAATGAGTATCAAGAAGTGATCTAATCGTACTAATATAATCATACTATCTGCAGACTTCTAAGGGAAGACTAAAAGAAAGTCTGCAGATAGTATGGTAAGATCTAATCGCACTCTGACAGGATTAAGTCTGATAGTCAGGAGAATCTGCAGACCAGGACCAAGTGGGTGGGATCCACTGCTGAAGTAACTGGTGCTCTAATCAAGCTGCGCCTTCATAACCTCCTGACATTCATTCTTGTGGAATTGTTCTTGTTTTGATATGGTGTAACTTTTTACATTAGAAAGTCAATGCAGCTGAAAAGTAGCGATTGTCTGTTTAAAATGCATGAAGTAAAAGTACTGTTTTTTTTTTTCATCAAAAATACAGTGAGTAAAAGTAATAAATACGGAAATCATTTAAGAAAAGTAAAGGTACAGGAAACATACTTAAGCACAATAACGAAGTAGTTGTTCTTTGCCCCATCTGGTTACCACACAGGATGCTGTGCAACCTGCCAAAGCAATCCCATCATTCTCTAAAGCCCATGTGCCAGGTTTACATGAACTGTTTCTCTTCTCTTTTTAAAAGAAATCTCTATAGCCACACAGATTAGAAATACAAACATTGCTTTTGTTCAGAATTGCAAATCCTGTTTTTAACCCTGACTGAACCTGACTTACGATTGTGGTTTCACATGATTAATATTCTCTCAGTGTTTGACAATGATTTATGCCAGTTATTGCTCAGCCATATCTTCACTAAAAATGAGAGAAACTTGATCTGTCATGATCATACAAGATACAGTACATGGTCGCAATCTATTCATTGAGGTCATACTACGATTTGAATTTAGCTATTAATGAGGCAGTTGATCATTTTTAAAGCCCTTTACTGCCAGCAAGGTCAATTACACTCCAATGAAAATGACACAACAGCCCCAAACCTTTTTTTTTCCTTTTTAAGGAAAATCGACAAAACTGAGCCTCTTTCTTAAGGAGTTTGAGCCAAGTACAAAGCTAAACCACATGTCAAAAATCTTGGATGAAATCAAAAATAATAAGCTGGTGTTACTAAAGAGGAGTTTGTACGGCCAGGGGAACTCTCGAGCGACAACAACAGGAAAGAGTCCACTTAATCTTCGAGCGATCTTAGGTGTGAATTCTTATCATGCACCAAAGTTTTACGGAGCAGAGGTGACCATGTTATCTGGAGAGATGCTTAGCATACTTTCTTTACCCAGTGACCGTAGCTCCTCATGGGCATCTATGATCTCTTCTCCATGGGTGGAAATCCAAGGGGGTTTTAAGCAGTATGAGGACTGAAGAGGAAAATGGAAATTGTAGCCATAATAATAATAATAATAATAGTAAATCCCTTTTTGTGTAAAGGATACCTTTAATGTTTCTTTTAAGAGGAAGACCTGCTTTTCTCCTTTTTCAAATTTGATCTTCCTAAGCCATGCCAAAACCATTGTTTAGAATAACATGCGTAGGCTCGTTAGCTGGGGTCACATTTCCAACAAACAGACGGTTTCCAGGGTGGCATGGTGTTGGAATGCGTAGAACTATGGCACCATTACTTCACGCTCCAAGGAGGTTGGGTTGCTCTCTTTTGTATACTATCTATTTATTGTCTATACTGCTTATCCTGTGTAAGTTCGTGTGGGCCTAGAACCTGCCGCAGGGAACTTGGTGCACATGGTAGGGTACACTCTGGATGTGGTACCAACTCACCGCAAAGCGCAAGCATGCACACTTGTGCAATTTGGAAACACCTGTCAGATTACACAGTACATTTTTGGACTGGAGGAAACAAGAATACCCAGAGGAAACCCACCAAGCGCAGGGAGAACATTGAAAAGCCTAACCCTGGACCTGTGGGGCAACACTTCTGACCACGAAGCCTCTGTGCAGCCTCTTTATATAATTATATCAATTATGCCAGACAAAAAAAAAAAAAAAGGTAACCCTGGCAGTCAGGGGAATTTCCAAAACTCAGTTGCCTTTAAGGCGTGAATGAATGTGCGTGATTGGTGTCCTCTGATCGACTGGCAGCCCATCCAGGATGATTTCTGCCTTGTTTCAATTTTTCCTGGGATAGGTTTTAAATCCACTATGATCAGGATAAATATACATAAAATAACTGATAGAAAAAGGCTAAAGAGATAGAGACCGTATTTTTTTTCCGATAGCGTCCAGGTTGGTTGTTTAGTTTTCAATTAATTAAAGAATTATTGCTTGAAGCATCCACCGCACCTAAATACACAAATACCAGCTGGACACCGATCCAATAGCGAGGGACAAACATACATGCACACGTGGTGTTTCTGACATTTTCTTATACTCAAAGACTTAAGGTTTCTGCCCAGATGCCCTCGGTCATGCATGTCCTGTTTATTTTCCTGTCAAAAGAACAAAAATCATTAACATGTAAGTAATATGGAGACCCAGAGACAGACGGACTACAGGAAGCATATCTGCATTTTTCAGTTAAACAAAAGGATTCCAGCGAGCACTTTGCATGAATATTCTTCCAGGCACTGGCTAGAGGAGGCATTACCCTATAAGGAATAAGGAAACGCAGTGAAGGTGGGAGGTTGTTTCACAGAAAATACATGGGGAAAGTTTACACTTTGTTTAGTCTGAAGCCCTAATAGTTGGTCAGGTTTATTGACTAAATCATTTCCTCTCAGATCTTGATAGGCTTCTAATACTTGGGTATTTAGTAACTTACAGTAGTTGGGCCATGTTTATTGTGCCGATACCCGTCTTCCGTGTTCGTCTTGGAATGTGCCCTGATGTCTGCTTTCATTTTATTCACTCTTCTACACCTCGCACTTTCTCTTAGGGTTCTCTTCCCCCCGACTCGTATGCTCATGGTGCCCCCTCGCCATTACTGTGTGATTTTGAACCCGGTGGTTCGTGATGATGAGGGAGCTATCCAGTTTGACACCGCAGGCCAGGCTAAGCTCCGCCATGCGGACTTGGAGATCCGTCTGACCCAAGATCCCTTTCCTCTCTATCCTGGAGAAGAGATCCAGAAGGTGGAGCTTTTTGTTTTTGACTTCCTCCTTTTAATTTTGTATTATTTTGTGATGCAGTTTATATGAGAAATGTCTTTTAATCAGGTGACCTCTAATTGTTCTTCATAAATGATTTTTATATATAATCTCTCTGCGTATTAGGAAGTGACTCCACTGCAGATCGTGTATCCTGACACGGCACTGAGGCTGCAGGCTCTGCTCGATTTCGAGGAGGATAATGGAGAGAAGAGAGTGGCTGGAGACGAGTGGCTGTTTGAGGGGCCAGGTAGCTTTTTTACCTTTTTAACAGTTTCCTCTTAAATTTATGATGGTGTTAAAAAAAAAAAGTGTGTGCTATGCGTAAATCTGGTATATTGTGTTCTATTTTTGCCTCATAATTTCCCCCTGGCTAACCCATAGTCTCTGACCTCCCTCAGGAACATACATCCCAAAGAAGGAGGTGGCTGTTCTGGAGACCATCAAAGCCACAGTGATTCGGGAGAACCAGGCCATTCGCCTTCGTGCTCGCAAAGAGGGTGTGGACCGCAGCGGAGTTCGCAGAGTGACCGGTTAGCACATACGCATACATGCATACATATACTGTATAGTGGAACCTCGGATTGCGAGTGGCACAGTTTGTTAATGGTTACACAAGACGAGCAAAAATTTTGACTTGAAAA